>OX578231.1:10396970-10996970 GCA_951216915.1 Tetheella fluctuosa | reverse complement strand
CCACTTATAAACACTCTCCTCTCATGTACTTGCGCCATACACCACCAGTTTCTTATAAGCACAGTTGGCCGCGATCGGCTGACTTATTTGTTTTGTACACGACTCTTTAAGCAGCATCGTGCCACTGATGCTATCCAGCCGTTTAACCAGAATAGGGGTTAATGTACTGAAATAGATTTTCTAACTATTTTGTGGATTTCAACTATCGTAATTTAGAATTAAGGGTTTACTTGGAAGGGAGTTTAAGTTATGTGATGTGGCGGTGTTTGGGCTTTGTTTCTGGGTAGGGACCGTTGAATAAATTGATGGGAACCGTTTTAAACATGTTTTGTGAACATAAATTACAGCTTTTGTGTTGAGAAAAAAAATAAAAGAATAAAAAAATTAAAAAGTTTTTTTTTTACCTTAAAGTACCTAGGTATTTAAAAATAACGCTACCAACCTTGCTGACAAAAATATATTCTAATATATATCTAAAAATAACAATCCTAAGTATTCTCAAAAGAGAGAATGTTCTTATAACGATGAAAATAAATCTTTATAACTTTTAATTGGCATCGGATTTCAGTTGCGGTTTTTAAATTTTAAAAGTGTATCCCGTTTCAATCCCTCGAGCAGGAGATTCGATAAAAAATGTTGCAAGTTGTAAAGAAGCCAATTAACAGTATTGAACTTTGAATATTTATGATATACACTAGCTTTTTGCCCGCGGCTTCGCTCGGGCATACTTTATAAATTCGATGAAATAAAGCCTATTCGAAGCGCCAAGATGACCTGTCGAAACTCCATGAAAATCCATTCGGTGGTTACGAAAATTAGCGTATTCAAACAAAGACAGACGATCAAGAAAAAAAAATCTTTACGTTCTGTTACTCTACGGCACACACTCCATTTTTCTAAAAAATAAATTACACACACGCCGGCTCTATAGATTTATTATATAAAAAATTGGACCAATTCGATTAGGAGGCTGTCTCCGTTCAATTGAAAGAAAACCTGCAAAGCGATCCAAATATTTACCTGAGGTCTATAAAATATATTTACAACAAAAATATAAAATACATTCCATAATAATAAAGTCGAGGTTGTCACTGCTTATGGGTGAGGTCCCAGCATAAAAAATATATAAACATTAAACCTCCATTCCTTCTTTATAAGTCCTTTGAAAAATATAAAGTAACTAATAAAATGTTCTTGAAAGAATGAAAAGAAAAATAACAAACTATTAGTAAGCTCCATTTAGATAAAATCACTTTTATTTTTAGAGATATATTTTCAAAGGTTATTAAAACGAGTACAATAAAACGATAGAGTAGTAAATACATTGATAAGTCTATTTCTAGTATCAAAGTCAATGTCAAAACCATTAATAATAATAATCAGGGCAGCTTGTGGCGAGCTGTTGGTGAGTAGCGACACCACGGACCCGAGACCTCCCGGGGGCGGCACCTATGCCCCCACCTACGGCTTGCCTTCACTGGCCGGCTGTAGTGGAGCGCGAGAGCTATATGCTCGAAAGGGTGGAAGTGCTCAATCTGCGTAATAACGGGGAAACCCGCTCACGAGCCTTCTCGCGATGGTGAAACCGGTGCACACCTCTCTACACCCTTAGCTGCTGACACCAATGTTGCTCCCTCTGTCACCTTGGTTTTGGTGACATTTTTGGGGGCCCATTCAGTTGGCGGCGAGTCACCGTCTGCCAGAATTGTTAACGATATACCTATGCATATAACGAAAATCATCAAATATTGAGACATTTGATTTGGCAGGCGTTCCGCTGTCTCAATGAATAGTCCAGCAACCAGTCCAGCAAGTTCCCCCCTCATAGACCCAGTATAGTTCCCTGTTTTCTACAATAGTTCTTGCACTTAGCGGGTGCTGTCTTTACCTGTATCTCTTCAATAGTGCAGGCAGAGATCGTATTTGTTAGGTGTACATATCCCAACACATTAAAGTATCTTAAAGGGGCCTCTACGTGTTGGATCTATATCCCCACGCACGCCTTTAAAAAAGACCGGTCCTCGCGCCGTGATGTCAGAAAGATACATTATAATAATAATAATTTATTTGTCTGAAACATGGTACAAAAATAGGTGTAGTATAATAATAATGTGGCTTAACATGTTTCACCAATTACTGGCATACAAAATTTATGTGGTTACATAAAGACTTACAAAACATTTGATGATTACATTTAAACATTTAGACTCATGTCAAACATTTATTCTAAGGCACTAAGATATACAAGTCTAATTTACTGAAATTACCACCGGTTTGGAAGTCAGCCTTCAGCTGAGAAAAACCGGCAAGAAACTCAGCAAGGCTACATCTTATCTTATATTTAAAATTCTCGTGTCACAATGTTAGTTACCATACTCCTCCGAAACGGATCGACCGATTTTTATGAAATTTTGTGTACATATCGGGTAGGTCTGAGAATAGGTTCTTATCTATTTTTTAAACCGCTACGCAAGTGAAACCGCGGGGGACAGCTAGTTTTTAACCGACTTAAAAAAAGGAGGAGGTTCTATGTTCCACTGTATATTTGTTTTTTTTTTGTACGTTCACCGATTTCTCCGCCGACTGTTGACCGATTTCAAAAATTTTTCTTCTGTTCGATAGGGTATACTTTTAATTTGGTCCCATTGTCACCAAGTCAGGATCTGATGATGGGATCCCAGGGAAATCGAGAGCAACCCTCAAATTTTATAGGGGCGCATAATGTGTTTTATGTGTTTTCTAAAATTATTCAAGTATTTGCGTCTGGTACTCATCATTTCATGCTGCTGAGCTGATGATGGAAAATATAACTCCATAACTATAAGGAGTTAGTGAATAATTATTTAAATATTATAGGTTCGTATAGACTGCTACTTATGTCCCTTTGAGTTAGACAGGTGAGCTGATGATAGAAGGTACAACTCCTTATTAGTTAGGAGTTAGGGGATAATTCTTAAAGTACTGTATAGACCGCTAGTTTTTATTAATTCTAATTATTTGGGTGATTGCGTCAGGAGTTTTAATTTTATGCTATTGGAGACTTATGAACACAAAAAATTAATAAGTAAATATTATTCAATATTGTCGACACGTGACAAATCTTGAAAAGTAGGTATTCAATACACAAGAAACTAAAAATGGAAAAAAATGAAAATTAACTTTTAACTAAAAGGAAAACCGACTTCAAAATAATTATTTCATTTCATATATTCTTTATGATTGACTCTTTTGACTATATTTTTATTTATTTTATTAAAAGGATCGCCAACAAATGATACACATAACTAATACTAAAAAACGGTGCTACAGAAATAACATGCCCTGTGCTCACTTAATTATAGGCAACCACAACTAACATTTTTACATCACATACTATATTAGTTTTTGGTATCCGTATACCTGGTATTAGCCTCGACATATACTACCTCTCGTACTAATAAAACTGAGCCTCTAAGGGTTAATTCATCAACCATAAATGATTATTCATTAACGTACGTGCGTGATGTATTCGTTCACACAACGCCTCTAGTACTAATTATGTCATTGATGAAAGAAAGATTATAAACGAAGACTTTGGCCTATGTTAGTCGTTTTCTAAAATAACTTTTCGACTCCAAAATAAATCGAGAATATTTTAATGAGTTGATACAAATTAGGTACTTTAAAACTATATTCCATGCAATTTCTCTGGCAAGATTAAAAAAAAAATGTATAGTGTACTAACTTTTCACAAAATAAATATTGCAAGGTTTTCTCACATTTGTCACTATTCGAGGTGGCCCGAGCTACCTTGAGTTTGGTGTTGAGCGAAATTGAGTCGCGCCACCGTGTCAAAACCAGACTATAGGTAAGGCTACGGACCTATAGTACCTGATTCAAAACTTAAGTCAACACTTGAAAATATATTGTTACATTATTTATCCAAAATAACTACAATTTATAGAATATAACTTGATACCTATGACAGCTAGTTGCAATGCCACTGATTTTTTTTTATTAGTAACCACTGCGCAATCGAACGAAAGGTATAGGACAGACAAACAGTGATATTTATATAGTCAGATCATTAAAAATGTAACCTTGCTGTAAATTCTACTTCTATAAGTAGCTAAATGGCTTCGACTTTCATTTACATATTTACAGACAGATAATAAAAGTTACGCACTAAAACTTATTTTATACTTACCCCAAAAGTATGAAAAGTTAAAAAAAACATTCAATAAAAACTAAATCGTGATTCCATAAAGATTTATCATCACATTGGGGTCCTTAAAAAGTTATCAATAACTCCGACACGGCCCGTTTACCTGGGCGATGTAAATCAAATATTCTCTTGAGGGGAGATATCGACGCGGGGGTAGGCGCTGTCGCGTTCGATACGTACTACAATTTTCAGCCTTTTATTTCATTTGAGTGACAGAAATGATGTTGCCGTTTTATTGATAAGGGATGATGTTTGTATTATTGCATGTATTGCTTATTGTGTTATCTGTTACCGTTATTCCCTTAGTTAGGATATTTTGGTCAACAGTTTTTGTCCCGACTTAATTTTACTCTGTGACAATATTCCTCACACACGCCCATCTGACCCCAAACTAAACAGAGCTTGTGCTATGGAAGCCAGATAACTGATATACTACTTTTCTTTTGTAAATATATACTTACATAGATAATTACACCCAGACTAACAGACTGCAGGACAAACAGACATGTTCATGCACACAAATGTCTATCTTGAGTGAGAATCAAACCCACGACCTGTGGTGTGATTGATCTTAACCACCACGCCAATCGGCCCATCAAAAGAGACATTCTCTGGTCAAAACGGGCATATTCGATTCTGACGACTTTAGTAGGACGTCTAGTCGCAATTTAGTAAAATATTTCTCCAACCAAAAATAACATTGTGGATAAAAAACAAATTTGTTTACATAAAAAGTTAGTCTGAATATGAAATAAAATAAGCGATTGAACATAACATTATGTACATCGCACAATAACAATACAATGGGGTTATATAAAGGTTGCAATAACCCACGCCACGTTGTAAAACGGTAAACTAATATTGTTTTAGTTTAACATTACATTACATCGTTTGAACACTATCTTGTTCATTATATGCTAATGCAACTATAGTATAATGTAATACATTGGATTTTATTCTACACCTCTCTATTATTAAGGTACTATGTAAATTTTATACTATTAAAAACACATATTTATACACACACAGACATGTACTGATACAAACAGTTTCCCCCTTAATACGTGAGATGGTTTAAAGTAAATCTAGTAAAACGAGAGGTTTTAAATATATTCATCACGTTCTAACGTCATGTAACAAAAAGACAGGACTATATAATACCGTAAGGAGACTCTTTTTAATAATTTGTAAAAAGTGCTAAGTTTGGTACAAATACAAGTAAGAAAGAAAGAAAGTAAATGTCTTTATTTGTAGCATGAAAATTAACACATACCTACAACTTGAGAATCACTATGTTTAGCACGTATAACAAAGTTAATCATGATTAATGGCAAGTTAAAAACTAACAATGAAAGTGATTTAAAAAATAACATTAAAAAAAAATCTAAACATGGACATTAAGGTTTAACAATTAGTTAGCTTAACAATTAGTTAAGTGGATTTGTTTTACTTTTGTGTTTGACCACAATCTCACTATGGTAAGTGATGATGTGGCCGATGGTGGTAAGCACACGTAATCTAGAAGACTGGCGACAGATTTTCAACTAAGGGTGGTAGCCAGTCAGGTACAGATGAAATATCTAACACCGAAATGCGAGTTGTATGACTAATTATTAAAATTCAAATAATAGTATATACAGGGTGATTTTGTTATCACTGGCAATACTTGCAGGGGTGGAAGTACTCATCAATGTGAACAACTTTTATTACAGGGCTAACTCTGATATCGCGTAAAATACTACGGTTGCTTCATACATTTTGGACGAGTTGGTATTGAACTTTTGTATGGAACAGCTGATAATTTTTTCATGATTTCACAGTTAGTCCTATAACAAAAGCTGTTCACATTGATGAGTACTGTATAACTAACTTCCGAACTGGTAGTAAGTTCAGTAGCTTCGACGTTCATAAGTGCCCTTCTAGGGCTTAAACTGAATAAATGGCTTTGACTTTGACTAACAAAAATAAATTAGTAGGTAATGATTTTATTATAAAAATAAATGGCGTGGTTTCACCCGCGTTCCCGAGAAAAAATAGCCCATGTCCTTCTCCATGCTATAGGCTATCTATGTACTGAATTTCAACGCGATCGGTTCAGCGGTTTAGGTGCAAAAAGGTAACAAACTCACATTCTCATTTATAATCCTACTAGCCTCCGCCCCGCGGTTTCACTGCGTTCCCGAGGCATCTTATGTTTTCCCGGGATAAAAAGTATCCTATGTTTTATTGTTATTATGAAACCACTTGTGCGATAGAGCTTAGTTCGTGACTGTCATTAGTAATTTTCTTTTTTTTTAACAGAAAACATTTATAACTAAATAATAAAATCGCAAAAAAAAAATTGTTGATTATAAGTTCGTTAGTTCAATATAATTTCTTTGTATAGAGAGAAATTAATACAAGACTTAAATAAGTAGAAAAAATGGGTTAATTTTTTAAATGCTTAAAAAAAATATATTATGAATCTAGTTTTTTATTGTGTCATCTATCTATCTATACCATCTATACTAATATTATAAAAAGGTAAAGTTTGTGAGTTTGTGCGGTTGTAAGAGTTATCTCAGGAACTACTGGTTCGAATGAAAAATAATTTTAGTGTTGGATAGCCTTTTTATTGAGAAAGGCTTTAGGCTACTTTTTATACCAGGTAAGATCCCTCGGGAACGCGGGTGAAATAATATATAAAAAACCAGCCAAGTGCGAGTCGGACTCGCGCACGAAGGGTTCCGTACCATTATCTATAAAAACGGCCAAAAAATCGCCCCCTTAAATATTTATTTTATTTTGTTTTTAGTATTTGTTGTTTTAGCGGCAACAAAAATAATTAATTTGTGAAAATTTCAACTGTCTAGCTATCACAGTTCATGAGATACGGCCTGGTGACAGACGGAAAGACAGACAAACGGACGATGACATCACAGATAATGTATTTCTGTTGCCACTATAGCAGCAAATACTAAAAAACAGAATAAAATACATAAATATTTGAAGGGGCTCCCATGCAACAAACGTGATTTTTTTGACTTTTTCAGAACCCTTCGTGTGCGAGTACGACTCGCACTTGGCCGGTTTTATACTACTAGGTAGATACTAAAAATGACATTTATTTTGATAATATAATAAAACTGAATTCCGCTTACCGCTCACAACAGCCGTGTATCACAAACTTTTGAAAAGTAGAAATGGTAACCTGTGACTAATTAATTGAGAAACCAGCTTCTGTTGATCCACTGGACTTAACAGCCAATCAATATCTTGTTTGAATCTTGTTCAGAACAATGGAACAAGGTGAGTGTAACCTTTTGTTAATGTTTGAAGGAACCATTAACATTAATTGAAAGATTCCTTATTAACTTCACTTATCTATTCAATTTACAAATATTAACTTTTATTTGATACTAGCTTTTCCACGCGGTTTCACCCGCGTTCCCGAGGGATCTTGTGTTTTCACGGGATAAAAAGTAGCATATAGCCTTCTTCGTTAAATGGGCTATCCAACACTGAAAGAAGTTTTCAAATCGATTAAGCAGTTCCTGAGATTAGCGCGTTCAAACAAACGAACTCTTCAGCTTTATAATATTAGTATAGATAGTAGGCTCTCTTTGTGTGTTCTACCGCCTTTACAATGCGGAGTGTTCTCAAGAACTTTTTGATCTGGTGGCATCACCCTTCTACCATCGCATCACTCGTCGGCTATGTGGAGCCCATCCTCATATCCTCGAGCTACCTCAACGTTCCTACTGTGGACCATTAGGATGTGGAATGAGCTCATTATAGTTTTCCCTCAGCGCTACCTCATCAAGGTCGGCAATATATCGGCAACTCTCCTGGTATTGCAAATGGCAAAAGGCGGCGGTGACCATTTACCATCAGGTGGGGTTTGCCTGCTTGTCAACCTACTAACATTTTTTTATTTTTTTTACTTTGTATAGGCTTGTGTTAGACTACAATCTCACTATTGTAAGTGATGATGTGGCCGAAGGTGGTAAGCACACAAAGCCTAGAAGGAACTGGCTCTCAAGTGCAGCTGTCGGAACACACCAATAGGTGTTTGGCGACAGATTTTCAACTTGAGGGTGGTAGCCAGCCAGGCGGGTACTACAAAGTACCCTACCACCGTGCTATGGTTTCCTCAGGATGTTTTCCTTCACCGAAAGCTCAAGCTCATTGTAGGATTCGAACCCACGACCTTCGCCGCGGCTTCCGACGTCACTACCACTGAGCTATCATCGCCTTAAACATAAAAAATGATTTTTCTGAATTGAAATTATGCAGCACATTGATGGTGTTTTGGAAGCAGACAGCTAGGATATAATCATTTCAGTTATCTCCATACTTATACACATAAGAAAGTAGGTATGAATCACAAATATATATGTACACTAGATAACGCAAATGCATGTACTTCCCGTGTCCGAACCCCGACAAAGCGTCAAAGTTGGCCGCCGCTACTTACAGTCCGCGCGCGTCTGTTGTTACGGCCGCGAAAACTAAAAGAATGCCTCGTTGCGTGATAATTAACTGTAAAATAGCCCAAAAATTTCGAGCCTCCAAAGGCAAGGACATATTTCCTATCACAGGGAAGTTTTTAAAATTATATTATGCGTAAATATTCCGTTGAAAAGTTGGCACGCTTGGTTTCAATACAAATCGTGATACTTGCGTTATCTAGTGTATGAATGAGTGAATGAAATATTCTTTATTGTAATCTCCAAATACATAGAGGACGATAGTAATAAATAAGATCATTGCATACAGGAGAAGTATAGACATATAAAATATTTACATATTTACAATTAAAGTAAAAAATACAAACTATGATATATAGAAAACATCCTCAAAGCCCTCGCTGCTGTCGATAGGCAAGGTTCCCAACAGGCTGGCAGCGTTCCCTTTTTGGATGGCCAAGCTTATGCGTTGGCGGAAAAAGCTCCCAGCCCGTCGGTCTCCCGAAGCCTCGATGAGCTTGGATGATAAAATCCGAGCAAATCGGCGAGCCTCGAACCCCCATGGACCCATGGTTTCAACTGCGAATGGCATGAACGAAAAATTAGAACCAAGACAAGCGTATTTTTTAAATTTGGATTTTTCAGCACCGGTTGCAGCCGCCCCATATAAAATTAAGTAAGAGAATACAATTTAGACGATTTTTTATTTATTTATTTAATATTTTTATTTTAAATATTTATTTAAGTATGTTAGGAAGCCATACGGTGGTAAGTATAATAATAATAATAAATAATAAATATTCTGGGACATTCCTCACACACGGCCATCTGACCCCAAACTAAGCAGAGCTTGTACTGTGGAAGCCAGGTAACTGATATACTACATATACTACTTTTCTTTTGTAAATACATACATGTATAGATAATTACACCCAGACACAGGACAAACAGACATGTTCATGCACACAAATGTTTGTCCTGAGTGGGAATCGAACCCACGACCTGCGGCGTGATAGATAGGGTATCTTACCAACCACGCCAACCGGCTCGTCAAGTATGATTAAGCTACATCATCAGGTATACGATTATGTGGTGCAGGACCCTAAATAAAGTCAGTTCTGCTGCCTCAGGTTACGATTCTAAATTGCCATCATTACTGAACGCATGTACAAGATTTCTAGCAAATGGGTCATCCTTACGGTCGTACAAAAAGGGCACACTATTCCTGTCACCAGAGACCAACTGAAATAGGTCCTGCCACAACAGCTATTGCTACGGTACTCTCATGATTTCCTCCAAAGCAAATAGGTCAATGGAAAATGGTCCAAACTTATACCTTGATTTTTGATATATTTGTAAATTAATACATAGGTTTCAAAAAGCCAACTCAAAATATCCAACCGACTACCTAATTGGCTAAGAGTCAAAATGTATTTTGCAGTTCGAAAAATCTAAACCTAGATTATTTAAGCCTAGTGAAAATTTATAACTCTCATTCCGAGAACTGCGTTCGTATTTAAATTAAAAATATTGCTTGATGAAAATTACGAAGGTAAAATTTTGGATGTATTATAGACAAATAATAGGAAGAGCTTAGCTATACAAAGTTTCTTACGTTTAACAGAAAATATCAACGTATACTTCATGTTCAAGCAAAATAGGATATAAAAAAAGAAAATATAGTTTTCAATTCACTTTTAAACAAATTCATTAAAGATTCATAAAGTCTTTTTACATACCAAAAGAACCATAGTTCATAAGTAATTATCCTGAAATCTACTCTGCTAAAATAATCTCTGCGGCAATAATATTACAGGTAAAATACTTGCCATAATTTTTCATCCCTCTTAATACCCCGAGTGAGGGAGATAGCAATATCCCGAGTTTCAGCAACCGTCAAGGGACAGAGTTATATAAGTTGTTATATTGGATGGCCTTGGATCTCCAACGTTTCGACATTTGCTGAAGTTGTTTGATGTAAGGAATCCGAAGGGCCCGTAATTTATTTTATATACTTACTTTTATATTTTTAATCTTTTTCTTATGTAGCAATTTTTCTTACAGCTCTAGTCTTACATATTAGTACGAACACAGTTACGAGTTTTATGTTCCATAATGTGTTCCTATTTCAAACTATTAGGATATGGAATTATCTTTGAGTTGGCCACGCTTGACATCTATGAGGTTCTTAAAAAAAGGCGTAAGGAAGTTAATGTATATGTTACATGTCTATGTGAACAAGCCACAGACCAAGAGAACATCGAACAAGAAAATTGTAAACCTATCACCAGACATACTGAGAAAAGTAATGCAAAATGCTCTAAAATACAAATAAACATAACACAACCATAGCGACCATTTATTTACAAAAAAGGTTATAGGAATGAATTATGGTCGGAAACTATTCCTGCAATCCCTAGAATAAAATTCGTCGACGACTACACGCAACGATGCCGTACCTCTCTAGTAATTCTCGACAGCAGTAACAGCACAGGTAGGCTATTCTGAACTTAAACTCGGTAATCAGAAGTTCAGGAGTGAGACAGAGAATAGTCACTGCGTGATTTCACCGTCGATATCGCCGAAAATGTGAAATTTACCTTACGGAACCACCCAGAACTTCTATAGATTTTAGTATCTCAAAATAGACAGTTTCATGTTATTATGTACGCTCTCATCCTGCCTATATTGTGTTAGTTTAGACGTAGTATATTATTTACTATACGGTTTAGATAAGGCCTTGAAGAAAAGATATGAAACATTCCCCTACGAGATATTGTCACTTCTCGTCACTCTTTGTAACATTCGTAAAAATGTTTTAAACATCATGTTGGATATAAAAAAGGACTGTCAGTTTTTTATTGAGGTTAAATATTTTTATTGTGACATACGTGAGAGTTATTTCATGTTGCCAAGTCTTTTATATTACATGTAATAACAAATACTGAAAACAAATATCCAGGGATATAAATTCGACATTTTATAACGGAGGGTACCTACATACAAATAAATTCTTCACCGAGAACTCGGGGCAGCTAATCTTTGAATATCTTCAACTATCTAGCTTATTCTTTTGTCAGAATCTTCTATTAATACACCTACATTCCTAGATTAAAATAATTGAATTTCGAACCTAGCTTTATGACATAAAGTTTATTTTCGATTAACACAATCTATTCTTAAGACTTGACGACTCGTTTTATAATATTACCTTTTGTTCGTCAACGTATTTCAAAAGAGATTGCTAATAAATTTACAGAAAAAGCAATGATAAAGACAAGGTTTATTACTCTCATGGGTAACATGATACCGCAAGGTTGGGGACATTATTTTCTCATGGCAACACAGAGATAGTGCCACGTGACACCGTGCGACGACACGGGCCGACGCACGTCAGGCTTCACAGCCTACGCTACGAGTGCTACGACATATTAGATCATTCGCTTTCCAAATGATTTACTTAGGAAATTACTTGAGCTAAATTATGGTCTCTATTATGTGAAAATCTTGAGAATGTTTCTGGGCCTAATTCACGGTTGAAGATTTTTTTTACTTTGTAAAGGCTTGTCAACAATCTCACTATGGTAATATGCTGTGGCCGATGGTGGTGACACTCAAAGCCTAGAAGGAACTGGCTCTCAAATGCAGTTGCTGCACAGCGGTAGTAGGTGCTTGGCGACAGATTTTGGTACCTACTACCGATCTACAGTTTCCTTACGAAGTTTTCTTTCACCGAAAGTTAAAGCTCTTTGTAGGATTTGAACACGACCTTTGCTGCAGCATTCAACGTCAATAACACTGAGCTCTTTTATTTTTAACGTGTCATGTCGTGAGCCATATTTTTTTTTACATTACTAATAGGTTCCAGGAAGAAGTGCATCCAGGAATGCTCACCCTTTTGCTTCAACAAACAGTAACGAAAAAATGCGCCAATACACTAAAATGTTTCATTAAAAACAAGAATAGTTTAAACAATTTTTTTTAGGAAAACTTTTTGTTGATTGATTGGATCGACTCGTAACATTGCTGCAAACAAATATAAGCAAAATCAACAACATATTATCAGACATTCAATTCAACAGGTTTACTTTAGGAAAAAACTATGTTTTTTTTCGAGAATAGATCGCATGATAGTTCACAAAAACTGTGAGGAAAACATTGCTGTAAGTAAGGTACTTTATAGTAGGTACTTACCTAGTTTATAGCCGGCTTTTCTCAACTGAAGCAATCTTCCACGCCGTGCGTTAGAGTCAGACTATTTGAGACTATTCATAAGTATTTATATATATTTTCATTTCATTTCACCTGTCCGTCTAACTGACTATCATAACGAAGCAAGTGAGTTCCAGCTCTTTATCTTCTAAGTTTACGTGCTAACCATCCACGCCATGTGCCAGATAGATAAAAAAATAATAAAATTAACCATCATTATTTGTCCTGGCAGTACCGACGGCGCACGCGCAGGGAGTGCTTGGCAAGAAGGCGGCATTACCCTGTGATATCCAGCCACTGGCGGCAGAAGACCACGTCTCCATGGTGCTGTGGTTCAAGGAGACTGATGGGGAGCCGCTTTACAGGTTTGTTGTAAACAGAAATCTTAATTTGGAACCTGAGTTTGGTTTCTCAATTTATTTGAGGTTCACGCAAAATGTAAAATGTGTTTTTTAAATTAACTATATTGGTTATGATGTAGATTTATTAAAATCGACTAGATTTGGAGGAATCTATGGAGGAGGGGAGGATAATTTAAACTTGTTCTTTAGTCTAACGATTTGTACGTGTTTGATTTATTTGACGTAACTTACGTGTGGTTTCTTCGTCATGATCTGATATGTGATCTTCATTTCAGCTACGACGTCCGCGGCCGCCTAGCGTCGCAGCCGAAACTCTGGTCCTCGCCCGCCGGCTTCGGCGCCCGCGCTTACTTCCGCGCCGTAGCCACGCCAGCAGTGCTGTTCGTGGACAATGTGGTCACTACCGATGCTGGAGTCTACCGCTGCAGGGTTGACTTTAAGAACTCGCCGACAAGGAATCTCAGGGTCAATTTCACTGTTATTAGTAAGTTGAATTTTACTATTGTTTTCTTTTGCAGACTTGTCTCGTATTTTATAACTCTAGTGGATTCTCTGAGATATAAATTCTAATATTATTGCAGTTGAGAAAAAACATACAAAACCTTCCTAAGAACAGCGACACTTATAGCTTCAATATTAGAAATAAACACAAACTTACTGTAGTAACTCGGCTTACAAGAGTGATGGACTCTGTTAAGGGGAAATGTACGTTTCCATAACAAAGTAACCGAAGAAATACTAGAACTATTTGTGTATAGTTTCAAAAACTTTGTTAAACTGAAGCTAGGTAAGAAATAGAACTATAAATATATGTAATACTTATTATTACTAATACTTTGTTTGCTCAATATTATCACCAGACTCCTGAACCCTATCTCATGCGTGTTTTACATACACATTTTTTACCTTTACTCCAAGGTGGGGCAGTTTCAATTACATACATCCAATCACGAAAAGAGCAGGTTCCTCTGATTTATTACGATTGATCTTAGTTTAGCTATCTTGTAGTTACGTTTCTAACTATCCATTGCCCTAGTACCGACCTTATCTCAGACCTAGACGACCTGGAGCTACCCTGGGACCTGCGATCAATTTATTCTAGTCGACAGTTAAAGAGTTCGGAATAAAAATTAGAAAATCTTTTATTTGGTTTGACCTTAAAGGTACCCTCGTAAAGTTCGATACAAGATCAATTCAATGTAAGTCATCAAAACGAACGTAAACTTTGTCTTCGAGGATAAAATTCATGGAATTTTTTGCAGGTTTTGTCGTGTGATTCTAACTAACTCAGATTCTAGGAACGACGTTTATTTACTGAGCTTGACTACAATTTCTCCATCTAATTCTCGTGTCACAGTGTTTGTCTGCAAACTCCTCCGAAATGGCTCGAACGATTTTTATGAAATTTTTTGAGTATATTTGGTAGCTCTGAGAATAGGTCGTAGGCTATTATTTATACCGCTACGCGGGTGAAACCGCGGGCGACAGATAGTATTTATAGAAATGCAAAAAATCAACAAAAGGCAAGTTAAAATCGGCCTTTTTATCTATACTAATATTATAAAGAGGAAAGATTTGTATGGCGAATTGGCTCCGATTTAAAAAATTCTTTCACCGTTAGAAAGCTACATCTTCACCGAGTAACATAGACTATATTTTATCCCGGGAACGCGGGTGAAACCGCGCGAAAAAGCTAGTTATATTATATTATTATTATAATTCATACAAGTTTTTTCAAGAAACTTAACCATTTTTTTTATTCAATATCATTTCAATAAGTATTTACTTACACTCTTAATTTAATTATTTCATCGAGTAGGATAATCTACTTAGCTTCAAATATTTTAAGAAATGTCTAAAGTCTAGTTTAGATGTCCTAGTCACGTACAACTTTATTGACTTCGTCTCACCTTTGATCTAAGCCGTGAAAAAGGCTTGAATAGGTACAACAAAACTGTATTATATATAAACTAGCTTTCTGCCTGCGGCTTCACTTGCGCAGGATTTATAAAATATTTATATCTTTTCTTCCTTTAATCCGATGAAATATTTAAATGACGATAACTTTTTTCGCAAAATCAAATTTTAATTAAATAAACCATGTATTCTGCTCTAAATTAATATCTGTGAAAACTACATGATAATTTGTTAAGTAGTTCCGGAGATGTGCGTTTACAAGCAAACAGATAGACAGACAGACAGAAAATAATTCTAAAAATCGCTGGTTTATGTTCTATAACTCTTCTTCAGTTACCCCCTTCCTATTTTTATTACTTTTATTCAATACAGACACCGAATTCTACAGTTTAATTATATGTAAATAGATATGTATAGATAATTGCGATATAGGTATAGCTCAGTGATAGTGACGCATGGCGTATAAAACTTTTTTTCAAATCTTGGCTGACAAGCAGATAGGCGGTCCACCTGATGGTAAGCTACCCTCGCCTATGGACATTAGCAATACCAATGGGATACCCAATGTGCTGCCGATCTTCATAAAGCCTAGAAGGCAACTGGTTCTCAAATGCAATGACCTTGGCTTTTGGTGAGGGAAAACATCGTGAAGAAACCATAGCAGGTGGTACCTTGCCAGGTACTATTTACCTACTACCTGCCTGACTGGTGACTGCGATATCGCTATTGATACTTCGGATCTAGTATAAATTGCTGGACTTTGTAATGACTTGACTGACTTGAATGAGGCTATGCTCGGGATTTCTCTACGCGATCGAATCAGGAATGAGGAGATCCGTAGACGAACTAGGGTCACCGACATAGCCCAGCGGATTGGCAAGTTGAAGTGGTAATGGACAGGCCACATAGTGTGCAGAACAGATGGCCGATGGGGCCGAAGAGTTTTGGAGTGGAGACCACGGGCCGGCAAGCGCAGCGTAGGACGTCCACCTACAAGGTGGACAGACGACCTCGTAAAGGTCGTTGGAAAACGCTGGATGCAGGCCGCCCAAGACCGGTCCTATTGGAGATCATTAGGGGAGGCCTATGTCCAGGAGTGGACGTCGTGATGATGATGATGAGATGACTTAGATTTTTTGTGGCTTATACTGAAAAATAATTTTTAGTTGCAATACGAAGATCGAAGATGCTAGAATTTAACCACTATTCAATGGTAGTGGAGTGCATTTTTTTTACTAATATTTCTGTTTTTATCCAACTGTCTAAAAGATTGTGGTTATTAATAATTTTTCAAGCTAACAATTAACAACCACATCGACACTTAACTACATACAGTTTTCATGTTCACGTTTTTTTCAGAAACATTTTTATTTTACATTTCATCTGCATACTGTATTATCCTTGTATTCAAAATGGCGGTACATATTATATATATTTCCTTAGTCATCCACTCTCAAATTACCCTATTGTTAAATTTGTTATGTTCAGTTTACTAGTCATCACTCATCACTCTACTCATCACGAACAATACGCTCCGAGTGACTTGGCAATTCATTAATTAATAAAACACCATTTTGATAGTAGTTTTATGTTATTTCATACAATATTTACATTAAACTAAACTATACCGTTAATTTAAAATTACAACAGTTTTTGTATGGAATATGTTATCCAAGGTTTTTCCTGCCATTGAAAAACCTGCCCTAAGTAAATTATAAATGTAACTTGTGTAAGTATAGTTGCTTTGAACTCGTTGAAAACTTAGTTGTTAAGGTCTGACGAGACAACTTAGGTCAAAGGGTTTGAAACTCTGTTGTGAAGGGTTTTAAGGCGATTACAGCTCAGTGGTATGACGTCGAATGTCGTAGGTGAGCTTGAGCTTTCGGTGAAGGAAAATATCGTGAGGAAACCATAGCACGGTCGTAGCATACTTTTTTTTTAGTATCCGTCTGGCTGACTACCACCCTCGTGTTAAAAATCTATCGTCAGTCCTAGTGCGTTCCTTTGATCTTTGTATGCTTACCACCTTCGGCCACATTATCACTTACATTGATGAGATAGTGGTCAAACACTTATAAAGCAAAAAACATACATGATTACAGTGAAGAGAAACATTGTATGGAAACAACACGGTAGCACGGTGGTAGGGCTTTGCAGGACCTGCCTATTACTTAGGTATCTTCACAATAAAAATCTGTGGCTAAGCACCTATCCGTATGCTCTCAGCAGCTGCACTTAAGTGCCACTTTCCTTGTGGACTTTTATGCGAGTTGTATATATGATTCCGGAACAAATTATCAAATTAAATTTGCTTTTGGTAATAAGCTTATATATATATATATATACATAATATCTAAACAAATAGATCTTGTTCTACAGGCATCAGGTAGATACCAGAAAACTACATCATACTTGTAAAGTACGGTGTAATATACTTACTGTATAAAATTGTATTTTAAATTAAAATTTAAATTAAGAGTTTACGTCGGCGCCCTTTGAAACGAACTAATTGGAGTAAAACCTCACAGGCCTCACAAGTCACACCTAGTGAGGTATTAGTCGCCGGGGCGCTGATCTTCAATATAAGTAGGTACTTCTTTTTGAAGCTATACTAAGGATGTAGGTATAGGTACACACCTAGCGTTCCACCGCATTTCATCCGATCCCTCAGTTTACTCCCTTAGAGTGGAATTACGGAATTTAATTGCATTCTTTGTTTGAAAAATCGGTGTGCAAAACTTCAATTTTTTTTTTTCGTTGCCACTCGCATTCAGCCCAGTTTAGCCACTTTTTAGAGGTCGCCGGTTTTAAGCTATTCAAAGTGTTTTAACAAGGTGACAACCCTAAAATAGGTATCAATGGCACACGTTCAAAAGAATCTTACATTTTGTTTGTAATTACTCATTATATTATGTGATCTATTTCGCAGTTTGTAGAGTTTCAATTTCAATTTAGAGTTGTGTGAATGCAGTGTTTTATTTCAACAGGATTTCAATCAATTTTCCTCAGTAAATTCAAATAGGCAGTGATTTAAAGGATTACCTAAGCATTACATGGAGCTTTTCAAATGAATTTCAGTTCCCAGATAAATGTGTAAATGGTGGATTCTACTAGTTTCCGACCTACGGTTATACCCGAGGAACCTAATGTTTTCCAGGGGTATCCTACGCTTAATTTCAATAATATATTTAATTACAATGATTATGACATTCAAGGTCAAAGCCATTTATTCAGTTTAGGCCCTAGAAGGGCACTTATGAACGTCGAAGCTACTGAAGTTACCACCGATCACATTTCTTTATCATTGGTCATATTCTCGTTGTACATTTCGTTTACCTTATTCTATTATAGGGCACTTTTTATTAGGGTTCCGTACCCAAAGGGTAAAAACGGGACTCTATTACTAAGACTTCGCTGTCTGTCCGTCTGTCTGCTTGTTTTGCCTGTCTGAAATTTTCACAAATTATGTATTTCTGTTGCCGCTATAACAACAAATTCTAAAAACAAAATAAAATAAATACTTAAGGGGGCTCCCATACATACATAGTTGCGCCAATTAATTAAGTAGAGTTGTATGGGCGCTCATACAATTTAGAGGTCTAGCTTAGTTGGCACAAACCTCAAATAAGGTAAATAAATAAAATTATGCATTTCCCGTGATGGACGAACAATGGACTAAGTTTGTACGGAACCCTCGGTGCGCGAGTCCAACTCGCACTTGGCCAGTTTTTCCTATAATCGGCTGAGATCGGAATGTAACTATGAACCACTTTAAATTGTGTTATTTAACCTAAACGATATACCAAATGTCTTTGAGAATATCACGCACAAAAACAATTTAAAATAATTAAAACTAACTATTCGTCGTGGTCGTGGGTTCGAATCCTACAATGAGCTTGAGCTTTCGGTGAAGGAAAACATCGTGAGGAAACCATAGCACGGTGGTAGGGTACTTTGTAGTACCCGCCTGGCTCGCTACCACCCTCAAGTTGAAAATCTGTCGCCAAACACCTATTGGTGTGTTCCGGCAGCTGCACTTGAGAGCCAGATCCTTCTAGGCTTTGTGTGCTTACCACCTTCGGCCACATCGTCACCTACCATAGTGAGATTGTGGTCAAACACAAGCCTATACAGAGTAAAAAAAAAATAAAAAAAATTTTTTGCCAAATTTTCTGTTTTTGGTTAACTAATAACTTGTAAATGACTCATATATTTCATGTAATATATAACGATGGTAATATCGGTATATTTTTGTAAATAATTTCCCTCGAGATTAAGGAGGATAATAGGCACGCCTTATATTGCTATTTTTATAAAAACATTATCAAGCCTCACTGTTTTTACATTAGTGTCTGATTACCTATTTCAAAATAACCTTGTCGAGTTTCTTGCCACTTCTTCTCAGTGGTAGGTTAATTTCTAACCAATGGTAACTTTAGAATGGAAAGGCTAAAAATATGTTTTATATTTTAAAACTAAATTATAAAAAATCAATGGTCCTTCAATGTAAAAGCACATAAAAAAAGCACGATTTACAAAATAAAAACAAATTCCAATCAAAGGCGAAATATATATTTTTATTTGCTTCATAAGACGTTGCGAAAAATGGAATCACGTACAACCATTTTGTTCCATTAAATTCGCGATCAAAGCAGTTTACAATTTTGTACAACGTCCGAAAAACCATTAGAGGCGTTTTCAATATTTCTCGACGAAATTAGCTCAGTCCAATCGGAATGATAGAAAAACGAATAACAGAATATTAGGATTTTTCGCCTCCTCTCACGGTTTGTTCGTATTTTTAATTTATGGCCAGTTTTTTCGCTTTGGAATTGCGTGGATGGGAAAAGTTTTCGGAGGGCTTGAAAAGTGTCTTTCTTTGTGATTCCCTGGCGACCGTAGGGCGTTTATACGTGGAGTTGGCTACTGCTGCGGCTTGTAAGGCTTAGACAAAGACTCTCTCATGTTTTTTTTATTATTTGTATTTTTTCACATCCTCTAACAGGTTTTTGACGATTGCATCACAAATATATCCTACTTTATATTTTGAATTCAAACGTTTGCTGAATAAATTTATAATTGTGAAAAGAATATGAATTGGATAAAACCCTGAAATACTTTACATTGCATACTTTTCTATTTAAGATTCCTGGGGAATGCGGGTAATTCCTACCCGAAATAAGTTAATCTTGCGATTGTTACAATCCCTACTATTAAAAATGCGTGCATGTTAGTTTGTCCTACTTTAACGCAATAACGAAACGATGGATCGACGTCATTTTTTGCATAGAGATAGTTCATAGACAGGAGAGTGACATATATTACTATTTATCCCAGGAACACGTGTGAAACCGTGAGGTAAATGCGAGTGTTCAATAAGTATCACGATCGTTGCATCCGTACTACTATAGCTTCGGTTCGTTAAGAATTTTGGTGTTTGCATGCATATTTTATAGATTTAATTTACTTTGCATTGCACTGTTGTTTATTTTTCAATTGTTTGTGAACGCCACAGTTTTTATGATTTTTATTTTTAGTGAGGAATAATGTCCCAGAATATTTATTTTTATTTTTATCTAACAAAATATTTATAAAGCTTTCTCTTGCATAATTTACTATCTTAACATTTAAAGAAAGAAAGAAAGAACGAAAGAAAAAACATTTATTTACAGGAAATGGACGCAAATACCCAAAATAAAATTTATAAACACATAATCACATTAACAAAAAACAATAAAAGAAAAGAAAAAATAAAGTGAAATAAATAATGTATTTCATATTCTTCATGCGTTCTTTAGTTATAAAACTGCTACACATGTAAAAGCCCTTAATAATTTAACAGGAGGAACAAGTAGAGGAGACGATTTCCTATAGCCCATCTCGGGTACGGTCAAGCGTGATACCGGCACGTGTAACTTCTTTCCAACAGCTGGCGCAATTAAATTTAACTTTATTACTTAAGCTTATACTTGGAACAATGGGAAGGCGGTCATGTATTTTAACGTTTGCTAATTTTCATTCTTATTAGATAGTACCTTTTTTAATTACTTCGTATTGTCTCTGTCTATGATAATTTCTTTAGGTTTTAAAGGTTTTAAACTATGGAATTTAATAGGTAAGTCTTTTTATTATCAAGCTAGCTACCTTCTTAGAGTTCCAAAACTATTCTGGCAGATGTACATGAGAGCCAGATCCCAGATGGTTTTTTTGAGATTGCAATATTTGGCTACGTCATTAATACGTCACGAGTATCTTCTCGGTGATGTAAAAATATGATAATAAAGGTATTACAATTATAAAAATATATTCAAATATTTTTTGTTAAAACTACTTTTTCAATGGCTAACGGGAATTGTACCAATCCTACGCAAGTTATGGTTGAATTTAGCATAAATAAAGGATTATTTTTAATTAAAATTCGCTCCAAGGATTTAATTAGCGGAACCAATTTTGCGAGACGAGTCCTGATGGATTTGTCCCGATAGCCTGGGGGACTCTGATTTTGTTTAATTGCTAAAAAGTGGCAAAGTGCGTGCCGGATTACGCATTTATTGAATTTATTAGGTTCTTTTTATTTTCAGGTACCTACTTTATACATTTAATTAGGTATAGAGAGATATATGGAAAGGTACTTTAAAGGGGTCACACACGGCGAAGATACTATATTGACGGGCCAGTTGGCGTGGTTGGTAAGATACTCTATCTATCACGCCGCAGATCGTTGGTTCGATTCCCACTCAGGATAAACATTTGTGTGCATGAACATATCTGTTTGTCCTATGTCTGGTTGTAATTATCTATATATGTATGTATTTACAAAAGAAAAGTAGTATATGTAGTATATCAGTTATCTGGCTCCCATAGTACAAGCTCTGCTTAGTTTGGTGTCAGATGGCCGTGGGTGAGGAATAATGTCCCAGAATACTTGTCCCAGACTATAATATTTTATCTTAAGATCATGAGACAACATTATACTATGAAAAAAGAAGCAACCACCTACCTCTTACCTACCTACTTTCCTTCTCTTTCGATGGTATAGCACTGTCTCATATATCTTAACATAAAATATTATCGTATCTTCGCCGTGTGTGACGCCCTTTATGCTCATTACATATTAGTCACTTTTAAGTTTGTGAGGTAATTCATTGAAGTAATAAAATTGACTAGCTTTTAATATCTTACTTGATTCTTTATATTTCAAATATAGTTGAAGTGCATCTTTGTAACATGTGTTCTACAAATAAATATATTCTATTATAAATAAATATTGTGACGTCTAAAATGATTAATTTTATTCAAATAAAATGCTAAATTACACTTTACATAAACTGATATACAAAAAGACATATACATCTATATTATTATATATAAAAAGCAAAGTCCCGACTGATTCATCATCGCCCAGCCCAAACCACTTGGGAAATTTTTAACAACTTGGCGACGATGTTGATTTTATATTGTAGGGAGAAAAGCAGCTGTGGAAAAGATCGTATAAGAAATAATATTTTTGAGTAAAATTTTACTTAAAACTTGTTATTTATGCTCTTTTTCGGCGTTATTTAAAATTCAATCCCTAAGGAAAAAAGGAGGTGGCAAAAATTTTATGATGAAACATAATTTAATTTTTTTCATGGTAACGAGTAAGAACTAATAAGGAGTAAGTAGCATTAACTTCTTCGTATAAGCTACAGATGAACTAAGTTCTTCCACACCAGCCACATCACGCAAATATTGTCAGTGAGATTAAATAAATCATTTTATATAAAAAATCTGGGCTGGTTTCAAAAAGAGTAATTGCTGAGTTTATTTGTGGCTCTTCTCAGTAAAAACAACCTTCTGAGCCGTGCGTTAGAGTCAGACTATTGATAAGGAGCTTGTAAAGGCTTGTTTGAAAAATATTTTAAGTTTTATTAACTTTTATCTATATTACATTACCAACTTTCCTTTCTTTATAGGTCTTTGCCACTGAGTGTTTTTTTTTTAACTATGATAAACTATGAACACAATCTCATCATGGTTAGTAATGAAGTGGTTGAAACTGATAAGTGTGGAATACTGGGAAAGTTCAGATGCCGGAACACACTGTATGGTGTTAAGCGACAAATTCTCAACTTGCGGGTAGAAGTCAGTCAGGCGGTTACTACAAACTATCCTACCACCGACCTTTGTTTTTCTCACGATGTTCACACCGAAAACTTAAGCCGATTATAAAATTGTTATTCAAATTTTTGACAGCGTCACTAATATGACACTTATTAATCAGTCTGCTTTGTCATCTTGAAACTGGCTGGTTCATACTGATGCTTGTGGCTCTGTTTGCTGCCAATTTATAAGCGAAGATTATTTAAACTGAGTTGAGCTACTGATATTTATCAACACCTATTCCATGTCTTCATAATCTAGTTTAGAGGCCCTCAATTAATTGAAATTTACACATGAAACGCTGCGAAATTTAAATGTCTACAACTCGTTAGTATCTCGTTTGTATCTCACTTATTTACAATTTAATTAAAACTTACAAACCAATTGAAATACGTGATAAGGTTTCTACTGCTATTTCGTCTGAATTTTATATTAATCGGAATTCTCTTTAAATTATATTGTTTGTAACAGAATTTAAATAAATTGGACAAAACACATCAATATTTTCAAAATTTTTGTTCTATCCGTAATCAAATAAATATTGTGAAATTCTTATTTGTTTGTTTAGTTTTAAAGGATGTTTCAGGTAATTCTTAAGCTTATGCAAGCTATGATTTTATTAAGTCTATTATATTCGTTACATAAATTATATTTCACCGTCAAGACCTGCAGTATTTATAAACTGCACTATATTCTAGACAGGATTAATTTTAGTGTAACTGGTGTTTCTTCTATAGAAACAAGCAATACCAGTGGGATTGCCAATTTGTTGCCGACCTTCATAAAGCCTAGAAGGCAACTAGCTTTAAGTGCAACCGCCAAAACCGGATCGTGACAGATTTTTAACATAAAGGTGGTTACCAGCCTGGCGGTAATACCATTTACCGTACCACCGTGCTGTAGTTTCCTCACTTTGTTTTCCTTCACCGAAAACTCAAGCTCAATGTAGGATTCGAACAAACAACCTTAAATACCACATAAGAGTGTGTTAGTTTTTCATTAATCTCACAGCAGAGACTGCACGCCTTTGTATCACGAACATTGATAGTGAACATTATGTTTTTTCAATACACAGTGTCCTGTTAGAGCCCTCACGAGTATGCGTAAGTTATATCTACTTAAAGATAATATCTCTAAGGTAATCTTTTTGTCAAAGGCCTTAGAGTAGTTCATTCCAGGAATATTTGCATTAGTTTACATGCAAGTTCCTTATAATTAGTTTTTCCAAACTGGTACACAACAAATTGGCTCTGAGCTATAAAGGGCTCCTTAGCTCCGGCCCTGGCTAGTTTTCCATATTTTTAATTGCCGACGATTTTTGTGTTTCCAAGAAGTCACTGTAATACGACTTTACTTTTCTTTTAAGTTTTAAGCTTTAGCTTAGAGGTAATTGAATCGGAGGTCAGTGTTAAAAGAGCTGCCTGGCTATCTGAGTAAATATATATCGTATAGTCAACGTAGTCTTCCTGCAAATGAATTTCTGCAGATTTTAGAAAGGCGTGTACTTTTGCCAGGAATATTGAGGCATATTTTGAGAGAAGACTTTTTGCCAATATTTGGACGCTCTCTATAAATTCCACAGCCTATGTCATCTTGATTTAGGCCCGTCGGTATACCAATTGAGGCTGCTATCCACCCACATGACCTTGTTACTAAGCCAGCCGTCAAGCGTGGGAATTTATTTTCGAAATGCTTACTACAAATATTAAGACTGTCGAGTCTGTGATCATTTTTGGAAAATATATTCTGAATCTTTCACTTTCACTAAACACTATCAAACAAAACATTGCTGACATCCTACTTAATATTATAAATGTAGTACCTGGATGACCGAGATCGATTTATCACCCCCGAAACCCCCTGCATACTAAATTTCATGAAAATCATTGGAGCCGTTTCCGAGGTTCAGATTATATATTTATATATATACAAGAATTACTCGTTTAAAGGTTTTAGATATATTTGGATGTTTGTTGATGACCACTAAACTAACGGTTTAACGGATTTTAATGAAATTTGGCACACAGATAGAATATATTCTTGATTAAAATAGATATATTTTTTATTCAGGAAAAACATGCTTATATCCCTCGGGAATTCGGGTGAAACCGCGTTCCAATTCGCAATAATATTCATGAAAATGATTAATAGACCAAAATACTTTATCTGAACTTAAATATTACTCTCTAAAATATAACCTCAATGAATGTTATGACGTCCATAAAAACTCCCACAAGTGTAATATATTTAACATTCCTCCTTTTTTAACAACTTAACTTAAACTTTTTTCGAGTTTTTCAGAACTTTATCATTTTCTCGCCTTCATAGATGTTTCAATTCTTTAATTTCTTGGCTCTCAATTCTGTAAGACACTTTAAGTCACTCTAAAGTATGATATTATTTTCATACAAGCAAACCCGATGCCAAATACTTGCTTTGTCTTTAAACTAGATATGGGTCTTAAGATATTGCTTTAACTAACGTTACTTATATTTTCTTGGGTCCATTCTTGGCACCGTTTAATACTCTTTTAATATTTATTTGTTTGGTATTTCTATAATTCTGTTGATAAAAGAAATGGGTCCAAATACGTTGACGTGAAATGCGATGCTTTTCTAAACTAAAAATACATGTTGTTCATTTATGTTATCAAAGATTCTTCTAACTTTATTCACTTTTTACATTATACTTATCATGTTGCGGGTTCGTAAACTAAATTACTTGAAAAAGTAAAATATTTTTTTGACGCAAACGAAAATAGACAGTTTGACGTCTTCTTTTACGGCGTATACGAAATTTATGAAATCTTTTGTTTTGAAGAAATCGATTAAACTATTTCCTGGCAAATTCTTCACACATGGTCATCTTATCTTAAACAGACCTTGTACTATATAAACGTACTACTTAGGTGCATACCTGTACGAAGTCCAGAGCTTTAGGCCCGTATTTCACTAGGACACCATAGCGGCGCAACCAGTCGCCCACTACCAACAAAATGTATACAGCTCTATAGAGACTTACTCACCTGGTGTCTGTTTCGTTGAGCAACCATACGGACACCAGGTGTTGCGCCGCCATGTTGTCCTAGTGAAATATGGCCCTTATAGGCTAGTACTGAGAACTAGTTTTTAGTTTCATTTAAAAATATATATTTGTTATCCAGCTCCACCAAACCGGCCCAGCATAATGGACGCGAAGACTCGGAGCCATACGAGACTCCTGGAGCCTTACAATGAGGGAGACAACCTGGATCTGGTCTGCGAAGTTTATGGGGGTATGTACTTTTTTTTATTCTGTGCTTAGTGTCATTGCTATTGTTTATTTGAACTGTTTTTGTGATGCCAAATAAAGTTTTGTCTATTGTCTGTTGAAGTATTTATAAAATGAAAATTGGTTTCGAATATTACGTTATATTTCTTAATCTCAGCTTCAGATAGTTTGTACACCCTTATGGTAAGCAAAAATGTTAAAATTTTTACTATATTTATAAAACCTTAGTAATATTTGTATCAAAAAATAAATCCTACTATTATTATAAATGTGAAAGTTTGGATGGATGGATGTATGTTACTCATTCACGACACAACGGATCTGGATGAAATTTGGCACAGAGATAGATTATAGTCTGGAATAGCTCATATACTTACCTCGGGAAAACATGGCATGACATTTTAAGGCAATGATAGCTCAGTGGTAGTGACGTCGGACGCCGCGGCGAAGGTCGTGGGTTCGAATCCTACAAAGAACTTGAGCTTTTGGTGAAGGAAAACATCGTGAGGAAACCATTGCACGGTGGTAGGGTACTTTGTAGTACCCGCCTGGCTGGCTACCACCCTCAAGTTGAAAATCTGTCGCCAAGCACCTACTGGTGTTTTCCGGCAGTTGCGCTTGAGAGCCAGATCCTTCTAGGTTTTGTGTGCTTACCACCTTCGGTCACATCATCACCTACCATAGTGAGATTGTGGTCAAACACAAGCCTATACATAGTAAAAAAAAAAACATAAGATCCCTCGGGAACGCGGGTGAAGCCGCGGGGCGGAAGCTGTGTGTTCTGGCAGTTGCACACGAGAGCCGGCTTTCTAGGCTTAAAAACTGGCAATCCCATTAGTATTGCTAATATCCATATTTAACGGTAGCCATTAATCATCAGGTGGACCGCCTGCCTGCTTCTCAACTTTCTGATAAATGAAAAACCCACTTCGTTGCTTGTTAGCTCTCCGTCTCTTTCTCTATCTATATATGAAAATCAATTGAATATAGTTTTAAATTCTCACGATTACATTTTCCAATATCATCAACGCATTTTATCATAAAATTATTTATCTTATATAAATCTATGCTTTGTGAATCGTGACCAAGATACCTAATATCTGTCTTATAAGTCGTATATTAGTATACCCCTCTTAAACTGTTCCGAAGAAAGGCACAGCCATTTATCTTATGTGCGTGGGTTTGGGACCTTAGAGTACTCCCACAAGAAATTGGGACTCATTCCAAAACAGATGTACGAGTATGCCAAGAAATACAATAATTGTTATTATTTATTCAGTGACAAAGATATGGAGTTTAGGGTGAAAGAAGTTTGTAATCTAGTTCTTTGGTGTCTATAAATATGTATATTAAAAGTTGAATAACATTGATAAGTTATTTTTGTAAATATGGTTTAAAAATATATAACACTAGCTTTTCCGCGATAAAATATAGCCCATGTTACTTAGAGATAATGTAGGATTCTAATGGTGAAAGAATATTTGAAATCGGTCCAGTAATTTTTGAGTTTATTCGTTATAAACATATAAAAAAAGAAATCCTTCCTCTTTATAATATGTATTAGTATTAGTATGATGTATAGTAGCAGTACAAATCTGTTTTTGTTTGTTTTTCTTTCTTACAAGCTATTTGATTTTTGTTTTTTTCCTTCCCCCCACCCCGATGAGCTCTGGCGACCTTACTCACGCGCAAGAACACAACTATAAGTTATTTGGCTGCGATATTCTGTAAGGTGGAGGTACATCCCCAGTTGAGCCGCTCTTTGATCGACATATCGCTATGCTGTACCTCTCATAATTAGAAAACATCTTGCAAATCTGTTCCTTAATAAAAATAAATCGTTGATGAATATTCCTGTGAAACGTTGATGAAAAACAATGCGAAATTGCTATGTAAAGCATAAGAATGTCATAAAAGTTTTCTGGAAGGTTATGACTTGATTCGTTGCAGAAAATATTTTTAATTTTACGTTCGTAGTTTGTAATAGTTAAATAAAATTTTGCAGCATATTTAAGTTTTATATATTTGATTTTCAGAAGTTTCACCTTAATAAGAATTTCAATATACGATTCTGTTAATGATATTTCGTTCGTATTTTATGTAATTGTTTATTAGCGAAAAGCGGTTGAACCGAAATATAAGTATCGTGGGATATTTCACACAAAGCCTTGTTATGTCACAGCTTATATGGAAAATAGACAAAAAAATACGGAACACACGGAACCGATTTATAACAAAAATAAACTGTATCATTAATATTAATTGAATAATATTTACTAAATAATACCTACATATTTTTCCATTTATAAATAATCGCTACATGGATTTCATTTAAATAATTTTCTACACCGCGGTTTCACTCGCATTCCTGAGGGATCTTAAATATGTTTTTCCTGGATAAAAAGTAGCCTATAGCCGGCTATCCAATACTAAAAAAAAAACGATTCAGTAGTTCCATTAGCGCGTTCAACCAAACAAACAAACTCTTCAACATTCTAATATTAGTATTTTTTTGTTTTTTTTTTATACTACTTAGTTGGCAAACAAGCTCACGGCCCACCTGATGGTAAGCGGTTACCGAAGCCTATAGACGCTCATAAACTACGGAGATTTCTACTAGATAAAGTTATTCAAAAGAAGATTTAAATGAAAGCTTAGGTCAATTAGATACACAACTTACAAAATAGTTGGTGTTCGTTTCTCAATACGTAATGAAATACACAAGCAAATGTTACTTTTGTTTCAATACCAATAACAGAGACTTTCCTCCTCAAATGTTATCTTAATATACGAAAAAATATCGGATATTAGTGGTTTAATGAACACGTAGAAGAGCAACATGGCGGTATCGTGTTTTGTATCTTAATAAATACGGTAACGCCATCCGTTATAAGGGTTGTGAAAATCATAATATATAAGGTCCTAATAAATGAAGTACGGTCCTTTTGAGGGATGATAGTATAGGTCATAAGTATGCCGAAAATGATAAAAAAAAAATATTCGGTCGTAATTTTAATGAAAAAAAAAACCTGAAATTGTACTTCATCACTACTAAGCATTAATTAAAACCATTAACAGCATAATCAGTGGTAAAATTATTTATTAAAAAATAAAAAATACATTTATCATACCTCAAAAGGACCGGTACTTCATTTATTAGGACCTTATATATATTACTAGCTGTTCCCCGCGGCTTTGCCCACGTTCCCGTTGTAATATTTTTTCGTACCTTCTCCTGACAATAACGAACACATAAAAGAAAGATTTATCCAATATGGTGCAGTCGTTCGGAAGTTATGCGCGTACAAACATTTCGGCGTTCCATTTTTATTTATATAGATAGATATATCTATATTATCTATAATAAAACAGTACAATCCAGTGCGTCTGTACATTTAAGAAAAGCAATAAAAATGGAAAGGGGGTAACTAAAGAAGAGTAATAGAACGTAAACGAGCTATTTTAAGAATTCTTTTTTTTCTGTTTTTTGTTAGCGCACATCTCCGGAACCACTGAACGGATTTTCATGTAGTTTTACATTATTAATTTGGAGCAGAATACAGGCTTTGTTTCATTAAAACGGATGTTGCAAAAAAGTTATCGTCATCGTGGGTTCGATTCCCACTCAGGACAAACATTTGTGTGCATGAACATGTCTGTTTGTCCTGTGTCTGGTTGTATTATCTATATGTATTTACAAAAGAAAAGTAGTATATGTAGTATATCAGTAGGCTTCCATAGTACAAGCTCTGCTTAGTTTGGGGTCAGATGGCCGTGTGTGAGAAATAATGTCCCAGACTATTTATTTATTTATTTATCACATTTTTGGAATTAACTTTTATAGTGTGAAAATGTTATCTATTAGGGGAATTGTAGAAATATTATTAAGTCCGCGTGAACAAAGCCGTGGGCAAAAATCTAGTTATAATGTAAATGTATGAATATTTTTGACTTAATCACGAAGTCAAGTTTTTTTATATACAAGTAAGTTTACAAACTGGCAAACGGTCCACCTGACTATAATTCACGCTGCCTTTGGACATTTGCAATACCGGTGGGATTGCTGATATGTTGCCGACCTTGAAGAGCTCTTACGCCCTTTTTGAGAATTCCATATCGTAGCGCTGAGGGAAAACCGTAAATGGGTAGCTAGTTCCACATCCTAACACAATATCTTTACAATATAAAGAAAATCCGAGGTATAAACTTAGTTATTGTAAACCTATATTTTGCCTTACGTTGATTAATTTACAAAATTTTGACGTGTTTTGGCGTTTTTGAAGAGAACCTTCTTAGGGCGCATTGAGAGTGAAAAATTTTAAGGTGAAATTTGACATTAATAAAATAGGTACTAGTTGAACTCACTCATTTTTTCGGGTTCCGTATACAGAGGGTCTAAACAGAACCCTAATTTATGGTATTTCTGTCTGTCTGCCTTGAAATTAACACATTATAATGTATTTTCCGAGTCCAAAGATAAACAAATACTATTTATTTTTCATATTACTAGCTTATCTAGCCTTCCTAAACCGGTTCAGTAGACTAGGTACGTAACGATAATCTTTACGTACAATAATTGTACACAAACAAAATGATGACGAATAAGCTTATCGTAATTTGAGTCTTATTCGAAGACAATAGCTCATACATTCCATTATTCACAGGAGATCCTCGTCCACGCTTAACCTGGTACCTCGAGAACACGGTAATAGACGACTCCTTTGAGCAGAGAGACGATGGAGTCACAGTCAACTCAATGACTTTCCCCAACGTTGGGCGCCAACATCTTAACGCCAGGCTGGTCTGCCAAGCGTCCAATACCAATCTGGCTCCACCAGAGACAAAACTACTCATTTTAGATATAAACTGTAAGTATTAGAAGCAGTTGGATATTAATGCTTTGGGGTTACAACCCTTGGTTGATTATATAGGGATAATTATTACTCATACTATGCAGTGTATGTTAGTGGGTTGTAAGACAAAAGTTCCTGTAGAAATATGACTCTGGATATTTTTAGCAGCAATTAGAATGCTGTTACGCAATAACAGGACTATAGCATAACTTGCTAATTTTTAATAATTACTAGGAGATTTTGTACGATAACAGATGAATTTTTGTAAATATCCGGAGTAATCCTTTCCTACTTTTTACTACCTTGGATTTGGGTGAAATTATTTTACGGACACTTTTATTTCCTAGGAGAATATTGTTGACAAATAAATAGATACCCAGATTCCAGTATAAGTAATATACATTTTAGATCTAATAAAGATTTGAAGATAAATATACGACGTGTCATAAGTAAATGTGCTCAACAGTGGAAAGTGTTAGGTTGATAGGATAGATAGAATAACAAGATATCCCTGCCATACTTCAAGCTTGGAATTTTATACATAACAAAAGGCAACTACACTGGATTATTAAAAAATATAAAACAGTAAGCTTTTCAACAATATTCCATTAAACAATCTAGTTTGTTGCAGTAAGGCCGCTGAGCGTGCAGATCTTGAACAAAAGACCACAGCTGTCAGCTGATAGAAACTTTGAGGTAGAATGTAAGACGACAGGATCCAGGCCTGAAGCACAAATGACATGGTGGAAGGGAAACAGACAATTGAAAAGGAATGCTAAAATTGTGAGTACCTTAACAATATTAGTGTTTTTTTTTTTAATGTCTTCGAAATTATTCACAATGATCATTGATGGATCTGAAATAAATCAAACTGAAAAAATAGAAACTCATAAAAAGGTTATAGGGCATCAAAATAAAGATCTTTGATTAGGTGCCCATATGCTATAGATAAGATTAATGGAATTTTATCTTCAAAAGGTACAACAATTTTTTTTTTTTTTTTAATCAAGGTAAAAGTAATGATCAGAATTTTATTGGTCAGATAATAAAGTGGCTAAACATAAGCTAGGTCTCACAATAATTAATCCAATTACAATTTGAACTCAATACTTATATCTCAAAAGATTGTTAATTAATATTGTCTCAAGATAAAAATAAATTGTCCCTATTTTTCTAATGAAATTCACGATTATTATTAATTATCGTGAGACAAGGTTGCTTTTCAGCTGAACAATGGTCACTATTGTTTTATTCATCATTCATTTAGTTGTCTTTTATGTCACGACTCCGTTGAAAATGTCAAATTGTTAGCTTTGGCACACATCCAAGTGATATTGTAATAAAATATTTATGATAGAATTAATAACTTTATTGTCTTTTATATTTTGATGAGTAATTTAAACAGTATTCAGTTTTTTGTTTACTTCGACTACTTTGAAATTGTCATCATCTTCGTCATCGCATCGTCATTACGAATCGTTTTGATTCGTCACATCCTTTATTTTTTTTACTTTGTTATAGGCTTGTGTTTGAATACAATCTCACTATAGTAAGTAAGTGATGATGATGCCAAAGGTGGTAAGGGCACAAAGCCTAGAAGGAGCTGGCTCTAAAGTGCATATGCCGGAATGCACCAGTTGGTGTTGGCGACAGATTTTCAACTTGAGGTTGGTAGCCGGCCTGGCACTTGTACTATAAAGTACTATACCACCGTGCTATGGTTTCCTCACGATGTTTTCCTTCACCGAAAGCTCAAGCTCATTCTAGGATTCTAAATCAAGACCTTCGCTGTGTCAACCGACGACACTTCTACCACTGGGCTATCGTAAAATGTAGAATTTAGTTAGAAATAAGACATTTAAGCATCCATTAAGGGGGTAAAATAGAAGGTTATCTCTTATAAAATCCTCAGTGATATATGACTGACCTATAGGTACCTTTATTTTGAATGATCTTTGACAGCTCATCTCATCCATTAATTACTAATAGTATATTCCTAACATTTTTACTAATTAAATTAAGAAGTCAACGTTGACATGTTTGGGAATCGTTCAATCACTTTCCTTAATAAAACAAATGATCACGCACGCATTTGTTTAGTTTGACGTTCTGTTTGTTTTGAGTTTTAATGTAGTTAATTTTATATCCACTGGTGTTATTGGTTGAATAATTTGATGTGTTTACATTAAGCTAATAATTTGATTTATTTTGTATAAATCTATAATGCCCATTTAACTTGTGGGTGCTTACAATAAGTTAAACATATATAATAACCAGTCGGTTAGCGTGGTTGGTAAGACGCCACAAGTTTTGGCTTCGATTCCCATCTAGGACAGACATTTGTATGAACTTTTCTGTATTGAGTCTGGGTGTAATTATCTATGTAAGTATAAATTCAGAAAAATAGTATATCAGTTATCTGGTTTCCATAGTATGAGCTCGGCTTAGTTTGAGAACAGATGGCCGTGTGTGAGAAATGTCCCAGGATGAATACTTTTGGTTTGGAACGAGTATCTTTTACGATATTTTCTCTTCTTTTTTTGTTATTAGTAACTTACTGGACTTGATATTTATTGACGAACTAAACACCATGTAACTGGTAAAATAATAATAGAAGTTTAGAAAACCCATTTCTTATTTTTAAAATGGTTACGTTTGAAGGAATTATTTTCTATCATGTTATCGAATAATAATCTAGTGTATACGAGTAAGTTGATAATTTAAGCTAGTTTAATTGAAATTTAATTATGCCTAACAACAGAATCTAGCGCCTGTCAGTTCGTTATTATCGATTTTCCATTATCTGTGACACACATGACATAATTGACATATTACGTGATTGTTTCAAGCAATGTGCCATCATCATTCTATAATATTATCAAATATTATAATTGACAGCGTAAAATTTTCTATCAGTAGGATTTATATCAATTTTGTTAATTTATAGTAAATCTATTTATAATGTTTGGTACTTACAATTCAAAATAAAAGTCTAATGCTAGTCGTTTCATTATGTACTAGGGACATTGCAGTGCATTTTTTATTAACATAGTCTGTCATAACATCAACAGTCATAACGTCGTTGCTATCAGTTTCAATTTGAAACAACCTCTAAATTAGTAAATAATAAATCTATTAATATTCCGAATATGGTTCCATTTGCAATGAAGCTCTGTCTGCTATGTAGCTACCAGAACGTTAGAAAGTATCAATCAGAAAATCGCTATCTGATTACAACTAATTACAATCAAGTTACATAATAGCCGTATATCCAGAGACAAAACAAATATGAATAGATGTCTATGTCTCTGGTGGGCACTTAGTGTGGCAGTAAGGCATCTAAATCCTGCACCAAAAGACGACGGGTCTTTTGGTCTTAATCGTATCATTTTACCCAGTTTTCGGAGAGCAACTCAACAATGAGTACCCTGAGCTTCGTGCCAGTAGCCGAAGACCACGACAAGAACTTGATTTGTCGAGCTGAGAACCCTAACGTACCCAACTCTATCATCGAAGATAAATGGAGGCTTAACGTGCATTGTAAGTACTGTTATCATCCTCTAACACCCTATTGATAAAGTTACCAGTAGCTTTGACCTGAACTGAGTAAATGGTGAGAACGTCGAAACTACTGAAGTTGCCAGATAAGTGGGATAATATCATCTAAAATTTACGCGCTTTCTAGGTTTACCTAGAAAGCTGGCTTAGAAATAATAAAAAACAGGGGGGGTATAAAAGGGGAGATAACTGTATCTTCCCCTTTTAGTTTTAATGTAAGGTACCGATCCAATTATAGAACAGCAAAACTACGTCTAGAATTAATAAAAATAAATGTTGATGGTAATAAAATTTAAAATTTATAGATTACCAAAACTATCGTACGTCTTAACTCCACTTATTAACTGAGTAATAGTACATCAGCAGATGTACGATGGACCTAGTTTTATTGTTCCACATACTATGGACTGGGAATCATAATATCTTCCCAATTTTGTTTTAATCTAAGAACATAATTATTATGCCTTATTTTTCGTCACTTTGATCTATATGTATTTCACTTTTTTGTCATAATATTTTTTTTATAAACAATCTAAAAAAGTTATAATTAAAATCACATACCGAAATGTTGTTACATAAAGAAATATTGATTGTTAATTTCTCAAAATGTATTTTACGAAATCTGAAGTTTAATTTAAAGTATTATTTTTAAAATATCTGCAATTTATATCAGAGATTTTAATATTACATTAATTTAAAGGAATTTTAAACTGTTAAAGGATTTTACGGATGGAGAAATTTTGTTAGTTTCAACGAAATGCAAAGTTTGATAACGTATGTACCTGGTCTACAGTCAGCAACCTGACTAGCTATAACTTACATAATATGGAAAGATACAGTAAACAGGTGTTTTATAAATGTGTATCTACAAAAACCTACATACCCACTAAACATTTCTATATCATGGATAATAATACGCATGTATAGAGGTTTTAAAGGACTTGGACATGTTCAGCTATTCACGTTGCTGACCGTCAAGCAGCTATTCATTTGTATGGGTTTTGATCCAAATACTGACATAAATTAATCTAGATATATAGAGATAGCTGATAAGCAGTCAGACCCTAATGGTAAGTGACCACCGTTAGGACTTAAGTAATATGGTGATAACTTCAGAAGGCTTTCATAGCTAGGCAGCATTTAAACCAATATCTGTGAAATTCCACTTTATCACGTCACTTTTTGATTTGACAGCATTTGTTTGATCCAAATGCCCACATAAAATACTGGCAATAATACAATTTTTTGGATAGAAAATATAATATGCGTGTGCAGTGAAATAGTTAGCGCTTTGATCTCAAATCTTTTATTCAAATTGTATGTGTTAAAAAGGACAGAAAATTCCGCCTTTGAATGTCGTATCTATTTCAATGATGCGTAGTTATTAGTTCAAATATCTCCAATAGGAAAAATCCAATTTTGCGGTCAGTAACTTTTCTATCCATTGAGATATTATTTGCAATGTAATTCATAGTAGTAGGTAGCTATGAATATATTGGTCTATGTTTAAATATTATTATCAACTAGTGCAAAAAAACTGTTGGCACTTTATTATGAAAAGAGAATTGAATTCCATTGGATAATTAGAAATACAGTGTAAATAAAAATTCTGTTGACAAACAATACAAAATAAATATTTTGTGGGAACATGCAAATTGACGTTGCGTTTTCATTTTATTTTCATGGAATCGTGTATTTTGAATTTTATTAAATAATATCGGTGTCATTTTGTCCAATGAAGATCAATCCAAGTGCAATAGTGAAGTGAAATTAAATGAATTCATGTATTCACTTTTGAGGTTATCTCAAAGAGTACGTCCATTTTACTATAACCTAACTGATTTAAATGAACTTGGCTATGTAAAAGTAATATAATGTGGCTATAATTTTATATAATAACTTGACTTGGCAAAATACACGAACCGTGTGATGCTATTTAAAAAAAAAACAATAAAGGATCAAACGAGACTGCCACGCTAACGAGTTCCTATGTTAACAGATGTCCCGATAGTAACTCTGAAACTCGGTTCAAGTTTGAACCCCAGCCACATAAAAGAAGGTGATGACGTTTACTTCGAGTGCACGGTGAAGGCAAACCCAAAGAACCACAAACTAAGATGGTACAAAGGAGTAAGTTTTCACTTAATATCATAGTTTTTATTAAAAAGTTGCCGAAGCAAAGTGGATTTTGCTTGTGGATTTGATATTCGGAGAGAAATTTAGGAAGTGTGAAAATATACTATGACTCCATCATCAGTAACATTATTTTATTTGTTGAAAAATGTGTTGAAATTTTATCAGTTTTTTAAGAGATAGTATAGATGAGCATAATATTTTTGCCACAATCTCACCGATGGTGAACTAAGTGATGATTGGACCGAAGGTGGTAAATACGAGTACAATAGCTTAGAAGAGAACTTTTGAAATAAACCATGATTATAGTAAATTACATCAATTTAAATTTAATATTTAAGTAAATAAAGCAAATATGCCCATAAACAATAAGAAATTATTTTACAGATACAAGAAATTCAACACAACGCTAGTTCTGGAATCATTCTAAGTGATCAAAGCCTGGTTTTACAAAGCGTGAGCAGGATAGCTGCCGGTGATTATAGCTGTCTCGCTTTTAATAGCGAGGGTAGTGCTACGAGCAACCCTGTGTCACTGCAAGTTAGATGTAAGTTTATATTACATTTTATTGGTGGCCTGGAACCAACTCATATAAGAGACAACTTGGTAGTTGGCGAAAACCGGACAGATAGATAAATATTTGCTTTTATAATACAGGATGTTTAATTTTGCATTTCAAAAATCTATAGTAATTTTTTACAAATCTTTCAAATTTTCGGGAATTCAAATTCCATGTTTTCCACATTATGATGCTTATAAAAAGGTACCAACATCATTTAAAAAAAAATGCAGACGATGCTCCAAAATATTTTTTTCTTCTCATTTCTATATTACCAATGATTTGTATTGATTCATGATTGATCAGGTTGACTTTACTTTGTATTTATTATTAAGTCTTACTACCATGTTTTTATACCAGATGCTCCAAAATGCAAGACTTTCAACGAAGGTGATGTATACGGAGCTCTCAAGCAAGAAACTGTACAATTACACTGCTCGGTCGACTCAAGTCCACCTCCGACTACATTCAGTTGGACCTTCAACAACTCAGGGGAACAGACTGAAATTGCATCAAAGTAAGTCTTCATTCTTCAGCCCTTATCCATCTACCGAGTTATCCTTTTTTTGTACCAATTCAATTAGAAGTATGTCCTTGGACTTAAAATTAGCTGTGAGGCGAACTGCTCGACCTTTTTTCATGGTTCCAAAGTTAGGAGTTACATTGACTACAGCCACAAACTTAGAATACACGAACTATAAGCTTCTTCCATTATCATGTACTTATGTATCTTCTTTCCTACTCAAATACCGAAATTAACAATTAAATAAATACAGACCGTGTAACTCTTTATTGAGAGTTCAAATCTTTTTATATGCAAATGGTTGTGATTTTAAAACATGTTACTGTTATTGTGTTTGACGGTAAAATAATTGAACAAATATAACAGACAGTACTTCTAAAACAAAGTGGAAAAACTTTTTGCGGAGTCAAGTTATAAGTAGGTCAGTATAACATCGTTGGTTTCTAACAAATGTTATATTCAACAGCCTATTCACAAACGTGGGATACTCTTCAACTTTACGTTACACGCCTTCAAACGACATGGATTTTGGAACTATACTTTGTTCCGCTACTAATTCTGTTGGGAGACAGGAGGTCCCGTGTCTTTACAAGCTAGTTGCTGCAGGTATATTTTACTATAAAAATTCATATTTAATTACTGGAAAAAGCCTAATCATTTTCAATCAATATTTTTTTAGCGTAGTAGTAGTAGAGAGGTAGAGCATAGTGATATGTCGCTCAGAGAGCAGCCCTTACAGAATACCGCAGCCAACTAACTTATTGTGTTGCTGCGCGTGAGTAAGGTCGCCAAAGCTCGTCGAGGAGGGGGGAAGGGTCGGCAACGCGCGAGTGATACCCCTGGTAACCGCTTACCATCAGATGGGCCGTATGCTTGTTTGCCGCCAATGTAGTATAAAAAAAAGCGTCAGAAGACTGAGAAGCAGGCAAGCGGTCCATCTGATGGTAAGTGGCTATTGTCACCCACATGGAAATTAGCAATACGAAAGGAAATTGCCAATTTTTTACTGACCTTCATAAAGTCTAAAAGACTCTCAAGCATACTTTTTAAACCATTATCGGAACCCACCAGTAGGTTTTGGCGACAGATCTATTAACATTTTAATTAAATACTCGCATTTGTGTGCCTTTTGAAGATTTCCCAATCAATCACAGTTAACTTGAGAATAATATCCCAATTTTTTTTTGGCCTGGTGCCGTCATCACCATTCTACTATCGCACAGCTCGCCGGCGATGTAGAGCTCAGCCTCATATCCCCGAGCTGTCTAGATCGTCAACGATTTAGGACATTTTTACTGGGACCAATGGGATGTGAAATGGGCTCTCCATTTTGGTTTTCCGATGTGGGATTCTTCAAAATGCTGTGAAAAGAACACTTCAAGGTCGGCAACATACCACCTTGGAATTGCAAATATCCATTGGCGGCGTTGACTACTTCCCACCAGGGTCCGTCCGCCTGCTTTGTCAACTTGGTGACATAAAAAAACATCTGATAGCAACTCGTGTATCGGGACATAGCTTTCCGCTTAATTATTTTAAAATTGTATTTTTAGAATTATCTGAAAGTTATCTCCAATTCTCTAGGTAATCCAACCTCCCTTCAGAACTGCTCGGTGGTAAACCAGAGCTTATCTGATCTACAAGTGGATTGTATAGAAGGCTTTGACGGTGGTTTACCGCAAGTGTTCTTTATGGAAGTGCTAGAATTGCCCTCATTAATGGTAAGTATTCAGTTGTTATTTTGTTATCTAAGAATGTAGGAATTTATGTTTTATGTTACTATATGTAGTTAAGGTTGATTTTTGCTTCAATAAAATTGGTATTTGTTTAATACTTTTTTACTATAAGTGATATTCTGTTTTGAATATTTTAATAAAAAACGGTTAGTAACTTTTCAATAAAAAACCTTGAGTTGTTGAGATTTACTTTAAATGATAAAATAAACTTAACTTGCGGCTTCAATAATCAAGTAAGTAAAATTTTCGTCAGATTTTCATTATAAGTTTGTTATTTGTAAAACATTACGCGTAGCACGTTTATACAAGAAGTTTTACGTCTTGCCATTTTAAAATAAGTTACAGAGTGAGTAACTGCGTAGCTCGTTGAAATAAAAGTACTCATTAATACCAATAACTTCAATTATTATTGAAAAGCTCTGAAAGCGTGAAATACACGAATCCGTTTAAAAAAATAACAGAAAACAAACCTTTCTTTCTAATGTCCAATCTGAAACTATTCAATCGTTGAAAAAGAGACAAACAAACTGCAAAATAGCAATCCCAAATAAGTCCAACTGAAAAAATGACCAACACGAAAAATCACGCCAACTTTTAATAAAAATAAAAAATATATTTTTTGCTAGTCTATTCAGTTGATTCATGTTTTAATCAAAGAATATACGAGTAACAACTGCCGTAAAACTTGCGAGAATGCAAAACCACATTTTTTATATTTCCATTTATTTTTAGGAGAATATTTTTTTGAATAATTAGCCCAAGTGTTTGGTAATATCGCAGGTCCAAGCCAATATATCATCGAACAGTACTCCAAACTTTGAAGTTCATGACCTCGACAGTAGATCTAGCTACACATTGATACTGTATGCAGCTAATGCTAAGGGAAGGAGTGATGAGATAACCTTATATACTATTGCTTTTAGATCACCCGATAAATACACTGGTAAGTTGAAAGAATTTATCTTTTTTTTTTAATGTGTTTGACCACAATCTCACCATGGTAAAGTAATCATGTGGCTAAAGGTGGTAAGTACACTAAGACTAGAAGAAATACTCTCAAGTTTTGATGACAGATTTTCAACTTGAGGGTGGTAGCCAGCCAGGCGGGTTTTCAAATACCCTACCACCGTGCTATTGTGTCCTCTCAATGTTTTCCTTCACTGAAAGCTCAAGTTTATTGTATTCAAACACCCACGACCTAGTTACACCTGGTGACTCGAGTGTTAGTCATAACATCCGTGGGATATTCTAGCGCACAGATGCTGTGACAGCACTGATAAAACGTGTCTCTTGAATAATGTAATCTTTAGTTTAGTTAGTCTTAGACCTATAACCGTCGTGAATAAACGCATTATTATTTTAATATTGTATTTTTAAAAGCTCCTCCGGCGCCCTCACGATTTGACTGGCGCAGCCGGTAGGATTTCCGCGCCGCGTCGTTTCTGTAAATCAGTGCGATCGACGAGTGTTTTTACGCATTAAAAACGGAAATCTGCGAACCTTATAAATAAGTCATCGTAAGAAGTGGCCGAACACCGAGGACAGCGACTCGTCCAAGACTCAACGGAGGAACATGGGCAATCTGTGAGTAGACCCAAATCGCTATTCCAGTCTATTTTCCATGTCTATTCCATTATACGTAAGTGTCTAGAAGTTAATTACGTTCCTTTTAACAATCAAAAGTGCGATATTTGATTTCTTTTAACTAGGCTATAGTATTTTATAGGTGGTTTTGTTTTTAAAGTTAAATATTAAATAAATTTTAAATAAATATGGAAAATATAACTAAGATTCCTAAGGAAATAGCTTGCGTCATCCCAAAATTTGATGGAGACGAAAAACTATTAAGCTTATTTATAAGAAAATGCGAGTATGTAATAGATTGTTGTAGAATCCAAGGTAATAGAAGTCAGGATTTATATGTATACCATCTTATTACATCTAAACTTACAGGCAGGGCTGCCTCGCTTGTTAGCGAACGGCAAGATGTAGATACATGGGACGGTTTAAAGTTAACACTTGAACAACATTTTGGCGATCCTCGCTCTGAGGAAAGTGTAGCAATAGAATTAGAGTCCTTAACAATTAAGCAGGGAGAAATGTACATTGATTTCTGTCATAGGATTCAGTCTGTTCGTAGTGCTCTAATGGCAAAGGTTAACAGCTTAACTGACGTCAATCTGAAAGAATCAAAAAGAACGATTTATAATAATACATCTATGAATGTATTTTTATTCAACTTACCTCAAGACTTGATCCGAATAGTTAGACTAAGAAAGTGTACTACCTTAGAGGAAGCCTTATGTATTGTCATGGAAGAGGTTAACTTTCAACAACAGTATAATTATAGGAGTAGAAACAGACAAATTGCCCCTACTTTTAAATCACCTCAAACTCAACAAGTTTATCAACCGCCTGTTATGCAGCACAATCCTATGCAGAACTTTAAGTTTGGTTTACCCCAAAGTTATAAAATGCCTCTGCAACAAAGATTTGGTGCTCCAGTACCATATAACACCGGTTTCAAAGTTCAAGGTTACCCCAACCAGCCTAACTTTAAATTTGGTATGCCAACTCAACAGAATAACTTTAGATTTGGTATCCCTCAGCAAGGGTTCCGCCCTCAATCGAATATGTTTAACGCCAATCCCCGACCAACTTTTAATTATCCAAACCAAAACATGCAACAGGGTTTCCGACCCCAGTTAGGCTACCGACCGCAGTTCGGATACCGGCCCCCGCAACATTTACAACCAACATTCCATCAGAACACATCTACCGATGTCTCTATGCGTACAGCACCACCTGTTAAGCCCCAAGCACTTCATACAAACGAATTGCATCATTTAACTGAGACTGACATCGATGATCATTATAATATGTGTGACGGGTATGATTATACTGTCCCTGACGAAGGTTTATACCAGGATGACTGCGTAAATTACCCAAGTGACAATAACGAAACTGACACAGAACAAAAGAATAATGACGATTCCGACCAACAAATTGAAAATTTTCACATAAGTGTTGTAAACAAAAATCTCAAATAATATATTTAAATTGTGACAATAAATTGAAATTACCCTATGTTAAAATACCAGAAATAAATTCAATATTCATGATAGACACCGGAAGCTCTAGATCATTTATAAGTCCTGGAAAGGCTAATGAATATTTTGTAGACTACAAATATTATGAACCTTTTGAGGTCATAAGCACCCATGCGTCTAGCCGACATAACGAAGTTATCGAGATTCCCTTATTTCCAGTTTTTAATAGCCTAGAGACACATAAATTCTATGTCTATGATGTTGACAAACGATATGACGGACTTATAGGAAGTGACCTTTTGAAACAATTAGGAGCAAAAATCGACATGAAAAATGGGACAATACAGACAAACTCTACGACAATACCTATGATATATAATCCACCTATTGAAATTCGTTTAGCTGCGCGTTGTGAACAAAGAGTTAGACTGCCGACTGACTTAAATAACGGATACGCTATATTAAATTATACTAAATTTCTCGATGGAATAAGAATGCCTTGTGCTCTAGTTAACTGTGTAGATGGATATGCTACTACAATTATTCAAAATACACTAGATGACGAAGTAATTTTAACAATATCAAGTCCCTTCATAGTAACAAAGCACGATTGTAAAACATGCGAAGTGCATAACCTAAATGACAAAAATGAATTAGAAATAGATCAAATATTATCTGAAAATTTAAATAAACTCCGATTGGACCATATGAACGAAGAAGAACGCAAGAACATACAAAAACTTTGTCTGGAATATAAAGATATCTTTTACTCAGACAAACTCCCTTTATCATTTACCAACGAAGTTAAGCATCGCATTAGAACCCATAATGAGGACCCTATTTACGTCAGACCGTATCGACAACCCATAGTAATCAATGAGGAAATAAACAAACAGGTAGATAAAATGTTGAAAGATAATGTTGTACAAGAATCTTTTTCCCCTTGGAATGCACCCGTGCATCTAGTGCCCAAAAAGGCTGACGCTTCAAATGAAAAGAAATATAGACTCGTAGTTGACTACAGGCGACTGAACGAAATAACGATTGATGACAAGTACCCTATGCCGAATATCACTGACTTGTTCGACCAATTAGGACGTAGTTGCTACTTCACAACCCTAGACCTTGCTAGCGGCTATCATCAAATAGAGGTCAGTGAAGACGACAGACAAAAGACAGCGTTTAGTACAACAACAGGACATTACGAATTTTCACGTATGCCTTTTGGACTTAAGACTGCGCCGGCTACCTTTCAAAGAACGATAGATAACGTGCTGCGCGGCTTACAAGGCATCCATTGCTTAGTTTATCTGGATGATATAATTATATTCTCTAGCAGCCTCCAACAACACTTAGAAAAATTACGAAAGGTATTCGACAGACTAAGACAGACAAATTTAAAAATACAAATAGACAAATCGGAGTTCCTACGTAAAGAAGTACTTTACTTAGGTCATAATATAACTAGTGACGGACTTAAACCTAACAATGACAAAATTAAAGCTGTACTAGACTTCCCACTTCCACGAACAACGACTGAGATCAAAAGCTTCCTAGGACTCGTAGGTTACTATCGACGTTTTATTAAAGACTTCTCAAAAATCACGCAACCCATGACAGCTCGACTGAAAAAGAAAAAACAGGTACCTATAGATGATCAGAAATATATTGAGTCGTTCCAAAAATGCAAAGAACTTCTCGTTAATGCCCCTATACTACAATATCCAGATCCTAGCAAACCATACGTACTGACAACTGACGCCTCCGAATTTGCAATAGGAGCAGTCCTTTCACAAGGACCGATCGGTAGCGATAAACCTGTGGCATATGCCAGCAGGACCCTGAATGATCCAGAAACACGTTACAGCGTTACCGAAAAGGAACTACTTGCAATAGTATGGGCGGTAAAACACTTTCGTCCATATCTATATGGTAAACAGTTTATCATCTATACCGATCACAAACCTCTTGCCTGGCTTAACACTCTAAAGGAAACCAATAGTAGGCTAACTCGTTGGCGCCTACGCCTAGCCGAATACGATTTTAAGATTATCCATAAAAGCGGTAAACATAATAGTAACGCGGATGCGTTGTCAAGAATCAGATTAAATGCTATAGGTAACGAAGACAATATGTCAACCCAAGTCAATGTTGATACAGAAGAAGATATGAATAAATTAATACAACAATTAACTAAAGATATTAAAGATCTCGGTGAAGCGCGAAAGAAAGTTATCCAGAAACCTAACAACCCAATGTCAATATCAGATTCTGACTCAGAGAGAACTATATCAATAACCAACCGACCTAGATCCCCATTCTCACTACCAAGTATCTCTAGTAGAACCATGACTGCATCTGAAAAATCCTCAGGTAGAACTGACACGGCCTCTGATACAGTCCATTCAGCACAGGATACAGAATCCCAGGGAATCCCAATTTTACAAGAAGCAATAGATACAAAACCCAATCAGATAATCGTACATACGTGGTTCATCGACAAATTAAGTGTAAAAAATATCTCCAATAGCAAACAAAAAATTTTAGAAGTACACTTACCTTTAAATAAGCCAGACCTTGTTAAGCAGTTCCTAAAAGAATATATAAAAAATAATGCCAAGTACTTCATATACTTCGAAGACAAAGAACACCGAAAACAGTTTACTGAATCCATAATTGTTTTATTCAAAAAGGAATTAGTGAAATTTTTTGAATGTACCGAACGGGTGATATTAGTAAATGACGAATCAGAGCAAAGAACAATCATAGAAAAATATCACGTAGGAAAAACTTGCCACCGCGGAATTAAAGAAACGCTTTTACACATAAAACGGACATACTTTTGGCATAATATGGCGGAAACCATCTCGGGTATAATTAACGCCTGTGAAACCTGTAAAAAAATGAAATACGATAGAAAACCCCTAAAACCCAAGCTTCAATTAACACAAACACAGTCAAAACCATTGGAAGAAATATTTATTGATTTGTTTTCTATTGAAGGACGCTATTACCTAACGATAATAGATGCCTTCAGTAAGTTAGGACAAGCCTTTCAAATTGACAATAGATCCACACCTGAAGTCGTTAGAGCCCTCATTAAGTATTTTTCATTTTATGGAATTCCCCGTAGAATAAGTGCAGATCCCGGATCTGAATTCAACAATGCTCTTTTAAATGAATTATTGGCTCTTTACAAAGTTGATCTTCATATCGGTACGCCTAATAATCCTAATTCCATGGGCCTTATTGAAAGACTTCACTCTACAATTATCGAGATATACAGAATTGCTAAGTATGAACATAAATTCACCGACGCCGCGTCCGTTATGACATATGCTATAATGGCTTATAATCATAGCATACATTCAACAACCGGTCTGACCCCATTTGAGGTATTATTAGGACATACTGATTCAAGACATGGTTTTGACCTAGAATTCGATAAGCAATATATGCAACAGCTAGTAAAAGAACATGCAAAAAGAACCAAATATTTATATCAACATTTATCAGAAAAAGCAATAGGGAAGAAAGAGGAAATTATAAAGAAAAGAGGAGGTGAAACTTTTGAAATCAAACCCGGTGATACAGTGTTTAGTAAAGTCACAAACAAAAGAAGTAGTAAAGATAAAGCTAGATATGAAAAAGCCATAGTTACAGATAAAAGTAGTCGAAATGTTATTCCCATACAAATCAAAAGTAGGAATACAAAAGCCCCAATTAAGAATATTAAACGCCCTTCACAGAAAACTCCTGCTCGTCCTGGCAGTAGCTATGGTGACGCAACTCCAGGCACATCAACTGCAGAAATTGGATAAAAATCCAGGAATTCTCCCGGTAAAAGCTGGTATCGCAGTTATCAGCAACGACAGGTGGATCATGGCCAAGGTATTAGATTTTGAGCCAATAATTGATGATTTACAAACGACTATTGTAAAAACTTCTGAATTAAATAAACTAGTTAGGAACTTAGATCAGAATTATACACATAACTTCATAGATGTAAAAGCACAAGTAGATTATATTCAGAATTTAACCGTTAATAAATGCAAACAAGTAATTCCTTCTTTTAAAATTAGAGTAAAACGTGGCATACTGAATCCAATTGGTAGTTTAATAAAAATCATTACTGGAAACCTCGATAATGAAGATGCTATAAAATATGACAAATTGATTGAGGACATTAAATCTAAACAGGTCCGTAATAATAAGAAAATAACGTTAATTACTGAAACTTTACAAAATTTAGTAAATGCTACTTTAAGAATAAATGTAAACCTCATGCAAATTGATAATGAATTAAGAAAGATTGCTGCAAACTTAAGTAATATTATTCAAAAGGAATATTTACATCATATTGAAACACGTATTATAAATACTTATAATCTATTAATACATAACTTCCAGGCAATTCATATCAAGTTGGATGAAATAGAGACTAGTTTAGCTTTAGGTAGATTAGGAATATTACATCAATCTGTAGTTGAATCTAATAATTTCTTGAAACTTCTGGAACAAATTGATAAATTAGAAAAGTTAATCTATACTCCTTGTGTGGATAATTTAATTAAGTTAGAACAAACTATAACTTTGAAAGCTTATTATAAAGGAAATCAAATAACTTACATTCTGGAAATCCCTTTAATCAGAAGAGACACTTACGTCTATTATAAATTATTTCCATTACCTGTTTTATCCCGTAACCGTACCGTTGTCATTTTACCTAAATATCCATACCTCTTAGCGAAAGGGTTGAAGATCAGGTTGCTCCCCCAACCCTGTAAAGAGATTGACGACTCGAGCTTCCTATGCTTCGAGGAAGACACATCCCAGTTTATACAGGATCCATGCATAACAGACCTAATGACATATGTTAACAACGTGACGTCATGCACTCAGATTCCAATTACAATAGAAACTGTAAAGGTTCAATGGATTCAACCAAATCGATGGATACTCTACTGTAAAGAAAATACATTACTTACGAAAACCTGCATCAATGAAATCTTTCGTCAAAATATTCAAGGCACATATGTTCTTACCCTGGATGATGTATGTGAAATTGAAATTCAAGATATTACTCTGAAAATGCATACCAGAAATACAGAAAATAGTCTGTATCCAAGATTACCAATTGTTAACTTACCTCACCTAGACTTACCTGTGGGTACAGGATCCCTGAAATCAGCCAACCTGAAAGATGTTGACCTCTCAGACTTGAAGTTCTTATCATATGTTCTGAAAGAAAGTGTTAGTGTTAGTGAAGAAAAATATAGTGAAAGTGACAATCTTGGAGTAACGACAAGGAAAATAAGTATTTGGACAATTATACTCTATATTATTGTATTTGTGTTTTTATGTATCTTATGTTATAAACTTCGTTTTAAATTGTTAAAAATGTATGCTCGAAGTTCTTCGGAAAACGAAAACTTCGATCCTGAGGAGGGAGGAGTTACACCTGGTGACTCGAGTGTTAGTCATAACATCCGTGGGATATTCTAGCGCACAGATGCTGTGACAGCACTGATAAAACGTGTCTCTTGAATAATGTAATCTTTAGTTTAGTTAGTCTTAGACCTATAACCGTCGTGAATAAACGCATTATTATTTTAATATTGTATTTTTAAAAGCTCCTCCGGCGCCCTCACGATTTGACTACCTACGCTGCGGTAACCGATATCACTACCACTGAGCTATCGTCGCTTTGTAAAACTTCTTTCTCGATTTTATGATATACTTTATTTAAATATGTCTATTTTAGTACAAAAGGCATACTATAACGTTAATGAATATTTAAATGACGACAATGCTTGGGTGTAGCGCTCGCTCTTGCAGGATAAATTTTATGTAATAGTCTTAAGTTTGCTTTGAAAAGAGTAATTGCTGAGTTTCTTGCCGGCTCTTCTCAGTAAAAGCAACCTTCCGAACCGTGCGTTAGAGTCTGACTATTCTTAAGTGCCTGTGAAGGCCTATTTAATGAATAAATTATTTCATTTCATTTATTATTTCATTTCATTATGTCCGTATTCATTAAAATTTATACCACATTGAATAGTTCAAATTCCGAAGTCTTTTTTTGTTACGTGACATTTCAGGAATGTGTGAGTGAGACGGTGGCGGTTATAACTCTGATTTAGTTATACAGCAATTATAAACGCATGCAATGGTGTTGTAAGTTATTTACTTGTATATGATATGGACCAAGTGATTAATTGAGCATTATACATAATGCGCGGGCATTCTGATAAATTGGCCAATATGAGAGGGCAATAAAAGAAATAACCACGAAGACATTTCTATCGTTAACTATCCGGATCGTTTCTGAAGGAAGACATTTTAGTGTGATAAATAATTCAGTTTATAATTACAATGCCCAATTAACCTGGGTCCATGACATATATATATTTCATAACAGAATACATAAATTAAATAATACATTGTAACTAAATACATAAATTTGTCCTTTGAACTGGATACGGAAGAAGTCGTCTGTTGCTTGACGCTCATAACATAATGTATACTCTCTTTGAGCTATTAAATATTCTAATTCCATTAATTTGCACTCAGAAATGGCTATTAGATTATTTTGAGGCAATTGTTATTAGTGGTAGAGACGTCAAATGCCGTATCGGAGGTCGTGGCTTCGTATTCTACAGTGAGCTTGAGTTTTTGGTTATGGGAAACATCGTGAGGAAATAACACACCAGTGAAGGAAAATTTGGTACCATTGCTGGCTACCACTTTCACGTTGAAAATCTATCGCTAAGCATCTACCTATTGTTTGGGCAGCTGCACTTGAGAGACATCAGCCACATATTTACTTACCACGCTGAGATTGTGGTAAAAAATAATAATAAATTTAATAAATCGTTTGATTGTAGAAAGGTAGGTGCGTCTCTAAATAATTTGTTATTGAACAACTACGCTACAATAACATAAGTACACAATAGCGGAATTTCGTACAATGGCATCTGTGCGAGCGCGACGGCAATATATTTGTTCGCGAGCAACAGAGATAAGTATTGACGGGTCAATGTACGAAATGTCTGCTACGTGAATGCATACTATTATTATTACCACGTTTTTATTAAGTCACTGTGTCTGTCTGTCGTTGCCTGTGGAATCTTACAACTCTAATTTGGAGCACTTCCCGATTAGCTGTCTGGCTAAAACTTGAAAGGTAGCTCACAATTCGATGGCAATGTATTCTAATTAGATTTTTTTAAATACAAAAAAATATGTAAAAACGTGGTAAGTATTTAGATTATTTTTTTAATCTACATTAAACTTATTAATATATTATGACGCAAGCAAGTTCTCCTTTCAAACAGGTATAAGCACTTCAATTCCATTATCACCAATGCTGGTTTCCTTGCTGTCCGTGGCAGCACTACTGTGTACTGGGGTATGCGGAGTGATCACCGCCTTGTACCGGCGTCATGCTGCCAGGAGACAAGATCTGGATAAGCATCCACCATCAACGTGAGTGCACACAGAGATTATTTAATCAAACAAATTTATTTTTATTAAAAAAAACAATTTTTGAATATTATTGTACTTATGACTGGTGTTTAAAATTATTAACCGAGGTCTTTGCGTGAATGTGTAGGTCAAAAATAACCTAATTTAAAAAAAAACGCTATCTGCTTTCGCGCTAGGATGCGCGCAGCTCCGTGTCATTTGTTTTTAATTGCTGCTAGATACTTGTTTCTGAGTTCATATGATTTATTTTGATGTACATAGGTAATTAGGACCTCAGCTAATAATGTTAGATTTTATATAGAAGTTACAACAATATAACGATAATACGAAGTTTTTACAAATAATAACATAAACAATACAACTAAGTATTCTAGAAAAAAAAATTACGCATAAAATAAGGAAAAACTACACATAAAATACTTATATTTTATGATGAAACATGTTGTTTGGTCTACTATATCTTATTAGACAATAGTTTCTTTATCATAAATATGTTTTTCTTGGAATTACTTTTAAAATAATAACAAAACAAATCTAATATAGTTCAATAACACCAGGATTTGTTATGAAATCTTATGTTTCTATAGTAACGCTCTATACGCGGAGCATAATGGGGAATCACTCTCGAAGCAAGATAACTTGAACACGTACTGCGCATCACCGAAGCTCGAATACTGCAGCCAGTACGAGCTGAAGATGGATGGCAGCGGGGAGGATACAGATCCCGATATTATACCGTGTCATTATGGTAAGTTTTCTAAATTATGTTCTTTCTATCATCTAGCGAACAGCACTTCTACTTCTGGTACGGTAATACTACGAAAAATAGATATTTTCTTTCAAACTACTTAGCTTTAGTACTAAAACTACATATAAAAACTTAGTTTCCAGGAAATCGCTAATCGTGATAAAAGCTGAAAAATAAATATCATTGCAATGCTGTAATTGTGAAGATGCAACCAAAGTATCTGGCACCACGCCATGTGGATGCAATCCTTTATAAAAGTATTTCTAAAGCATAAAGTGAATAACGTCTCGTGACAAATAAGTTCTGGAGGACTCTATTTGGGATACGGTATCAAATAAGCCTACTACTGAGTTATTTGAAATTGCACCTTGTCAGTTCAGTTCCATAACTATTGAGTTTAGAACTTATACGTACGGATTTAGCGTTCGGCCAGACGGTGCATAATTGATTAAACTTACCTGACGTTGAGTTGTGCAGTACCTGCTGCATTGAATTAACACGAATATATAATAGATTACAAATGGTTTTATATACATCTGCTATAGAATAATACGGCATAAGTTTTAGGGTTCCGTGCATCCAATAAAATAATATAATTAATAAAAAAAGTTTTACAATTCAACAATTCAAATTCGCAAAGGTTGTACGTCGATGTCATTCTAATTATGTAAGACTTCTGAACCCTAAACAAAAACCTATATCTTAGGGCCAGAACACTATTGGATCGTACCCTTGTTTGTCTGTCTGTCCGTCAGTCACAATTTGTTGTCACCGTACGTATCGCCAAAACTACTGACCCAGCAGGAGGTTCTGAACTTAAAAAAGTGACTATATATAGTTTACAGAAAAACCTAAATGAAAATCCTATTATTTTATGTTGCACGGCAAATGCAAACGGAACCCTTATCACGCGAAACCAGCTGGCACTTGACCAGTTTTTATTAGAATTACTTAACTAAGCGACATTATTTTTATCTATCTATACTAATATGATAAAGCTGAAGAGTTTGTTTGTTTTTAACGCGCTAATCTCAGGAACTACTGGTTCGATTTGAAAAATTATTTCAGTGTTGGATAGCCCATTTATTGAGGAAGGCTATAGACAATTTTTTATCCCGGGAAAACATAAGATCCTTCGGGAACGCAGGTGAAACCGCACGGAAAATCTAGCTTCAAAATAAAATAAATAAATATCACAAATATTTCTATGAAAGATGAATCAATACACTTAATTTATTCATAGCTTTACGATTCCAATTTCTTACAAAAACCTAGAAGATTTTTTTGTCAATCATTTTAGAAACGTATTATACCTAGTTATTAAAAAACGTACCGAAATACATTGCGTATTCTACCTACAAGCTACAAATTACTTAGACGCCTAGCCATCAGTGACCACGCCCTGGCTGTAAAAGTGTTTTGTGAAAATATAAATTGCTCCGTGTTCATTCCTTTTATACATTCTTGACGCGAGATAGAGGACTGTCATTATTTTTATTGCTGTTACGTTTTGACTATAAATTGAACCAAAATGAGCAAAACTTTAATGAAATCAGTCTAAATATACATCTTAATATTTTTTACAAATATTGTAACTTATTAAACTTTTGGGTAACTTTCATGAAAATTTAAAAACCGGCCAAGTGCGAGCCGGAGTCGTGCACCGAGGGTTCCGTACAAACTTGTAGGTATGTAAATTACAATAAAAAAACGGATTTATCAACATTTTGGTATTTGTTAGCAAAATGTACGTAATAATAAACATTATGACAAAATTTCAAGTTCATAGGTCAATTTGAAGTTAAAAAATTCTTTGGAACAAAATTGTGACACACGACGGACAGAAAGATGGACACCTGAGTGACAGCAATAGGACTCCGTTCGGACCCTACGGGTACGGAATCCTAAAAAATGTGAAAAAATTACAAAGTTAAGTGTTTATCTAGTTTCGAAACATATTTTATTGTTACAGATAAAAAACCATTGGGTGACTATACTAAGTTACCATCACCTTTGGACCCTGACTGCCATAGGATATACAGTGATCGACCTTCAAATATACCTGCAAGTGCTGTAAGTGATGTCTTACTAATAACATAATCCCAATTTATTTATCTTTAAGATAATTTATGAAACTTGATCTAAAGTTATAATTCAAATAAAATACCAGAAGATGCACATTTTTTACGATTAAAAAGATCATCAAATTTGTATCCTGATACAGACTATGTTTACCAATCTGGGGTACTAAAGTGGTGATGAAGTCGTATCCTAAATTATTGCTAATCAGATAATATCCTTCTCAGACATAGTATCATACTAATACCAAGAATATTTGCTACTATACAAGGCGTCATTAAAACATTAATTCTGACGTCATTATAATATTTGTGACTAGTTTTCCGACCTGTGGTTTTCCTCTATTTTTCATTAAAAAGAAACATTTCTGCCTTTCTTACTTTATAAGAAATTATCCTGCATATTTCATGTCGCCATGACATTCATTAGCAGTCAAGCTTTGTTCTTTTTAACCGACTTCATATATGTACATAGTGTATGATCCTATAATGATATATTTGTTCGACAGTCATCTGTAAGCATATGCGTAGTCAATCGCGGTGTGACGGCGCGTAACGCGGACATCGTGGCGGCGAGGCTGCGGCCCGCGCCCGAGGTGGTCACTGCCTCGCGACATGTGCGCGAGAGCTGCATATAGACTCATATATAAGATGTGCTGGTATTGCGTTGGGTGAATTGTATATTAACCAAATTGTTGAGGTTATGTAATTGTGTAAGCAGGTAAAGATGCCTTGGTATTTTTTGGTTAAGCAGTGATATTATGATTTATGATAAAAATATGTTTTGTGAGAAACTCGTCGACAATGTTCTCCATTTAGGATTACGTTAAAAATGTTCAGTCTGGATCCGGAACAAATACTTTGACACAGGTTCGTGAAGATGTATAAACGATGATTTTAGTTTGTCAGTTTCGTTGTCTATCATTGAAATAAGATTTAATCAGGCAGCTGATAATACAGAATACAAACTGTTTTTTTTACTATGTAATTTAAATACAAATATCTTCTGGCACTTACTGTACTATGAGTAAGGACAAGCATAATACATTATTTACGTAATGTATATTTCTTCGTACCTATTCAATTATTTTATATTCAAAATGTACCACATTTATTTTATAATTACAAATTTATATTGGATTAGTGAAATTGAAATTAAATACGATACAAAGGTTTTACTATACTAATATTATTTTAATTAGATAGCGTTTAAAAAATGTTTAAAGGTCTGCACAAATTAACGCAATAAATTAATTTGGATAAAGATGGGTAATATAAATAATGATAAATTGTGCACCAATTAGGTACTTTGTAATTTTTATCCTTTATTCAAGCTTTATTCTATTGTCATTGGTCGATTCAAAATGACCGTGAACTGCTACTTTTTTTTTATCAAATGAGGTAGTTCGGAATGAGGCCGTAATTTCAACAGGCGCACGTTTATTTCCACTGTGGTTATTTTTACTGGAGCTGAGCGTTACAAATAACTTTTAATATTCTGATGAAAAGGATCTTTTTATGTGAAGTAACATAAGTTATACCCGCTTATGTCTAGAAGGAATATTAACCCATCTCCAAATATCGCGCCTGTTTATACAGGATTTATTTGTCAGCAAATAAAAATAGCTTAATATATAATATAATTGCACGTGATTGTACAGTATTGGTAAATATTATATTATAATATGGAATGCACCCTTTTTACATTAAAGAATTTGAAATATGATATAATTTCTAGTTAAGATAATTAGGATATACAATTGTAGTAAAAGAGGTTATAAGAAATTATTAAAATTGTGAAATTAGTTTATACGATCCGCCCAAAGATTGAGGTTTGTATATAAAATAAAATAAAACTGAAACTCAGTTTGATACCATTTTAAATACTATCTATTTTGTGAGCTGTAATAAGAATACAATAAATCCACATTTGAAAAATTTCTTAAAAAAAAAAACTAAAAATAACTAAAGAAAAATACTTTATATTAATGAACTTTTAATGTGTTAATATAGATAGTTAATAACAAAACTCTATTTATGTTTATTGAGTTGAGCACTTTTAACTGAAGTTTCAAAAAATTACTTCTAACCGAATCTAGACTTATTTATCTTTGCGAAGCGTTTAGGATGAAGTTGACCTTTTTATTTCAATTAGAATTAAACCTTAAATTAGATCTAGACTATACATATTTAAACAATGGTACCTAATAATTGGCATGTAAAGTCTGGAATAAATTTTAATTAAACCAAAATTATGAGTAAGTATTGCAAATTGTATCTAATTGGTGTGGACTCAAATTGCCATAATTACATAAAGCTGTAATGTATATAGGCCTTTATTTTTCTAATTCAAAATTGTATCTACATATTATTAAAAAAAAAGTACCTATATTTTTACGTCATTAAAAAGCAGGTTCTAATTTCAATTATTTAAATATTTTGTTCGTAGTATTTTTTTTTAACGGTTCATTTTTCATTTAAAAAATAATATACAGGGTTATTCAATGTATACCATACATATTCCAAAAAAATGTAGATTAATAATTATTTATTGTCATCTCATCCAGAACTAGTAAATAAATACTTATACCCAGACTTATAACGAACAGACATACTCATGCACAAAAAATGGTTTCTCCCTCTACACCACGTATTTTTTTTATTGTCGAGGTGGGATTCTTCAGAAAGATACCCGGTATAAATGGGAGTTTTACCCACTAAAACTACCCCGGTAGTCTTCCTTCGTGCGTGTCATTACATCACTACCTACATTTATCTATACTTCTATACTTATAAGAAGAGTTAGTTTGTTTGAACGCGCTAATCTTAGGAACTGGTTCGATTTGAAAAATTCTTTCAGTGTTGGATAGTTCATTTATCTAGGAAGGCTATAGGCTACTTTTTATCCCGGGAAAACACAAGGTCCCTCGGGAACGCGGGTGAAACCACGCGGAAAAGCTAGTTCATAATAAATGTGAATGTGTGTTTGTTGGTCACTTGGTTTGTCCTTTCACGTAGCAACGGAGCAACGAATCAACGTGATTTTTTGCATATAGATAGTTTATGAACCGGATAATGTCATTGGTGACTTTTTATCCCAGGATCGTGGGTGAAACTGCAGGGTCGAAGCATTTATATAGTTTACTTTAACCCATTTTCACTGTGTATAGTTTTTTTTTTTTGGTATACTAAGAATAACGTTGTATAAATTTCACTTTAGTTTTTTTTTAACACTGAATTAATACTAACATACTGTTAACAATAATTTTATTAAAACTATATAAAAAATATACCATTCCAGTGTGAACTATATAGTTTTAAGTTATTATATGTTTCAGGGTTTACCTACCTCGATTCTTTAACCACAAAATACAACAACTTTTTTTAAACATTCTGTATATATTATATAATATATTATATTATCATAAATACATAGATTATGTATAATAAGACCATACATAAGTGTTAATGTCTCAAACTTCTATGTAACTACGTATTTTCTGTATAAATTCAATGTAAAGAAATGTTTAATCTTGTTTTGAAAGGTGAAACTGCTTTCCATAAGTTGTTTTTTTATTTGCTCTCGAACCTTTTTTTTAGTAATGTTTCTATTAAAATACAGAGGCAGCTTAAGGAATGGGCGATTTGGTTATAAACTAAACATTAAAATGATTTTAACAGTATTTTCGTGTTAACTTAAAATCAGAACAACAAATCATTGTGTAATTTTTTCGAAACAAAAAAGGTGATTTGTTAACATTTACGGTGCAACGACTGCATTTTTCCTCAGTGCCTACATGGAAATGAGAGCAATCACTCATTATTCACAAATCGGCTTCAAATTCGATTCCAAGAGCATAACAATATCATTGTTACTGATTTAAATATACAGCTATTTGCAATATTTGTATTTTTTTCAACATTATGTTTTATTTTGCCCATATTAGACCCACTTCATTCCTGATACACCTCTGTTCCTCATTTAATTTACTGTTTACCTGGTTTTTAACTGAAAGATTTTTAGTTATATAATTCAATTTACTTGTCATATGATATGTTATATACATGAATGCTTTTCTTTTCTTGTTCGAAACTAAATGTAATCAATGCTCCAATACTAAATAGGACGACGAATGCAGAACTACTTGAGAACGGGGCTTATTTTTTTTTTATAAATAATGTTGCCGTACATTTTATAATTAAAGGGATAGTTAAATAAATACGTAATGTAAATAAAAATTAAAGAAAATAGTTAGCTATTATAAATTATAAAATAATTACATGTTAAAATAATAAAAATAATTGTAAATTATATAATTCAGATTAATTAAAATTAAGCAGAGCCTCTGAAGATTAATAAAAGGGATATTAAAAAATAATTGTACAAATCTATTAATGAAACATTTATGTTTTAAAAACTATATTTTTAAGTTTTGATTAGTCGCAGAGACTTTGGGAAAAAATTAAAATAATAATTTTTAATATTTAAAATTACCTACTCATATTTTTTAGGTTTGCTTAACTCAAAATACTCAATTATATATGTTTCTTTTAAGTCCCTGCGACTTTTTCCTATTAGGTAAACGAAAAAAAATATATATAAAAATTAAATACTGTTGGTTGTTACAATCGAAAAAGTTTTTCTATTAAGTCGTTGTAATAGGCAAACCCGACTGACATTACTATAGTGATACTATGTAACGATGATTGTGAATGTTTTAATAAAAATTATGAAAACTTTTTGTGTTTTTTTATTAACTGTCAAGACTGACGCGTATAATATAAGCTAATATTATTAACTAAGGTTTTTTTGTGTTTGACCACAATCTCACTATGGTAGGTGATGATGTGGCCGAAGGTGATAATCACACAAAGCCTAGAAGGATCTGGCTCTCAAGTGCAGCTGCCAGAACACACCAATAGGTGTTTGGCGACAGATTTTCAACTTGAGGGTACTACAAAGTAACCTACCACCGTGCTATGGTTTCCGCACGATGTTTTTCTTCACCGAAAGCTCAAGTTCATTGTAGGATTCGAACCCACGACCTTCGCCGCGGCATCCGACGTCACTACCACTGAGCTATCATGGCCTTAAATAGAAATAATATGAACCGAGAATCTAGTACTTATCTGACAGCTACTTAAAACCTCTAAATAACATTTCGAAAAGAATCTCTTTTTTTCATAAGGGTACTTTTGACTTACACATTCAGACCTTCAAAGACCTCAGAACCCCTGCATTTATAATGATAATACATAATGATTTACGAGTAAATTATAAAACTTACCTGTATTTCACTACACGAGAAGAAAGGTAGAGCATAGCGATATGTCGCTCAAAGAGCAGCTCAACTGGGGAAGTACCTCCACCTTACAGAATACCGCAGCCAAATAACGCGCGTGAGTAAGTGCGCCAGAGCTCATCGGGGTGGGGGGAAGGGTCGGCAACGCGCGATTGATACCCCTGGTGTTGCAAGCGTTCATTGGCTGCGGGCCGTATGCTTGTTTGCCGACAAAGTGAAATAAAAAGAAAAAAAAAACATTAAAGATTAGCTGAATACCATTTGAAGATAAAGTTAATGTAGAACCTGAAGCTTTATCCTCTAAGCCTTAAGACGAATGAGCGACTATACGTTGTAAGATGCTTGCCGTGTATCACAACCTAACCAACTCCTTTAGGTAAACCTGATTAACATGGACATACAATGAACTAGATGCAATCTTACTAATATTATATTATTATTATAAAGGATGGATGGATGAATATTTGTTAATTTTTCACGCAAAAACTACTGAACGGATTTGGATGAAATTAGGCACAGAGATAGATTATAAGTCTGGAATAGCACATTTAAGCACAAAGGCACCGGGAAAACATAAGATTCCACGGGAACGCGGGTGAAACCGCAGGGCGGAAGCTAGTTAAGGTTCCGTAGCCAAATGGCAAAAAACGGAACCCTTATGGATTCGTCATGTCTCTGTCTGTCTGTCTGTCCGTCCGTATGTCACAGCCACTTTTTTCCGAAACTATAAGAACTATACTGTTGAAATTTGGTAAGTAGATGTATTCTGTAAACTGCATTAAGATTTTCACACAAAAATAGAAAAAAAAACAATAAATTTTGGGGGTTCCCCATACTTAGAACTGAAACTCAATTTTTTTTTCATCAAATCCATACGTGTGGGATATAAATGGATAGGTCTTCAAAAATGATATTGAGGTTTCTAACATAATTTTTTTCTAAGCTGAATAGTTTGCGCGAGAGACACTTCCAAAGTGGTAAAATGTGTGCCCCCCCCCCCCGTGTAACTTATAAATTAAGAGAATGATAAAACTAAAAAAAATATATGATGTACATTACCATGCAAACTTCCACCGGAAATTGGTTTGAACGAGATCTAGTAAGTAGTTTTTGTTTAATACGTCATAAATCGTAAATTGCAATTTACCTTTTATTCAATCAACTCAAACATAAAAAAAAAATGGCAAAAAGCAAGGTCTTACAGCACAAACAATGGGAAAATTCAAAAAATTAAAAAAGTTGAAAATAAAAGGGTGTCCCCTTATACATACACATATAAACCAATTATTAAAGACCTCTGAGTTGTATGGGCGCTCATACAATTTAGAGGTCTAGCTTAATTGGCACCAACCTCAAATAAGGTAAATAAATAAAATTGTGCATTTCCCGTGATGGATGAACGATGGACGAAGTTTGTACGGAACCCTCCGTGCGCGAGTCCGACTGGCACTTGGCCGGTTTTTTTTAATATTAGTATCCTTCGTGAGTCTTTGAAACCAAACTAGTAAGTATCTACCTACTATATTTAATAAGAACTTAGATTTAAAAAAATGTCACACACCATAAATCTACCATACTTATTTACATACCTTCTTATTATAATTTGAAATACTTTTTGAGATAAATTAAAGCTATACGACGTTTCGGTTGTCAATATAATAATAATAAATCTTTATTTCAAGTAATTACAACTCAAATTTGTTAGTACTTACATCTTATATTATATACTATGTTAGTATATAGTTTATCTAGTATATTTACATCGATGACAGTCAAGTAATAAAGGCTCTATGTAAGCGAGGCACTTTGACTCCCTCTGTGAATCGAGAGGATTCTGGACGCATGTTAAGTTGTAGGTGCCGGCTTATACCGCTAGATGGCAGTTGTAAAGGGATCTGAATGCCTTTGCCTAACTATATGCTTTAATTTCTTTTAGAATGCATATAGGTCTATAAAAATTATGGTTTATAATATTAAACAGAGAATCTGTTAAATTTACCAAATATTAAGCCTTACTTTGTAATTCTTTCATGCGCTGCATGCATGTACCTCGGGACCGTTTATAAGAATAAACATTTGCGGCGCCGTACGTACGTACGTAAAGAAGTTTTACAAGATTACACCTTCCATTATATACATTGAAGGTTCAATATTATCTACATTTAAAGCCAGAAAGTGTCTCTTCAAAAAGGAAACAATAAAAATAATGTTCTTAATTTAAAATTTGTATAAAACAAAACGTTAAATAATGAGACCTCAGACTTTTTCCTAAAATTGTTTCTCTAGTGTAATAATAGATGTGCAATTTGTACAAATAATAAAATTAATATTAAAGTATTTAATTAAAGGTAAATGAAAAGAGATGAAAACAAAGTGACGCCATTAAGCTGTCATTTATAAAATGCAAAAATAGCTCTAATGAGATTCGAAAGCATAATGTGGACATTATGATATTTTTAATATCCATTTTTAAACGTTTTGGTTGGAAACGTTTAATATGTTGAAAAAACTATTTCCTTGCATACCACGTTTTTTATTTTAATTTTAAGTGCTTAATTGCAATCACATAAGAGATTTTTTGTCAGTTTAACTTTATAATTGACACTAATCTAGAATGATTAAAAAAAAAACCTGTTTGTTGTTATAGCGGCAACAGAAATACATAATTTGTGAGAATTTCAACTGTCTAGCTATCGCGGTTCTTGAGATACAGCCTGGTGACAGACAGACGGATGGACAGACAGCGAAGTCTTAGTAATAGAGTCCCGTTTTTACCCTTTGGGTACGGAACCTTAAAAACTGTTTTTTTCTCAAAAAAAAATCATGGTTAATCTAATTTTGTACTTATATTTTTTTCGTGATTTCAAGGTTGGTTCCATAGTAAAAGTAGGTAAGTACATCTTCCCCTATAGCAGGGGTTCCCAAACTTTTTCAGTTTGCGGCGCACTTACAGGTTTTGTCTCGGCGCTCTATATAGCTAGCCAAAATAGGGTACAAGGTACAATGATACTAGGTATAAGATAGGCAGGAAAATTAAAACATCAACAATATAAAACAGAGTTTTTTTATATTTATATTGATACACAAGAATACATTCATTATTTATGTGCGTGTTGAGCCACGCGCAATGTAGGGTTCCGTAGTTTCCCATCATAATGATGTGGACTAAAAAGAGGGCTTTTTGTTGTTTCATGTGTTTTAAAACTCAAAAAAATAGCACTTTAAAGCTTAATATTTCACAAACGGATCCCTAAATTGAAAAATTGTTTCCACAATATTTTTGTTTTTTTTTGTCAGCGTGAATAATATGTATATACATGCCAAATTACAACTTTCTAGTACTGAGTCTCTGGGCTAAGCTAAGGACAGACAGACAGACAGACCGACATGACGAAACTATAAGGGTTCCTTATAGGAAAATAGGAAATAAAATACCTACATTGGCAACAGTGACGTGTGAGCTTGGTGATCTCCGCGCAAGATTAGAATTGTTTATTTTGTAGTCGCGAGTACCTATAGGGGCGACTCACGGCGCCCCTCTTTACTCTCTACGGCGCACCAGGGCGCCACGGCGCACAGTTTGGGAACCCCTGCCTTATAGCACTGCTAGCAAATACCAAATAGCCCTGCATACAAATAATATTATCGTATGAACTAATAGGTTGCCAATTTTTAATTGTCTTATCCACAATTTCCTACCTATTCTATTTTTTCCCCTGAAGCAATCAAGGGTTAATTTTCAGTCGACTGTCACCTCAGGGCGTCATCTCAGTTATTGAAGCCAGGGTTCCGTAACCTAACGAGTCATTTCCCTTTAATAAAAGCCAAGACCTGATTTGTTATTTTTTATTGCCATATAAATGTGGGAATTAAATTGTTAGAACATTCAGGTTTGCTAGTATCATTATTTAAGGAATAGCCATAAGTATTATGAAATGATTAATATTAATTGCTATGACTGTGTGGGTATTGCGTAGCTTGATTGCAATCAGTTTGAATTGGATTAGATATAGCGCTTATTGTTTTTTTTTTTACGTTGATAACTGCATTGCATGTAGAATCATTTTCAATATCATAATTTCTATCGAATTAGAAGTTGTTTCAATTTGAAATTGATTGAAACTGATTGCAACAAAAATACGTAATTCACGTAGTGGATTATAATTGCTAGCATGAATAATACATAAGTTTTTGAGTTGAAAATGCTGTGTAAAATTTTTTTTTTGGCTTTTGAATGAATCGAATCGCCCATCACCAAGTAATACTTCTTTCACGCAGCAACAGAAATCAACGTGATTTTTCACAGAGAAATAGTTGATAAACTAAAGAGTGACATAGGTTAATTTTTATCAGAAACGCGGGTAAAACCTCGGGGCAGAAGCTTGTGAGCAAGAAAAAGAAAAGTAGTACACACAAGCTCTGCCAAGTTTAGGGTAAGTGGCCGTATGTGAGGAATGTCCAAGAATATTAGTTGGTTGTAACGTACTATTGTTAATATTAGAATCATATGGTGGCGGGTAGGATTAAGAAATATTGATTAAACCAGTCTGTCGTTAATCCTCGCCTTTCATTGACGTCTCACTGGCGCTGAGGACGGGATTTTTAAGCATTTCTGGTGCAATTTGATTTAAAGTACTCGGTCAAAAACAAATTTTGTGATTTTTAAAATGCCCATCGGTAAAATAGAACCGTTCAATTTATGTTCTAAGCAATGGCCGGCGTATATTCGTCGCGTAAATCAATACATTAAACTAAATGACATTGATGACACGTTGAAGGTGTCTATGTTAATAACAGTCGTGGGGGAAGAAACATATGCGTTAATGTGCGATTTGTGTTCTCCCAGTTTTCCGGAAAATAAAACGTACGATGAATTAGTGAAACTTGTGACGGAACACTTAGAACCACAACGTTCGGAGATTGCTGAGCGCCACGTGTTTAGATTGCGCCGGCAGCGTGCCGGCGAGTCCCTTACGGCGTACTTACAGGCGCTAAAGCATCTCGCCGCCACGTGTAATTTTGGAAAGGGCAACTCATGTTCCACCCTGGAAGAGAACCTGCGCGACCAATTTGTGTCAGGTCTGACGAATGATGCTATGCGATCGAGGATTTTTGCGGAGAAGAAAATTGAATACAAAGAGGCGGTGGAGCTAGCACTGGCTCTAGAGGCTGCGGAGAAGCATGCCGAGGTGAGCGGCTCCACGGCGACGACGGCGGACTCATCGGGAGCGGCGGGCGGCGACGCGGGCGACGGGCTGCACTACGCGCGTAGTGGGCGAGCCGGGCCGCGGCCGCGACCGCCACGCGCGCGCGGCGCAGGCGGCGCGGGCGCAAGCGGCGGCGCAGGTGGCGGCGCCGGCGCGAGCCGCGACGTGCTTGCAGCTGCGGGCTCGTGCACTCGGCCGTGCTGGCGTTGCGGCAAGGCGCATGTAGCGGAGAGGTGTCGATTCAAAAATTATAACTGTGATGAGTGCGGTCTAAAAGGGCACCTAAAGGTTATGTGTAAACAAGTGCGCGGCGGTGGCGGTCATAATTATGTGAGCGACGAATCGGATGATGGTATGTTCAACATTGAAGTGGCAGCTCGAGGTAACAAACCTTACTTTATTAGATTATCGATTGATGACAATACTATCGAATGTGAAATAGACACCGGTAGTCGTATTTCAGCTATAAGTGAAGAAATGTACCGAAGCTTGTTTTTACATAAAAAGATTTTAATAGATAATTTAGTCTTACGTTGTTATTCAGGTTCACGGATTGAATCACTCGGTTACATTGAGGTAGATGCTCGTTTAGGCGACATTGAAGGAAAATCTTTACGACTTTATGTGATAAAAGGTGGCTCTCGTCCCTTATTAGGTCGAGAATGGCTACAAGCTTTGAAAATAACGCAAATAAACCTCAATGAAATCATTGATGATGAATTCGTGAATCAACTGTGTAAAGAATTTCCAGAAGTTTTTTGCGATAAACTAGGTACGTGTAAACGTCCTATTCGGTTACAGCTGTCAAATATGGAACCGGTGTACGTACGCGCGAGACCGATGCCGCTGGCACTGCGCGCACGAGTCGAGCGCGAGCTAGCACGCCTCGAAGCGGACGGCTCCATCTATCGCGTAGATTACTCAGACTATGGAACTCCAATAGTGCCGGTTGTTAAAGAAAATGGTGACATACGTATTTGCGGTGATTATAAGATCACAATTAATCCTAAGCTTAAAAGGGATTACTATCCGTTGCCACGTATTGAGGAGTTGTTTGCCATCCTTAGCGGGGGGGAGAAATTTACCAAAATTGATTTGAGACATGCTTACGAACAATGCCTTCTTTCAGAAGACTCACAAGCATATACTGCTATTACTACTCACATGGGTACATTTGCGTATCGACGTACTCCCTACGGTTTATCGTGCATACCTGAAAAATTCCAAAAGTTGATGGAGGAGACTTTGCGTGGGGTGCCAGGGTGCGTTGTATTTTTAGACGATATTTGTGTTACGGGCACGTCTCGGTCGTGTCATACAAAAAATTTGAGAGCTGTACTCGAAAGGTTACGCAAAATGGGGCTTACTGTAAAGCTAAGTAAATGTCAGTTCTTGCAGGACAGTGTTAAATATCTTGGCTTCATTATTAACAAGGATGGTTTACGACCAGATCCAAAAAAAATTGAGGCTATTTCCAGCGCACCAAGACCTGAAAATATAACTCAACTTAAAAGTTTTCTAGGGATGCTTAACTATTACGGACGTTTTATCCCTAATTTAAGTACATTATTACAACCCTTGCATAACTTGTTAAAAAAGGAGGTGGGCTGGAAATGGAACTCTAAGTGTGAACAAGCCTTTATAGAAGCGAAGCGATCTCTCTTGAGCGAACGGGTATTAGCGCACTACGAAGAAGGGCGCGAGCTTGTGTTATCAGTGGACAGTAGCGCGTACGGGCTGGGTGCAGTGCTAGCGCACAGGTACCTAGACGGTAGCGAGCGGCCGATCAGCTGCGTTTCGCGCACGCTGAACGCACCCGAGCGAAATTACAGTCAGCTGGATAAAGAGGCGCTTGCTATACTGTTCGGTGTCACAAAACATCACCAATATTTGTTTGGAAGACGGTTCACGTTACGCACCGACCACCAACCGCTAACTTATATTTTTGGGGAAAAAGGGGGAATCCCACAAACTGCAGCCAGCCGTTTACAAAGATGGGCGGCGCGTCTGGCCGCATATGATTTTGCTATTGAATTCGTTCGATCGGCGGACAACGGTCCGGCCGATGCTTTGTCGCGGTTACCCTTACCTCGCGAGGGTCGCTTCGCAGACACTATAGATTATTTAAACCTAGTCGATGAGGTCTTGCCTGTTTGTTATAAAAATATTGCGAAAGAGACAGAACGCGACGCCTTGTTGTGTAAAATTAAAGGTTACGTTCTCTTTGGTTGGCCGTCGGCCCCGAGCTGCGAGGCGGAAAAACCCTATTTTGTTAGGAAAAATGATTTCGTGATCGATCAGGGCTGTGTCATTTATAAATACAGAATAGTAGTTCCTCATATCTTGCAAAAAAAAATATTGGATGAAATTCATGAAGGCCACTTAGGCATGAATAAAATGAAAAGTTTATCGCGAAATTATATTTACTGGGCGAATTTAGATCGTGACATAGAAGACGTGTGTAGGTCTTGCGCTGCGTGCCGCACCGTTCGCGACGCGCCGCCGCGGGCACAGCTGCACCCATGGGAGTTCCCGCTGCATCCGTGGCAGCGCATTCACGCAGATTTTGCTGATTGTGGTGGCACACGATATTTGATCATGGTAGATGCACACTCAAAATGGATCGAGGCCATACCGATGCGGGGTACGAATGCCAACTTAACTATTTCAGTTTTTAGAAGTATTTTTGCTCGTTTTGGTTTGCCTTCGCAGCTCGTGACCGATAACGGTCCGCCATTCTCGTCTCAAGAATTTAAGATATATTGCGAAAATAACTGTATAAAACATACCACTTCGGCCCCTTATAGACCCCAGGCAAACGGCGCAGCGGAAAATGCCGTAAAAACTGTAAAGAAAGCAATCAAACGAGCACTGTATGAGGGCGATAGCGTAAATACAGGACTGAGTAAATTCCTTTTCCAATATAGAAATTGTGAGCACGCGACCACAGGGGTTTCACCAGCGGTGGCATTGCAGGGGCGACGGTTACGCAGCCGACTAGACGCGCTACGACCAGACAGGGCAGCCGCAGTACGCAATAAGCAAGAGCAACAGGTCGCGCGGGCTTCAGGCACCGATAGGGACTTCCACGTAGGGGACGAAGTACTAGCTCGCGATTACACGGCGAGGGGGGATAAGTGGACCGAAGCCACTGTGGTTAAGAAAACGGGGCCTGTCTCATATAAACTTAATATGGGTAATGGGACAGAGTGGCGTAGGCATGCCGACCAAATAATTCCGACTAGGAATAAAAATAGATACTCATTATCTCGAATGAGTGGAGTTTCCGTAACCGAGAACACGGGTCTCCTACCCGGTGAACAGGGGATCAATAAAGCGGCCGAAGGGGATACTTTTGAGGACGCGTCTAGCGGTGATGATGAGGCGCGAGCGGAACAGCCGCCGTCGGTTCGGTCCGACCGGCCATCCCCGCGGCCCGGACTTGGGGCTGGGCCGTCCGCAACGTCACCACCGCCTGACGTGACCGCGCGAGCGCTGCGTGCGCTCAATCGGGCTAAGCAAACATTCTTACATTTAATAGAATAGTGATGGCTTTGTTTAAGACTTCCATGTATTAAATTTATATTGTTATCTTAGCGGGGAGAAGTGTAACGTACTATTGTTAATATTAGAATCATATGGTGGCGGGTAGGATTAAGAAATATTGATTAAACCAGTCTGTCGTTAATCCTCGCCTTTCATTGACGTCTCACTATATATATACGTTAGACCATACGTTAAGAAAATCCGTCAAATCACTACAGGCGTTTTTTTCTTTAGTAGAGTGCAGACCACACTAGATTGAGCATATAGCAAAAAACTTTAGTGTGTACAGATAATTCATTTTTTTTGCCCAGGAAAATCCTCATGTATATGGGAAGCGGCAGGGTTATGTCAGACTCTTATTGACTAAAAACCTGCCAGCACATCTGGGCCAGCTTCTATTGATTATCTAACCTCATACATACTTTAGTCTAGAACACAAGGTCGGTCCTAAAAACTAATACAGTCTGGCCTAAACTTTTGTACCCACGTTAATAAAGCTGTCCTTAATATTAGAAAAGTAGCTAACCTTTTTTATCTATTGTAAAATTCGTAAATAAGGTACCTTTTTAGAAGAAATAAAATTTGATGGAAACTAATCATAACTAGCTTCCACCCCGCGGTTTCACTCGCGTTTCCAAGGGATCTTATGTTTTCCCGGGATTAAAAGTAGCCTTTGTTCTATTCCAGACTATAATCTATCTCTGTTCCAAATTTCATCCAGATCCGTTCAGACGTTCTGGCGTGATTGAGTAACAAACATCCATCCAAACTTTCACAATGCACAATAGGTATTAGTAGGATATTAGTAGGAAGTAGGATTAGTAGTTTAGTAGAACAGGATGATTTTCAAATGTATAGTTTATAAAATTCAGTAAAAATTAAAAGGAATGAATAAAATCTAATTTACACAAGCACTGTTTGTCTATTAACATACACTGCGTCGACTACCACTCTTGTGATAGAGTGCCGCGACAAAGGTCGTGGATTCAAATCCTACAATGAGCTTGTACTTTCGTTGAAAAAAAAATTAATTCGTGTGGACATGGCATGATACCGAGGGTTCTGTCAGCTTGTTCTAGCACAGATGGCACGATGCTGAAAACAAGAGGCCTGTGAATCATATAATTCAGTTATTTTGAGGTTACCTAAGTTTATTTTTAAGTTACCAGACAGTTGTAGCAACGAAACATGCCTATTTTCCTTTATTTCGTAATTAAAGATAACTAGTAAACAACTCAACAATGACATAATTGGTAGAGGGTACCTTTAGGGAACGGAATCAGCCCTTCAGGGCATTTCCAATTAGTTTCCTTTATAAGTATTGTTGGAACACGAAATGTAGTTTCCAACGCCTTGAGGGTCCAGGGATGGTATAAATAACACAATTAGATACATGTCCGAGAAATGTCAAAAAGAAAAGTTGTGAATGTTGGAAGGGATGAGTCTTAATTGATAGTAATAATATATTGACTTTCCTTATTAGAATCCTTGCCAATATTGCTGCCAGACTGTGCCAAAATAAAACAAAAATTATATAAAAAGCTTTGCCGAGTTTCTTGCCGGCTCTTCTCAGTTGAGGGCGACTTCCGAATCGGTGGTAACTTCAGTAGTTTCGACGTTCGTAAGTGCCCTTCTAGGGCCTAAACTGAATAAATGGTTTTAACTTTGACTTTCATTATAAAACGAAAGCTTGTCTGTGTGTGAAACTCCTCACTCGCCTGGTGGTAGCTAGCCTACGACTACTAAGCAAAAGCAATAAGTTTTTGTTACAAAAAATAATTTATAATGTAAGTTTTTATTGGTGACTGTACTTTTTGTTGACTGTACTCTCATTGTCTTCCTATATACTAATGTATATAATGCGAGAGGAGTAAATGCGAGAGCTAGTATGCAAGAGTAAATAGTTAGAACAGGCTCCGATTATGTTGGAGGTAGAAGAGAAAAAAAAAAATATCACGTCAATCCGACCACTGGAAGTGGGTGAAATTCGATTTGCAAGTATCCACCCGGACAAACATACATACTTGCTTGTAAAAAGCCTCGAATTGAAAACCTGTCGCCTAACACCAACACCTCCTGGTTCCAGTGCCTTCTAAGTGTGCTTACCACCTTCGGCCACATCACCACTCACCATAGTTTTCTCGGGAGCTCGGGTGAAACCAGTCATGATTAATAAAATTCTAATTCATTACATCTAAAACTATATATTATCTGAAATGCAGGTGAAACCGGTAGAGTTTATATGTAAATAAACTTGGTATCGGCATATGAAAGGCATAGAAAATGTAATGTGAACATTTCCATCGTAATAATATTATACTCGTAATGATTCTAAGAAGCGTGAAGAATGATATATATAGCTTATTGTTGAACCTCTACACGTGTACGTTTCTATTAGAAAGATGATACTTGGAGCACCCAACAGTTTTCTTATAATTTATATTATTATTCCCTCAAATCTTATTAATAAGATAAGATAAATATTTCTATTTGTACATACTATTACGTAGGTTAACACCTTTCTTGGAAAACGCTGGATGCAGGCTGCCCAAGACCGGTCCTATTGGAGATCATTAGGGGAGGCCTATGTCCAGCAGTGGACGTCTTGCGGCTGAGATGATGATGATGATTATATAGGTACATGTCAAACAAACACAAATAACATAATAACAAAATATTCAATGACATTATAATAACACTAGTTTCTGCCCTGCGGTTTCACCCGCATTTCAGAAGGATTTTATTTTATCCCAGGATAAAAAGTACCCTATATTCCAATATATAATCTATCTATGAGTCAAGTTTCATCAAATCCTGCATTCAGTAATTTATGAGTAATTGAGTCACAAACATTCAAACTTTCACATTTATAATACCACTAGTGACCCGCCCCGGCTTCGCACGGGTAGCAGAGCTATATGCTCGTATATATTTATAATAGCTTCCGCCCCGCGGTTTCACCCGCGGTCCCGAGGGTTCTTATGTTTTCCCGGGATAAAAAGTAGCCTATATAATATTCCAGACTATAATCTATCCCTGTGCCAAATTGCATTCTGTACTGTACTGTACTGTAGAGTAGGGAACTCCACGGCGTCGAACGGTTCACGTATTGCACTATATTGCATAGATTAGTTTAGATGTTTTGTTCTATCATCAATAGTTTTCTCAGCGCATGCGATGAGAGACATTTTATGACATTTTTTTTTACACCTTGGTTTACATTATTCAAGGTTTAGTAAGGATCCCTAATTATTTCTGGAAATAAATATAGCCTATGTTACTGGGTGAAGATGTAGCTTTCTAACGGTGAAAGAATTTTTAAAATCGGTCGAGTAGATTTTGAGTTAAATCGTAAAAAACAAACAAATCTTTCCTCTTTATTATATTAAGTTTAGATTTAATTGGATTTATGAATTAAATAATCATTTCAAAATATATAAATGTATGTATGTATTCAAATATATTAATATAAATTTAGCTAAATTATACATAAATATAATAAAATGTAATGTACAAAAATATTATCAAATTGTAAATTTAAATAAGTACTCATTTTTCAATAATAAATGTTAAAATGAGCTAAAAGTACAAAATATTTACATACTTAGCTTTTCTGCATTAACAGATTTCTACGAAAATTGCTCTCAAGAAAAAATGTTTGAAGATAATTTTTTTGAACACATTAGCCTCAAAAAGCCTCAAATGAGCGTTAAATAGGTCGTACATTAATTAAATTTACGTACTTGCTTCCAAGAATATTTACTATAATACCTATTTACTGTAATGTTATTTGCTTTTACGATCGAAGCCCCCAAATGGTAAATTCCACCCAATATTATATCTAAAATGGCAATAGTTTATTCGGTATTAAATTTACGGTTTCAGAGAGAGAAGACATGACAAGATTACTATGATATGTGATGATGTAACTGAAGGTGATAAGTAGGTACACAAGTCTAGAAAGAACTGGCTCTCAAGTGCAGCTGCCTCGACATACCTGTATGTGTGTAGCTATGTGTTTTATCAGATTTTCACCGAAAGTTCAAGCTCATTGTAGGATTTGAACCCACGACCTTCGTCACGTCCTTTGACGTTACTCCCACAGCTGTCATTGGCTTAAATTTTGCACTCCTGTAAGTGAACTCAATACAAAAATATTTATAAACGTACTTTCTCTACAATTATAAATGGTAGTGTGTTTATTGGTTTATTAGTTTGCCCTTCATTCACGACCTACAAACCAACGGAACGTCTTGATTTTTTGCATAGATATAGTTAATAGGCCTAAAAACAACATAGGCTACTTTTTATCTCGAGACGAAAGCTATTTATCATAATAAATCCTTAATTAGTACGTGCCTACTTTGCTGTGCAATGCCATTTATTTGCTTGCATAACATATTCGTACCAGAACCGGCTAATTTCCATCCAGGCAAAGACAGAATATGCACATGAGTTGGCCGGTGTTTAAACTAATTTCCACTTAAAATAACAAGGTACTAGAGACTAGAGTAATATTGGTACTAGGACGTCCTCTGTGGCACAGCCGAACAAAGTAAATATGGGCTGTTGAACGTGCTCATTGACGTGCGTATCTAGCAACTATTTATGGGTTGATAAACAATAATCTTAGGTGTACTATACCGATGTATGTAATGTCAGCTTTTTACTAAATGCAAAATGAAAGTATATACGGTACTTATAACAAAAGTTTTTTTTTTTTAATTTTGTCTGTCTGTCTGTTTGTTCCAGCTAATCTCCGAAACGGCTGGAACGATTTTGACGTGACTTTCTCCGGCAGATAGCAGATATTATAAGGGGTAACTTACGCAATTTTTTATACGAGGAATGCGGTTGAAACCGCGGGGAATAGCTAGTCGTAAATAAAATGTATTGGAATAGAATCTCAACATTTAACTAATTATTAATTTAACAATAACAACAAAGCTTCTGTTATCTATTGTATGTGATGTATATTTGTCCAGTCTGGGTTCATGACCATTAGGTATATTCTTCGTGAGGGTCACCGTCATGTGACCGAACTGTATTTGAACCAATAAGAGAATAAATACGATGAATCTTTTTTAATATGGTTTAATCTTTAAATTGCTTAAATACACTACGTCGTGATAACATATTGTGTTTCAATTCGTATTCTTTGAATTTGTTTTTTTCTTTTTATTATTTGTAACAATGCATAGTTTAGGGCCTTTGTTTGCGGTGGCGTCGTGTGGCAAGTCGTTCAATTCCCTACGATATATGCGAGGATGATGGCAGCCACATGAGTCATTCTTGTGAATAGGTACTGCTTTATGGGGCTGGACTGCTTAAGTTTGCTATTTATTTATTTACTTGATTACTAATTCTCATATTTTTTTGTCCATAGGTACTTTTAATCTATTTTACTATTTATACGTTACGCTATAATTTAAATATAAGTTTGAAGAGAACTTTAGGGTTTGATATCACTGTATCACATGAAGTTCTTGAAACGCTTCCTCCATTTTTCCTATTAGAAGGTTGACAAGCAGACAGACGTGTTTTCTGATGGTATATGGCCACCGTCATATTGGACATTAAAAATACAAGGGCCAATAAGTCAACTGACTCCAAATTGCACCTGCCGCAACACAACTTTATTTATAAGCGAGGTAAATCTGAAAACCAAAATAGTCTAATAATATAGTCTCAACCTCAAGATAAAATGCATCTATCTATATATATAAATAAAAATCAATTGTCAAATGTATGTAAGTGCATCACTTCAGAACGGCTGCACCTATTTGGCTAATTATTTTTTTTGTGTTTGTTGAAAGAAAATGTTTGAAAAATCGTAGATGCCTCGCGAACGCGGGTGATACCGCGGGGCGGAAGCTAGTTTATAATATTCTTAAAAGCATAAAGACTGAAGTTAAGACATAACATAAGTGTGAAAAACTTTCTCGGATAATGATTAGTTAATTGCTATAAACTGACCTGAACAATAATGAGGAGGTAGTTGATACTAATATCCAGCAAGAGTAACGGAATGCTTAGCCCAATACTTAGTATAGTCCCGCTGGAGTATCGTGGACATTGAGATATTACCACCTTGTACCATCGAAGCAGAGTTTTGTGCTGAGAAGGGAATCTTTCTGCAAAGTAAGACACAATAGTTTGTAGAATTTAATTCCAATTACACTGCTCATAGATTTAGTAGCAAGGAAATATAGAGTCAACTTTTGACCTTGACGTCTTCCGATGATACAGTACCTAGTTTATAATATAGTGGGTGTTGGATGCTGACAAAATTTTTCTGCTTTGTGAATAGAAATTGCAAATGAAAGATATAAAAATTATTTATATATTATTATTGTACTCATGTAGAACAGACATTATCCAACTAATCTTCCATCTTATCTTACTTATAAATATGAAAGTTCGTAAGTTTATTTATTAACTCTTAAACCCTCAATAATACAACCAATTGTGATAAAAATAGATACACTGATAGATTGTACCTAGGTCTCACGAGAATTCGAGTGAAACTGCGACGGAGAAATTAGTATCATACTATTATGCTGTTTGACTATGTTTGTGTCAATTATTGTCAGTAATGCTTCTACTAACTTACACAAAATCTGGGAATAGATGAATATTTTATGATATATTTTCCTAGGGATTGCGGGTAAAACCATGAGTCAGAAGCTAGTTAAATTATGAAAGTACTTTCTGAGATAGAAATCTGAACTAATAACCTGTACCTACTACTAATCTCCGAAGTACTCCGAACCCTCTTCAAATGTCCTGAAAATGATTCTTAAACTTAATTATGAACTTAGAACCTATTTACAAGTAATAAACTTTGTAATTTTTTTTTTAAATATTGAGACTCAAAAGATTTATTTTGTAAACGGTAATAAGGTCAAAAACATCAGTGACGTCACCTTTGTAGAACCGTTAGGAAACTTAGTGAAATGTTGGCGACGCTAAGTCTTCAAGAGAAGTTTCAAATTAATTTATCTACTTGAGGGACTTCAAGTTTTCAAAGTGGAATATCGAAAATTCTGTAGTACCGCCTTATTTATTTGTCGGTTAATTTAACATTCAACGTATTTTGAAGGTCATTGGGTACTTATAAAGAATATTAACGCTAATCTTGTTAAAAGCTGGGTCTGCTAATTGTAAATTTTATGAACTAAATATGTTGAACTGAAAAAGTTGAATAATAAGAATAATAGAGTAGAGGATTAATTTTACAGACAAATTAAAAGCAAAAAAACGAAGTTAGTTAGTGTTGATAGAAGTGGAATGCTAGAAACCGAAATTACAAGAATATCAAAATTTTCTCGTTACCTTTACTAACTGATTCATCAAGAACTAATCTCCCAGCCAAATGGAAGGCCAGCTTACTGCAGATCCTCTCAGTCCTCGCCGCAGCCGAACAAACTAACCACAAAGAATACATCGACTTTAATTCTCTCCATATAAGATACACCGACAGGCTTGTTATCTGGAAGCAAAGTTTAGGTGTTCTTAAGTGGTTTGATAGTTCATGCATGGCCAACATCGTTAAGATGCGGGTTCGAACTTGCTTAACTTATTTAGTTTACAAGCGCTTTAAGTGTGACAAGATGAGATACATGATTACATGTTTGTAAAGATGAATATTTCATGCACTTTAATTTCTGGGAAAATGCTGATAGGAATTATGGTCTAAGATAAGCTGCATAGGTAAATCTTAGTAAAAGAGTGTCATCACTAACTGCTAAAACATAAGAGTGAAGTTCTTTACATGAACATCTGCAAATGTGAAACCGTGGTAAGTAGTAATGGGTCATCCTACCATTTGAGATCCTGCCAAAGTGATGACCAAAGCATAGATTACTGTGGTAGTAATAGTAACTCCAAACATTACTAATATCTGTTAAATAACAAACAAATGTGAAGTTATACGAAAAAGGTTTAAAATACTTTAAATATTAAGTAAGTACTTACTCTTGGCGTAAACTCTTCATTAACTTGTGATACAGCAATAAGTATATGCCGGAAAATTTTGGACCCAAAATTTGGCGTAACATCAAACAATTTAGACAATCTCATATTAATTGATTCAGCGAGTAAAGAAAAAAATGCCATTTCTGCTTCATGAGCAGATATCGTTACACACAGTACTAATATTGCACTAAATTGCAAAAGTAAAGCTTGCATAGCAACAAAATCAACGATCAATGATACAACACTAATTATAACAGCATTAGTCGTAGATCTTTTGATTTTTGACGCATATTTATCATCCATATTGCATTTCTCATCCAGCTTCGAAATAGCTTTAAAGCAAGCTCTTCTAAATCTTGCAGTATACACAAGTATGGTCAGTTCTATTGCTTTATACATTAGAAACACATTCATTCCAATATCAATGTTGATTGAATTGATTTGTTCAATGATAAAGATTCCAATTATGGTGATAATTATAAAGAACCAGATAAGGTTGCATATAATTTTGAGTTTGGGACACTTTATGAGATAGGAGCGATTAATGCAGAAAACATTCTCCAAAACTATCAAATTGCGAAGTGAAGATGTAGTTATGTTTGACATGATTTTATAATATTATAGTAGGCACTTGAATAACTAATAAGTAAATTATAGTGAGATTATTTAAACTTGTTTATAAAGTGTTAAATGTCAAGTAAAATTTCAAAATAAATAATTGATAAGATAATTTTGTTCTTCGTAAATCATGTCAAAAAGTCTGTCTGCTTGTTGAAATATTATTCTAGAATACCTCACAATCAAACATTATGTAATCTAATTTTTTTTTTGATATTTCACACAAAAATCACTCATGTTTAGGTACAATACCTAACTGGCTAAAGGAGTAATTGCTTTCTTGAAATGATAAAACAGAATGAAATTAAAGCTTTCGCCCGAAGCTTTGTGGTGTCGACTGAGCAGACTACTGAAATTACATTTTTTTAATTTACTCTAATATGTCTCTGGGGAAATCAAATGTTTGGTACTAAATTGTAATTGGTATTGATTTTGAAAGCGTTTTTTGTAATCTTTGTATAAATATCGAAGTGATTGAGGCTTTTAGGTTTGTGAATAATGTAAAATATTCTATGCAATAAAACTAGAATTATTCATTAAAACCTATTTATTATTTAAATGGGAGGTATTCGTCTCACATAAACTATTTAATCATTAAAAGGGATTGAAATTACACGCGATTAATTTATACATAAATTATATTAACCTAATAGGAATTCAAACATAGAAATTACTATAAATACATTATAAATTTTGTGTTTCAATTGTAATTACCAAATGACTAGGTCGTCCTATTTCCATTGTTTGGGTTAACCGGGACGCTGCCTCCATTATTAATTAGTTTCCTAGTGTTTCGCAAGATGTCAGCACTCACAATACAAACATGAATAGAATATTTTGTTTTGTCATGAATTCAATAAGATACATGAAAGAGATAATAAAAACGATGTACTACATTGCTTCATTATTTTTTTATAGAAAACTAACTCAAAATTTATAAAACAAAATTACTTAGTTCCTAATTAGTAGATTTTTTGATTTTGGCACTTGAAAAACTTGTACCAAAATTGTATTTCCTAAGTTTTTTTTATGACCGTGGTAAGTGATGATTTGGCCGCAGATAGTGCGCACACAAAGCCTAGAATCTGGCTCTCAAGTGCAGCTGCCGGAACACAGTAGTATGTGATGACGTATTAACAACTTGAGAGTGATGGCTAGCCAGGCGGTAAATTAAAAAATACTACAAATCTATTCTAATATTATAAAGCTGAAGAGCTTGTTTGTTTGTTTATTTGAACGCGCTAATCTCAGGAACTACTGGTTCAATTTGAAATATCTATCAGTGTTGAATAGTCTACTTTTTATCCCGGGAAAACACAAGATCCCTCGGGAACGCGGGTGAAACCGCGCGGAAAAGCTAGTCTGAATATAATTTTACTCGCAGAGTATACTTTTAATCATTTCGACTATACTTCAAAACAAATTTAATAGAAACTTCTCGACAGGCTGTCATTTTGAAATTCCTTTTCTAACAACGTTAACAACCACTGTCTGTGAAGTTTGTATGTATTTTATTTAACTCTAATACTCAGTAACATGTGTTAACTGACTGTTTTTACAAACTAATATAAACTTTTAGAATATCTGTATTTCACTCGTTAATAGTGATAAAGGATTTATGAGAATGGAATGCTGTTACTAATCTTAACTAAATTAGCTTTTTGATTGATTGCTTTTTGAATGGTATTTCAGTATAAAAGGTTATCCTAACATAATATCATAAATGCAAATGTGACTTTGTTTGTTTGTTACCTTTCCATGCTTAAACCGCTGAACCGATCCTAAAGAAATTTGGTACCCAGATAGCCTATGGTATAGAGAAGGATAAGGGCTACTTTTTCCTCGGGATCGTGGGTAAAACGGCGGGGCACAGCTAGTTCAAAATAAGGCGATAATAGCTCAGTGGTATAGTGACGTCGGATGGCGCGGTAAAGGTCGTAGGTTCGAGTCCAACAATGAGCTTGAGCGTTCGGAAACATCGTAAGGAATCCATAGCATGGTAGTAGGGTACTTTATAGTAGTCGATGGCTACCACACTAAAGTTGATAATCTGTCGCCAAGCATCTATTAGTGTAGGTAGTTGCACTTGAGAGCCAGTTGCTTTCTAGGCTTTATAAAGGTCGGCAACACATTGACAATCCCATTGGTATTGCTAAAGTCCATAGACGAAGGTAGTTTACCATCAGGTGGACCGCCTGCCTGCTAGCCAGCCTTCTGACGTAAAAAAAAACACATTCAGTGCTCAATTATGAATAGATGTTACCATGGAAACAACCGTGATCACGAAAAAAAGACTTAAAAAACAGATAGGTTGAATTAAGCTTTTTAAAAATGTATTCATAATTCAAAACTGTTGAACTCTCAAAGTTTCATACAAAGGTACAAATTTTAAAGGCGCATAACGAATTTGGGCGAAAGTCTCTCCCATTAGTCTTTGCTAGACCAATGCTCTTCAAAACTCAGATAAATTTAATTTAAGATTTACTTGGTGGAAAGTCATTATTTTCCAACATTTTAATATCCATTTATAAGCTTACGACACGAATACGATCTGTTGATCAAGATTAAAATAAACGGTTATAATATCAAAATTCATGTTTTTGTTTTTATTACCAACCCTTATTAATCAAATACCATCGTAAGTCTTGCTAATATTTTAAACTAACTTCCACCCCGCGGTTTCACCCGCGGTTCCAAAGCATCCACACTATGTCACAGAATGAGTAATAGTCTATATTCGTCTCTTTTTGGTACATGAATACGATATGGACTGTCAATTGAGGCCGTTTTTTTTTTTAAATTTATTATTTATACAAAAGAATACAGGATAATTCATATTAAAATAGCAACCAAAAACCACTAAAACGGGTCATTAGGCATCTAAGCCCAACGTCAAATCAGACCCATGGGTCCAGATCAGTCCCAATGTCAAATCGAATAAAAAACGATAGTATTTTTATAGTTTTGGTATTTATAATTAAAAAAGTCATGAAAGTAATAAAATCATCAAAATAGTCGATTGATTGGTACTCTCTTCAATTGGAAAAAAATGAAAATATTTTGTACTCAATATCGTCCTAATTTCTGACCGGTTTATAATAAAACTTAGCTAAAGTATATTTTGAAATGACATGAAATAATGTTTATTTTATTTTTTAAATCCCTCGACAGCTGGGAAAACCTTGAAGCGTAACCTATTAAAGTAATCGCGATTACGATTACGATCCGATTATTGAAATGTCATCACGTCGACACTAAACAACCCTTTTTTTCATAGCTTGATGGCGGGCGGTGTCGTGCAATTTTCACCTGAAAAGCTTTTATTTTCCATAAGGAACCGTCGAAGGGGTTCTTCAAAAGCCTTAGCAATTACCAACTTAATTCTGTATAGCGATTTTCGGCACTTCCAGCGAGTTCCCGTTATTGAGTTGGTGTTGAGTTTAATTCGGGTCTCTGGTGAGGCTCATTGAGTTAATAAAAAGTTATTTTTCAAGGTCAACTGACTAGGTAAGTGCAAATCAAATCGTTATATTATGGGAGCCGTTTCGTAGAGACTATTAAAGAAATTAAATATTTAGGTACCTAGTACATAGATAATGTAAACATAACTACATAATCAGTTTTAGATTTATTATTTCAATTTAAAAAAGAACTATATAAAAAGCCCTGATGAAATACCTTCGAATATAAAACAGTATGGCAGACCAGTGACTGGAAACAGAGCGCGGGTCAATGACATCAAGTAGAAAAAAAAATCGTGGATGCAACCTGCCAAATGTGAGTTGGACTCGCAAGTTCAATAATCATACTTGTTTTTATAATCAATTGTTACTGTCAAATTATAGGCTATTAATTATATTTTCCTGAGACTGGGTGTCAAAGTCAAAGTCAAAGTCAAAGCCATTTATTCAGTTTAGGCCCTAGGAGGGCACTTATGAAGGTCGAATTTACTGAAGTTACCACTGGTGTGGTGTAATTATGAGGTGTAATTATCTATCTATACTAATATTATAAAGCTGAAGAGTTTGTTTGTTTGAATACGCTAATCTCAGGAACTACGGGTTCGAATTGAATAATTATTTTAGTGTTGGATAATCCATTTATCGAGGAAGGCTATAGGCTACTTTTTATCTCGGGAAAACATAAGATCCCACGGGAACGTGGGTTAAACCGCGAGGCAGAAGCTAGTGTAAGTATATTTAGAAAAAATAGTATTTATGTAGTATATCCGTTATATCTAATTTCCATAGCACAAGCTCTGTTTAGTTTGGGATCAGCTATGTTATTCTTTACTAAAACTCGACGGTGAATTCTCGAAGTAATCACGAGTGAGACAGAGAACAGTCGCTTCGAGAATTCACCGTCGAGTACAGAATAGCATAGCAGATGGCCGTATGTGAGGAATATTAATAATGAGTGTGTTATCCAGAAAGCAGCTAAACAACTTTGTACAAAAACTGCTCTTCCATTTCCTCCAATGTTTAAACACACATAAAACACTCGGTTAATGTAACCTTTTCAGTTTAAAAACTGCACAAACAGAGCGAAGGGCGTACGGATAAACAGCCACCGCTTTGTGATGCAAATCCTAACACTTCAGCTGAAAATTCAACGGAGATGGCTGAAATGCTGAAAAAGACGCTCTCTTCAACCTACGCACGCGGAATATTTAGCAGAGGGTAGGGCGGATTTTTCAAGCGTGTTAGGTTGTTTCTAGTACTCCGTTCCCCGAAATTGGATGACGGAAATTGAATGGATTTAATCGTAATGATATAAAGTGGGTTTAATTGTTAGATATATATTATTTATTTTACTATGTATTAGCTTGTGTTTGACCACAATCTCGCGATTGTAAGTTATGAAGTGTCTGAAGGTGATAGGTACGTAAAGCCTAGTAAGAAACCGACTCTTAAATGCTACTGCCGAAATATACCGGTGGAGGGTATGGTTTTCATCAAAAGCTGTAGCTCAATCAATATCATTAGCTTGTTTACAAGTTAACTCAACAGAAAACTTCTGTAAAAATACAAATTTATATCATTATAGCTATCCCCCGCGGTTTCACTCGCGCAGCGGTTTAAAAAATAGATGTTGGCCGATTCTCAGACCTACCCGATATACACACAAAATTTCATAAAAATCGGTCGAGCCGTTTCAGAGGAGTTCAACCACGCACCCCGTGACACGAGAATTTTATATATTAGATTTTTGTTAGTTTTACACCTAGATTCAGCGGTTGATAACGTAGTTTACTGACAAGTACTGACTATGAAAGATAGATCTAGATCGCATGGAAATGGAACAAAAAATAATATCATCTCATCTGGCTATTTGCTGAATCATACTTCGTGCCAAAATATTATTGAGTGTGAAGATATTTGTTATAATTGATACGTCTAATCTCTCTTAATAATTTCTTACCTTGTACAGTCAAAGTCATAGCCATTTATTCAGTTTAGGCCCTAGAAAGGCATTTATGAACGTCGAAGCTACTGAAGTTACCACTGGTTCGGAAGTCGCCTTCAACTGAGAAGAACTGGCAAGATACTCAGTGAGGTAACATGTTTTATATATTTCATTTTTTTTTTTGGACAGTCTGACAATGTTGTCATTTTTCCATTTAATATTTAATCATTTTTAAAGCAATATAACAAGACAAATCAATTAAAAACATTAACCTAAAAAAGAAACTCAAAATGCGTCTCATCAAAACCGTGTCGCGTCTTATAACGGTGTCGCGTCTCATAACGGTGTTGCGTCTCATAACGGTGTCGCGTCTCATAACGGTGTCGCGTCTCATAACGGTGTCGCGTCTCATAACGGTGTCGCGTCTCATAACTGTGTCGCGTCTCATAACGGTGTCGCGTCTCATAACGGTGTCGCGTCTCATAACGGTGTCGCGTCTCATAACGGTGTCGCGTCTCATAACTGTGTCGCGTCTCATAACGGTGTCCAGAGGTTTTACATCATCTAAAAATATGCGTACCGCGCGCTTAAAGAAGTTTACACTTCAACAAGACTACAATCTCACCATGGTGAGTGATTATGTGGCTGAAGGTGGTAAGCACATAAAGCCTAGAAGTAATTGGCTCTCAAATGCAGCTGCCACGATTCCACTGTAGTTATTCGGCAACAGATTTTCAACTTCGAATAGCATATCCTACTAATTTTATAAATATGAAGTTTTGTATGTTTAAATGTCTGTGATTCAATCACGCATAAACGACTGAGTGGATTTAAATGAAACTTGGTAAATAGATAAATCATATCCTGGAATAATATACAGGGTACTTTTCGTCCCGGGAAAACATTAGATCCTTCAGGAAAGTAGGTGAAACCATGGGGCAGAAGCAGAAAGAAAAATCAAAGGTAAAGTCACGATAAGTGGCAGTATATTGTGTTGCCAGTTTCAATTCAAGTCTAAAACATAATTTGTTAACAAAGGTTGGTTAATTATGGTTTAATATTGTCTGCATGTCGCAGTGTCGCCGCATGTTCCTTGTTCTCATGACAGTTTGAGTACTTAACTTCTGTATTTTACATAGTGATTTATATGTCTTATTTATTCGTTAGCATAAAATTTCCATCATAAATTAGTAGCAAAATAGTGTTGTTATCTAAATAAATTAATCCATACTATATCCTTACTAATCCTAACTTTATAACTATATATATAAAAGAGAAAGTATGTATATATGTATGTTCCTTATAGACTCCGAAACCGCTGAACCGATCGAGATTAAATTTTCAGACAATCTTCATATTAGCTCCGCGGGTAATCCTGTAAGGTATGGTGGCGATCGGAGCATTCGGGACCGCGGGTGAAACCGCGGGGTGGAAGCTAGTAATATAAATGCGATTGTGAGTTTGTTTGTTTGATACCTTTTCACGACTAAACCACTGAACCGATTGCGATCAAATTTGTTACGCAGTTTAAGCCTATGGTATGGAGAGGGACATAGGATAGTATAATATATTATTATAAATGCGAAAGTAACTCTGTTTGTTACCTTTTCACGTCTTAACCGCTGAACCAATTGCGATGAAATTTGGTACACAAATAGTGTATAGTATAGAGAAGGACATGGCTACTTTTATTTTTGAGGAATGCGGGTGAATCCGTGGCGGACAGCATATAATTAGTTCGTTCTTTGGCAAAGACGCACTCTAAGACGGGTAGTGATGTATCCTAGAATATGGCACGATGTCTAGGCACTGTCTTTTTACTTAGAGGTTTCTAGGTTATGTGTAAGGTAGAGTATAAACCTAATCATGCTCGTATGCTGTCACCTATTGAGAACTATTAAACAACTTGCAAGAAATAAAACCAAATAATTCACACAAATATTTTAAACTTAATTTCTAGCTCAAGCCGTTTGATTGATTTCCAGGTAGTTTTATTTTTACACTAGCTTCCGCCTCGTGGTTTCACCCGTGTTCTCGAGGGATCTTTTGTTTTCCTCGATAAATAAGCTATCCAACACTGAAAGAATTTTTCAAATCGAACCAGTAGTTCCTGAGATTAGCGCGTTCAAACAAACAAACTCTTCAGCTTTATAAAATCAAGTATAGATAAATTAGGTATGTACAAAATAATGATATTAATATTTGTTAACAAAATACGTTTTTTTTTGTTTTTATATTGTTCGTGCTTGTTTGACTTCAACCTTAAAAATGAACGAATAGTAACTAAAATTCAACAACAAAGTTCAAAAGGAAAATAAACAAATTGTACACTTACTTCCAAGAATATTCGCAGTTCCTTTTGTTGTTTTTAAACAAATTGGCGCGTCAAGAATATGAGGAGGTAGTTATGAGCGTACGAGGTGCTCATGAGTTAAGATAATTAAATTAGAGCAGGTTTTGGTGCAAGGCAGGAGACTGTAGAAAAAAGAGGTACTGTAACCTATACTGGGTAAATATTTCGAGAAGGCATATTTTCAAAATTTAAACTATAAAAAAAACATACTATTTAATCGAGCAAGCTTGACCTGAGTTGTTTATCATCCACCCACCCACTATAGATTTGGAAAATTACCACTCGGTAAATACTGTGAATTTATTATTACCAATATAACTGGAATTTTGTAATACTGATCACGTCCTAGTGGAAGATCTTCCCTTTTCAATGGAGGAGAACCACTTTACACCTTCTTAAGACCATATTGAAATCTCTGAAACTCCTATAGTAACAGTTATTCAACATGATGAATCCTACTTATCCTATCCTACTTCCTACTATCCTACTTCCTAGTAATATTGTAAATGTGATAGTTTAGATGGATGGATGGATGTTTGTTACTTAATCACGCCAGAACGGGTGTACGGATCTGAATGAAATTTGGCACAGAGATAGATATAGTCTGGAATAGCACATAGGCTTTTTATCTCGGAAAAACATAAGATCCCTCGGGAACACATGTGAAACCGCAGGGTGGAAGCTAGTTCAATATAAATTTCGAAAATATGCCATCGTGAAATATCCAACCAATATTTGTGGCTTATAGTGGATTTTTAATTCTATAAGCTGGATCTTGTCCGAAGTTAAGTTCCTGTAACGACCTAAAAATAATACACAATAACGCTTTTCTTTCATGACTTACAACTGAAAAAATTATGTACAGTGTTCTCTAAATTTGCAGTGCGTCTTCAGGATAATTGTCGACGAAATTAAGGTCCTTTCATACAGCGCCGGGTCCGTAATTACGACTCCTGAGTCCTGCATAGCACCTCCGAATTACTTGGACGTTTCACAGCAGGTTTGTATGGAGTAAGAACGGAAGAGATGTTGTGCCATCTTTATGTAAAAATACTTGAATCATAGTGATTAAACGTTGGTATGTATATCTATGGTGAAAGTATGCGATTTCATTTGGTTTCTTCACTCCGCTTGGGCCTACTCGGGTTCTGCTCGAGTAGGCAAGAGAATCCTCTAAGCCTGTGAAAACCCTTACAAGCAGGCTTTTTTCCATACTAAGGGCCCATAACAGAGGAACCTGTCCTCAACGTGGGTAGTAAGCGATGTCAAACTCATTCAAACAAATCATAAATCATAATCACATACATACGTGTGTGTGTGTGGGAGGTATTAGGTTTTTTCGTTACGAAATTTCTCGATTCGGTCGCCGCGCTCAAAACCCGAAGCCAAGGAACATATTTACTCCTAGCGCCCGAAGCCCGCGATAAAAGCTATACAATAGCTTAAAAATAAAATAAATCAAAATATATAAATATTGTAACCTAAGTTCTTGCCGGTTCTTCTCAGTTGAAGGCGACTTCCGAATCGTAACTTCAGCTTAGACGTTCATAAGTGCCCTCCTAGGGCCTAAACTGAATAAATGGCTTTGACTTAGACTTTGACAAGTGAGATAAATATTAGTAATAAATTTTAGTAGACTTATAAAATATAACATTTTAGCAATCAAATCCAGGAAGTCAGTAGAGGTATGTTCGTGTGCTGGGTGAATGGTACTGAAATAGTTACAACTGAGTAGCACCGGGAATATTAGTTGTATCGCATTTGGCAACGCCAGTTGTCAACCAGTTTAGGTTGCCTTGCCTCGTGTTAGTAGGGCCATATAACGGTAGGCGACTAAAACAAAATGTTATTCTATTTTTATAAAACTTATAAAACGTCTATGAAACTTGCACTCGCAACCATTTTCTATTAAACCAACACAAATATATTACATACACTAATATAAGACCAACGTCCGTAGCTTGGGCATGCATACACTATTTCCCTATAGAGAACTAGTCCAAAATTACACGATCTACCCTGCCTCTCCCTATATCAAATAATAGAGGCAGTGAAATCGGAAATGTAGCGAAGTGTGGGGTCCAAACAAAATGGTTTGGCGTATCATAGTGATACAGTATGAAGCTTCAAAGATGATAGGAAGGGAAATTTTTATAGAGGGTGTAGCTTTTTGCCCTTGTTCGGGTAAATAAGATGTCGAGTCGTTATCAACTAGGCCGTGCTGGGCTTTCGGGAAGGGAATTATGGGCACTTTTTATAGACTACTAGGTTGTATATGATTATTTGGATTCTGAGTGGGTTTTTTTGCGATTTCACTTGGATATTCATTTTATTTTGATTACACATTACAGATAGATTTAAGAGGACTTGACACTGCACATAAGACCTAGTTACTAAGTGTGCAAACATTTTTCTTCTAAGCTTTCTTTTTGACCACAAATGCAATAATTATTTCAAAAGAGAGTTAAATCAAGTCAAAATAAAGACATCTATCTTATTTTAGTTGCTTTATTTCATGCAAATCCCTATTTCATACTCTACTTTTTATCCACACCAAACTCGACTAAGTAACCTTGTTACATATTTCATAAAAAAAAACCTCGTTTACATAAATACTGAGAGAGAATGATACAGAATTGTCGCGACACTCGACTCAAACGGCTCGGTGGGGGTTGGCGAAGAAAAAAATTAATATCCGTCGTTAGGCCACCCGGCTAGGTGTATTACACCCGGCTACACCCGGCTAAATTGACTTACATCCGTGTCGAGCCGCGGCGAGATTACGCAACGTGCAATGAGAAATATACTATATGGATACGGTTCTATATTTTAATTATTTTATGCTACTAATATTATAAATTAATTCTAATTTAGGTACCTACTATAAGCAATCTTTATTATACTAATATCCTAAATTTATACAATACAGGGTGATTTTCAAATGTTACCCCGAAAAGGGATTGTTGGGGACATCATTTTGAACAACTTTCACTATGGGACCAACTTGATCAGAACAACTTTATTTTTCACTCCACCATACAAATCAGCTGAGCGCTCGGCCCGAAATGTACTGAGATGAGAAAAACTTTACTTTTCTTTTGTACATATTATGTAGTATATCAGTTATCTGGCTTCCATAGTACAAGCTCTGCTTAGTTGCTTACACCCAGACACAGGACAAACAGACATGTTCATGAACACAAATGTTTGTCCTGAGTGGGAATCGAACCCACGACCTTTGGCGTGATAGATAGGGTATCTTACCAACCACGCCAACCGTATGTATCTGACTACGTTAGTGTACATTTTGCTATTGAATTCTAATTTATTCAATATTGTCCACACGTGACAAATCTTGATAAGTAGGTATTCAATACACAAGAAACTAAAAATGGAAAAATAAAATTAACTTTAAAAAAAAAGTAAAACCGACTTCAAAATAGGTTTGCACTAAAAAGTATAAAATAACGATGTTACAACTCGTTTTGATTTCAGCGAAAGAATTTCAGATTCACGTGCTTTCCTTTCGGTGACTTCAAAACGAGTGTACTCCTCCTATTTGAAGTCGGTTAAAAAGTATTCTATAATACCATATCCAAAACATTATGAATCATAGTCCCGCATGCTCTGCCATTCGCCGGCGATTACAGCGCCATTTTTGAGTCATTCCCATCCATTTCCAGCTCTCTGTATGCAAATTTAGATGGTTGGTGCGGATGAAACCCACCGTCGAGTTGTGAGAGGGTTAAGTGTCTACTATTTGCCCTTTTCTGTCTACAATTAAGGTAAAAATCGGTATAGAGTACAATTTGAAATAGATAATAGAATAAAATTGAAAATACTCATGGAAATTAAACCTCTGAAAAATATTTTCTATAATAAGAAACCACATTAACTTACCGATGTATTTTGGCAGATGTGCTTACAAAAGAGCTAGTTGCCTTCTAGTTTACGTGAAGGTAGACAACAGACTGGCAACCCCTTTGGTTTTGCTAATGACTAGAGGCGGTGACACTTACCATTAGCTGGACCGACTACCTGTTTGTCAGACCTGACATGAAAAAAAACCTTGTGTTTTTTTAAATTGAAAATACCAAGTACTTAGAAACAATCTATTACCCCAAACTGTTCAGTTTTTATGGCTCTCTATTTCCGTAGTAGTTTTTAGATGGTTGAATCATAACACTAGTATTATACTGGGTGATTTTGTTATCACTGGCAATACTTGCAAGGGTGGAAGTACTCATCAAAATGAACAACTTTTATTATGGGACTAACTGTGAAATCATGAAAAATCACCCTGTATATTATTGAAATTTATTGTTAATCTTATGCTCATCAAGTCAACACTGATGATGTAATACATGAATTGACTAATTCAATGAATTGATGGATGAGGTAAATTTCAAAAATCTATTCTCAAATTCAGTTAACACATCTTTTTAGTATGAAATTTTTAAACAAATTAAATTAATAGTTCCCATTTCAAAATAAATGCTATGATAGCTCAGTGTTAGTGACGTCAAATACCGTGATGAATTCGGTTCGAATTCTACAATAAGCTTGATGCTTTTGGTAAAAGAAAATATTGTTAGGAAACCATAGGGTACTTTGTAGTACCCGCCTGGCTGGCTACCACCCTCATGTTGAAAATCTGTCGCCAAACACCGACAGGCCACGTCATCACATACTAAAAAATAACGCAAACTACATACTTAAGTAATATTGGTATTATGCTGTGCAATATAGGGATTTCGAAACAGGGAACGGTGAAATTAGTGCCTTTGCCAGGTGCCTGCGCTTTCGCTCAAAGGATAATATCGCATTGACGACTAAATGAGATGCTATATTAAACTTCGAATCGCTATACAGAGTGATTTTTTTGTCACTGGCAATACATGAAGGGGTGGAAGTACTCATCAATATGAACAACTTTTACTGTGGGACTAACTGTGAAATCACGAAAAAATACCTACTCGACTGAAATGTATGAAGCAACCATTTTATTTTACGCAATATCAGAGTTGGTCCCATAGTAAAAGTTTTTCATATTGTTGAGAACTTCCAGCCCTGCACGTATAGCCAGTGACTAAAAAACCAACCTGTATAGGTATGTATTACACTAAGTTATTAGATTTACTTAGGGCTTTTTTTTATTGGCATTTAAGATTACTAGTTAGTTATATTAGATTATTATGATTATTAAAAAAAATTTTTTTATTTTTTATACCACTAAGGTAGCAAACAAGCATACGGCCCGCCTGATAGTAAGCGGTTACCGTAGCCTATTGACGCTTGCAACACCAAGGTATCACTAGCACGTGGTTGACCCTGTAAAAAATCTCTTTATAACCTTCTTGAAGAACTCATTGCTGAGAACTCCTGTATATCCAATCCTTTGGGAATCACGGCGGGGAGCTCGTTGGGAAGGAGTTTCCTTAAGTTATATTAAATATTATTATGTTTACATAACTTATAAAGAACTCGCTTTAAATAGTGAGTTAATTTTAACTACGCAGGTCATGTTAATAAACTGTACCATCTTAACGTCATCAAAAAATCCGCCAATACTGTAGGTTTTACTTTTTATAATTGTGTAATATTTGATGTAATACTATTATTACTGTATGACGGGCCGGTTGGGGTGGTTGGTAAGATACCCTATCTATCACGCCGCAGGTCGTGGGTTCGATTCCCACTCAGGACAAACATTTGTGTGCATGAACATGTCTGATTGTCCTGTGTCTGGGTGTAATTATCTATATATGTATGTATTTACAAAAGAAAAGTAATATATGTAGTATATCAGTTCTCTGGCTTCCATAGTAGGTACAAGCTCTGCTTAGTTTGGAGTCAGATGGCCGTGTGTGAGGAATAATGTCCCAGAATATTTATTTATTGGGGATAGCTACTTCTACTTCTTTTATATCAAGGTTACTCAAATGAATTCGATGCCCTGTAGGCAGTGGTGTTGACAACTGGCCCCCGCGTCTCTCAGGTCACACTGTGCAGGAATGCGGGCATGCGGGACATGCCAGTAGGTGCGCCGGAGTTTACGCTGCTGTGTCCTAGACGCATAGGGTTAAGCCGTCGCGGAGCAGATCGCTATTTTCTGCTTGCAGCGGCCAACTTGGGATCTGGATTTGTTTGACGATATCCGTATGGGCCATGGTTCTTTTTCCAGCAGTAGTTCTTCTAAGGTCGTTCGTCTGGAACGCTATTGAAGCTACTTGAAGTCACGCTATTGAAGAAACTATAAAATACAGGGTCACCCAGTATATTATTATGTATTGGATCTGAACTACTTAAAGATTGAGCTCAGAATGTGTCTGAATTACCTGACTGAATTCATGTATTCTAAAAATATTTATATAATTTTCAACATAGAATAGAAAAGGAAAAGAAGCACAAATTAATGAAAGATGGAAGGTTATTTAGAATAGGTATGGGTTTGGTATTGCTGCGTGAACGCAATAGCGCCACACACAGCTTTAAATTTCCAAAATAAACGCTTTTTGTTTTCCACTACTGTACTTGCGTCTCTGAAAATCATAAGTCTTTTGGTACAAGAGTCCGCAGTCCGCAGTCTATGACTGCAGTCCGCAGTGCGAGCCAAAGATAAGAGAAAAACATGTAGGAACTACATACTTACCTAGTTCTTTTCCAAATTACTTACATTTATGGAGCTGCATAAAATAAGTCACATTTCCTTATCAAGTGAAATACTTCCCCTGAACGGTATAATAGAGTTACTTCTATATTGTACTTTTAATATAAAAGAATACTTGCCGATAGACCAACAGAGAGCACAGAAAGCTTATGAAAACATTTTCTATTCCCCACGGAAGCGGTTCCTCTGTAGTTATTTTTTACGGTACCGATAGAAAAAATAATAACAAAATTTATTTTTCCCATTTCTCTTTGTAACGACGGAAACAATGGTTTTTGATGCGCTAGTATAGATTGGGGTGCTCAAACTTGGTAGTCTACAATAAAATAATGAGGACATAACGAAGATTTCTTAAGATTTAATTCATATCAATTAGAAGCGCTTATGGCAATGGGACGACATTTCAATCAACGACATTTTAATCGCATTAATATTAAACATTAATTCATTAGAACTGTTAGTATACAATAATGGCAATGAATTTTAACTCACTAAATTCAATTTTCTAATAAAACTGATATCATAATAGCTAAAATAGAGAACAAACTTACCAATCATCTCTTTGTATGCCTCAGTTCTGATATAGCTAAGAGAAAACCTCTGTTTCTCGAAGCGTGTTTTCCCATATTGATTCCATTACGCCGGAGTGCATCTAAATGGAATCACGCCATGAATTTTCAAGTAACAATGCTAGAGTAGGCACTCCTTTGAAAGACAGTAGGTACGGCACTTAACGATGATTGTGAACGATATTTGTGATGCTGCTGTCAAAACGTAAGGATATGAATAGAGTCTTTAAGTGATTCTTGTTCGTTTATTTTTGGATACTGAATACTGATACCTGGGAATATTGTTTAAGATCATCTTAAACAATCTTTAATGAAAATCTTCGTAGAAAATTTGTTTTTCAACTCAATCTACCAGTGTTCATTTAGAAGCCAGTATTTAAAAAGTTTGAATTAAAATAAACATTTGAATCATAAAAAAAAAAAACATTAAATTTGATTGAGCAAGGTTATCTCAGAGTCGTTACCGAAGTAATAAAGTGACCACTTACCATCAGTTGGAACATCTGCCTACTTGTCAATCTACTGACATAAAAAAGTTAAAGTTGTTCAGCATAACAAACCAAACATAAGTTTCCAAATTCCATTACAAAGTATTCGTTCCGAATAAAGGACATCCATCCACAGCAGTAGAACTAAGCAGTTTCAAATTTAATGAGCGTCAGTCACAATGGCAAAGGCATCTCGTTATATAAACAATGGCTGCGAGAGACGATATCACTATGTGTTGCAGACTTGCAGTCGAATCAATTAGACAGATGGGCCTTTCATCTTGCAGACTGAATGCTGGAGACTGAGCATTATTTGAACATGATGAATGATAGTTAAAGGGTGCGCTATACTTATATGAGATAGGATTACCGTTTTTGACTGTAAGGTTTTATCTTTAATTAGCTGAGTTCAGACTTTAGAGATTTTAGACTCTGTCTTATTCTCTAAGGCCTTTTTAAACAGAGCATCAAAACTGTATCAAAATCAAAGAACTGGTCATCTGGGTATTTAGTACTACAGCGTGTGTGTACCAGTAAGACTTACACATCTTGTTTACTTTGTATAGGCTTATGTTTGACCACAATTTTACTATGGAATAGAAGAAACTGGCTTTAAAATGCAGCTGCTTCAACTTGAGGGTAGCCAGATAAGTACCCTACCACGGTGCTATAATTTCCTGAAGGTTTTCCGAAAGCCCAAGTTCATTATAATATTCACACACAGACTATCACAGAACTATCGTCGTTCTAAGGTTACCTTCAAGTTGAAGAGTTATTCCAAATTCACACAATCATAAATAATAGCTCAGACATAATAATAATAACTGAAATGGCACAAAAGCTACATTTCCAAGTGTATTTGTAAGAAGAGATCACCTTACGTAGTGAATGGCTCCCATCCCATATCGCGGATAGACAAACGACGCTTACTTTAACACACGGAGTTATTCACCAAACATTATCTGTTTGCTTCGAGGATGGGATGGGAAGGCATAGAATTTTGTCGAGCATTTTATTAATTTCCACCTTTCTTAGCATTAGAGTAAGATTTTTTTTTAAAGCAGATTTAACTCAGACTACCATCTCATCTTGGTATGTAGCAAAAGGTGGTAAGTACGGAAGTACAGAAGTGAGTGTTACTCTAAGAATTGATACTTGCTTGACGATATATTTCCCATTCAAAGAAAGCCGGTCAGATTTAATACTACAAAGGTTCCGTACGATACGCCACACAAATAAAATACACGATTTACATAAAAATTAAATGAGAACGCCACGTCACTTTGCAAGTTCCATCCAAAAAGACGCACTACCTGCATAATCGTAAAGATTTTTTTGTTGGAATAGTATTTATTGCGGGTTATGACCAAAAACCACAACTAGCAGAGTAGGATGCCGTATTTAAATTGGCATCGCCAGCAAAACATTTCCTAACAAGTTGGCCGCCTTTTCTCCCCGTGAACTTCAACTAACGTTATCGGCCCTACCGCTCGAGTGAGCACTCGTGATGACGTCATAATCTCCGAATCACGTCACGCGTCTATACTGCATGTAACCGAGTGGCGTGGTGTGTCACGTAATTTTATTAACGACTGTTTTGACGAGGAGCGTAGGTTCGATCTTCTATATTTATTTGAGCTCCAAGAGTCGTGCAAGACGGTCTCGATCCCTAGTGTCCGATAAACGATAATATACTTAGCTCCGTATTAGTAGCGTCGAGGTGAAAGTCGTGTATTCAAATCTTTCAATGAATTTGAGCTTTTGGTAAAGGAAAATATCTTGAAGGAAACATAACATCATGGTGAAGTACTCTGTACCCATCTGGCTGGATAGGTACTAACATTGAGTTAAACATCCATCATCAAGCACTTACCGGTGTTCCAGCTACACATAAGAAGCAGTTTCCGTCTTCAGCTGTGGTAACTTCAGTAGCTTCGACGTTCATAAGTGCCCTTCTAGGCCCTTAAGGAGTCGCCGCGTTAAGCTTAAAAATCTGAAATTAAACGTGCTGCGTCCCGCTCCCTACTATAGCGACCTCTCATAGAAAACCCGCGTAAACGGAACGGGCGTATGCGACAAAATGGTTTTTATTGTTTAATTTAAAAACTACAAATATATTTCATAAAACCTAAGTACAATTTATAGTATCAGTTTCAATTAATATATGTAGAAATTTTGGAACCTCAAATCGATCCTCAACGCCGGTAAAATTGGAATCTCTTATTTTAAAGAGGTCTTTTTGATTAATTATTTTGTGTTATAAAAGTTAACCAATCGTGTTATGCAACGGACAATATAAAGTCAAAGACATGATGAATTCTTACAATAAATTTCAGTTCGTTCGCTTCTGTCATTGTTGAGAAAAATCGGAATCCTTGCAACCAAAATCTTCAAGGCGTCGCCTTAATTGAATAAATGGCTTTAACTTTGAGCTACATCATTACCATTGTAAGCCCAAAGTCAAATTAAAAAAGCCTCACTAAAATACCACTACGTCTAACACTTATCCGATACTCTCACGAGAATTATGTAGAGTAAAGGTACATTGTGCTAAGATGAAGTTAGTACTGTGATGAGCGATCGATGGAGATCGGTGCACTGGGAATTATCCCACTCCTGATAGTTGAAGATTGTGTTCAAGCAGTGTTTAGGAAATTTACTAAGTATATTTGAGAATCTAGCTCGCTGTTCAATAACTACCATAGACCCATAGACATTTACCAGTTGGTAGTCGATACAAAATTAAAGAACTTTACTTTAGAACTTACTATGGCCTGCGTTTTGGTAAGTGATGATGTGGCTATAGTTAAAAATGCCTTATGACTGTCAATCTGAAATTGCTAGTTTGCATTTTGGTTGAGTTGAGTTACGAATCGGTAGTAGATTCAGCTGTAACAAGATACCTACTTCTAGTATCTTATAATTCTTATCAGTGCCTATTCTGAATCCATAAATTTGAGTTTAAGATATTATAAAACTCTACTAGACGTAGAATAAATAGGTGATTACAAAATTGGTCCTATAACCAATTCTTTGGTCATTCAGTCATCTAATTAATATAAAATTATGCATTATTTTCTTAAGACCATGGATGCGATGATTGAGTTAGCTAAATAAATTTCACCAAGAGCATATAATTTGTAGGTATTCAAACACGCTTGGAGCGGCCTCATCGAATAGTCCTAGACCATTAAAAAAAAGCACCTGGAACGGAAATTTATTTTCTATTGGGTTTTTAAATACTTAAATAAGCAACTAGTTGATAATAAATTTGTAATGGCGCGACTGCTACGACCAAGGTTCTTTAATTGAAAATTTTCACCATAATGTAAGTACTTTCTACCGCTTTATAGTTCGCTCAAAAGTTTTCATTCAAGTCAATATCAAACTTACAGTTGCATTTTAACCTAACTATCTCCACTACTGAGTTATTTATCAATTCTAATTACCAGATAACAATATATTACACAAATTTTAACGTTTATAACTAAATTTCTCACAACCCCACAACCTCCCCACAATGATGATAACAAATAGAGATATTATAAATGTGGTATTATAATCACAAGTCGTAGTGGATGGAATCGCTCACGAGACTAGTCAAGTGGGTGTAGAGGCAATTTGTATGCAAATATCAATGCCTCTCTGAGAGCGAACCGTTTCGGTGAGAGGCGTGTATTACAAGCGATAGCGGTCCTTGATTTTACTGAAGTCAAAGCTATTTATTCAAATTAGGCCTTAGCACGCGCGGATACAGCTCTCAAAAAAAGTTGATGTCACGTGCAAGTCGGACTACATCCCTCACGATCGATACATTGTATTCCTTCAAATCGAGACGTTTACAAAATGTATGACGCGTTCCGAATCACGCACTGCTCATTGTTGTTGTTTTTTTTTAATTGTACTAATATAACATTAGCCTATCAACTACAATTAGAGTTGTGGGCATGCCCACCGTGTCCAAAACGATGGATTCGCGCTAAGAACCTAGGAGTATTTATGAATGTCGAAACTACTGAAAGTATAATTAGTTAGGAAGTCCGCCCTACTAATCCTGATGTAGGAATTGCTGTAGCTGTAAGACCTACAGCAGGTGGTCCCTGGTGTCCTGTACAGGGTGGTAGGAATAGTGTGCCCTTTTGCATGATCGTATGTTTGGGTTAAAGGCCACTAAAATAAACATCAGTTGTTGAAGGGAGTTAGTTCTTATTTAATAATATCCTCGATCTAATATTTTCCAAAATAAAAGTACAAGCAATCTGTTTGGTTTGCTAACAGCATAAGAAACAAACTGAAAAATAGCGGAGCCAGAACAGAAACTCTTTACATTTTAGAAAATTATATCAAGTAATAAGAAATTTGTAAAATAAAGATTCGTCTTTAACTTACACCACAGTAATATGTTTATAACAAGATAAACTTTGTTCAGCAATCATTATATTTCAAGTGTAAGTTATTGCCCGTTTACTGATTACATTTTTCATTATAAATCATTGAGAATATGAATTTACCTTACCTATATAAATACTCGCTATCTCCCGGGTTTTAGCCCGCGTTCTCGAGAAAACAAAGTAGTGTATGTCCTTCTCCATACTATAGGCTATCGGTTCAGCGGTTTAGGCGTGAAAAGGTAACAATCGAACAAACTCACATTCGCAATATATAATACTAGCTATCCCCCGCGTTTTTACCAGCGATCCCGAGAAATATAAATTCTCTACTAAGATAGTGCACCACTACCATTAAATAAAAAAAATGAAAATAAAGATTGTCAACCTATTTCAAATGTTAACTTAAAAAATTCAAATATGCATTCGAATGCCGTACGATAAGTGTTCGATATTTAAATTCTCGGCTGGGTGTTGGTGACAGATCGAGGGCGTATTAACATATTTGTCAGGAATCAGGAATCGAAGTGTTCAGTGCGTTAATACGATTGCAGATATTTGATTACCAGGTCAAGGGGAGACGTGGATAATAATAGTAAAGTGATTTTGAATTAAGAATTTTGTTAAATATGTTCCGGCTACTGAACTAAAGCAATTTACGAATGCCATAGTAAATGTATGGGAGAGTTTAGAGTGAAAAAAATGCATTTCTCTCGTATTACATCACGTTCATCAAACGATTATATCCTGTACATGCGAAACCGTGGGGCAGAAATATAGAAGATATTAGAATAAACCTATAGGATATGTGAATGAAACACCAAGGTAGTTCGAAATAATTAGGTATCACTTAAAATCTTTAAGAGTTACAAAATTTCCCATATTATTTCCTCCCAAAACCATGAAAAATCATCCAATCCTAAAGAAATACTGTGAACTCAATATGAAAGATGCTCGTGCCCGCTTTCACTTAGGTACATCCTTTTACCACTAAATAGATAATAACAGAAAGTCTAAACCTCACACGCGCTCAACAAACACAATGATTGTATGCTGCACCGTGTGTCAATGCGAGAGAAAACATGCGACTTTTTTTTACCGAGTAAATTGTGTATTTGACTACAACCTCATCACGTTAAGTGATTTGGCTGAAGGTGCTAAGCACACAGAGCCAAGATGGAACTGGCTATCAATTTCAAACCAGGGCCAGGTTTCAAATTAAAATTTTAATCTCGTCTCAAAACAAATAAACTGAGGACTTGAACTTGGCTGACAAGCATACAGGACCACCTGATGGTAAGTGGCTGCCATTACCTATGAACATTAGCAATACCAGGGGGATTTTCAATGTGTTGCCGACCTTTATAAAGCCTAGAAAGCAACTGTCTCTCAATCACAACTGCCGAAACACACCAATAGGTGCTTGGTGACAGATTTTCAACTTGAGGGTGGTAGCCAGTCAGGCTGGTACTATAATGTAGCCTACTACCATGCAAATATAGGGCGTCAATGTGTGTATAAATGAATATGAACGTTTAGTAGAGTACTTTCTGTATAGGACCTATTTAGTGCTCCTACGTCGTCATATATCAGTTTGACTGTAGTACCGTTATAAATTTTTCGGTCAAGAAATTGGTCCGCTCCAGTGAAATATAGATACGGTCTCGTCACGGTAAATACCTACTCAACATGCTCGGGTAGTTAGATTTATGGGTAGTAATATGCGAGCTGGTAGAACGATGGACCGATGCTAGTAGGTAGTGTTGTAGGTAGGTGAGTAAAATGTATGGCTATATTTCTGTTGTCATAAGAGAAAATGGACCAGATGATAGCTCAGTGAATGTGATGTCAGATGCTGTGGCGTAGGTCGTGGGCTTGAATTCTATAATAAGCTTGTGCTTTCGATGACCACTTGCTTAGCTACCTGAAAATCTGACGCAAAAGCACCTACTGGTGTATTCTGGAATTTGCACTTTGGAGCAAACTAGCTCCAACCAACTGGTCAATTAATTAATAATTCCCTGGGCGAAGGTAGTAACTTACCATAGCTAGACAAGCAGGCAGTCGACCCTCAAAAAAAATACTATTAAAATTTGCTAACAAGTATTTCTTATCAGCAAAAATGTATGATTGGGAAGTGAAGTGTGGAATTGATAAAAATATCAATTTTAATAAAATCTTAATTTATGTAATGAATAATATTTAAAAAAAAACTTTAATTCTAAATAATCCTACCAACTTTTGGTGAAGAAAAACATAACCCTTTGGTAGGGTACTTTGTTTCTCGTGTGTGTGCAAAAAACCCATCAATAGTGAAAAAGAAACTTATCCAGTCTCATATGTACATTCATGTCCTATTGGAGATCCTTACGGGAGACCTATGTCCAACAATGAACGTCTTGCGTCTGAGATGATGATGATCATGATGTTCATACTGTACACTTAGGCAGGAAGTTTCATCAATAAAGCAGCAAAATCTAATTGAATACCTACTAACCAACTTGAGTATTTAATTTACTTAAAAACTTAAAACCAATTTCCATCAAAAACATTTGGAATAACAAATCACGTTTGCAAACTTTATTTTAAAAGCTACATTTATATTAGATCGTGGCCGGTATTTGTCTACGTTGGTCACCGGCAACCCGGCGATATTTCTTGAAAGGACACTGCCTTAGGAACGTTACACACCGTGTAGGGTTATTTATAACGTATTTTTGCATCTTACCTAAACACGTTATAATAAAATAGAAAAATAAAATCCAATGCTTTGGTTACAAAAAAATGATTATTACTCAAATCATACACTGACTGATTTTAGGTTTTATTTTACTGGCAACACTATTACCTCGTGAGCTGAGCTAGAGTTTGTACCACCAAAGAAGTCCCGTGGAATTAATTAAAATCGATCTTATTTCTTCTACGATAGAGGTGGACCTTAGTCGTTATTAGAATTAATGTAACTGTCCTTGAACAAGGTACAAATGACGTTTCATTGTTTTAAAATGATATTGCAGCACGGGATTGTTAATGTGTCGGAGAGAGACGGCTAGATAGCACGCGTCACGTTGATATTAAATATCTTCTAAAGTGGGCCTCAGTTTTGAGAGACAGAGAAAAGATTTTAAGAGAGGTAGAGTATAGCGATATGTTGCTCAAAGAGCAGCTCGACTGGGGAAGTACCTCCACCTTACAGAATACCGCAGCCAAATAACTTATAGTTGTGTTCCTGCGCGTGAGTAAGGTCGCCAGAGCTCATTGGGGAGGAGGGAAGGGTCGGCAACGCGTGAGTGATATGCCTGTTGTTGCAAGCGTTCATAGGCTACGGTAACCGCTTACCATCAGGCGGGCCGTATGCTTGTTTGCCGACAATGTTGTATAAAAAAAAAACAAGACAATCTCAAAACTGAGGCTCTTTTCTCTATTGAAAATGAAAATATTTTATATTCAAAAAGGTCTTCATAAGAACATGAATAGTTAACACACGACACACGGTTTGGAAGGTTGGTTTTGCTGAGAAGAGCTGGCCATAAACTCCATTAATATTTTCAAACCAACTCAGATTTTTTACATAAAATTATTTATAATACACATAAAATTATTTATAATGAAAAAGAAATAAAAAGTAATGAGTGACTTGTAAATCCTATCCTTCTAACATTATAAATGTGAAAATATGTATGTTTGTTACCATTCAACATGGTAACGACTGAATGGATTTGGATGAAATTTGGCATACAGATAGGTATATTCTGGATTAAAATAATAATAGAATACTATTTATCCCGGTAAAACATAAGATCCCTCGGGAACGCGGGTGAAACCACGAAGTGGAAGCTAGTGAGTAAATAATCAGATAACAAACTCAAGCAAATCTATTCACAAGCATAACGCGTTGTTCTATACTTTATATAGGCTATTGCATAAAATAAAATGGTTGCTTCATACATTTTAGTCGAGTAGGTATTGAACTTTTGTATGGAACAGCTGATATTTTTTTTGTGATCTCAGAGTTATTCCCATGATAAAAGTTGTTCATATTGATGAGTACTTCCACCCCTGCAAGTATTGCCAGTGACTAAAAAATCACTCAGTATAGCATAATAATATAAATTATTTATCTTGCTTTCAGACTCATGGCCGATTTTGATACTTATAGATATTAGTTAAAAATAATAGAAACTTGTGTGTACCCCACTTTAGGGATAGTCTCAGTGGCATTGAGAGTTTGTGATAAATACAATAGAGCCTTCAAAGGGCTCGAAAAATAAGAACAGCATTTCTGCTTCTATTTCTTTTTATACGAAATTGGTATACTGTTGTTCAGACATATTTATATCGGTTCCTATTTTTATTTGAATAATGATCGATATTTTCATGAGAATCAGATGACTGTCTAATATTTAGATAATTTTGTCATCGTTTCCATGGTAACCACATAGATAGTGCTAAATTTGCCTTTACATACATTTAAGGAACGTGTTAAGTCCATTTTAGTACAGAAGGCATACTATAACATTTATGAATATTTAAATGACGACAATGCTTGGGTGTAGCGCTCGCTCTTGCAGGATACATTATATGTAATAAATCTAAGTTTGTTTTGAAAAGAGTAATTGCTGAGTTTCTTGCCGGCTCTTCTCAGTAAAAGCAACCTTCCGAACCGTGCGTTAGAGTCTGACTATTCACAAGTGCCTGTGAAGGCCTATTTGAATGAATAAATTATTTCATTTCATTTTAAATAAATGTCAAACAATTTGTTAACACTCAAACTATTGGTTTATTGTTAAAATAGGTGAAGTTTATGGGTACGTTACTCATCTTTTCATACCCTCATTAATATTATTTATTTAAAATTATGTCTGCCTGTCTGTAACTTGATTTTCATAGCTATATCACTGAACCATTTTTGATGAAAATTGGCAGAGTTCAAATTCAAAGCCATTTATTCAGTTTAGGCCCTAGTAGGGCACTAATACTGTTACCACTTGTAGAGTAAGTTGAAGATACTTTTTTATATTGTGGACGTAGGTTAAATCACCAGAGACAGTAAGTGTATCTAAATAAAACGAATTTACTACGCTCTCTAACTATTGTAATAAATTATTAATTGTCATATAAATCAGTATATTTTAGGTTTTATATTACTGGCAACATTTTTACCCCGTGAGATAGGTACTTCTAGTCGTTGTATGGTCACTTGATCTTTAACCATTGTCTTTAGCTGACGTGTGATAGTATATTGCGTTATAAAAGCTTCGATACAGCAAAAGATTTTACTAATTGTGAATGTAGTGATATTGTATAAAATTTAATAAAATGTGAATTTATGAAATATAATAAACTGTTACTATGTACCTAATAAATAATCGCAAAGGGATTTCATCTTAAACAAAAATGTTTTTTCCCGTGGAAAGGAACCTGTTATCCGTACGACACTCACGACGACATTCGCAAACACTTCTGACTGTGAGAGCTCACTTGTAAGTCGGCACAAAGGCCTCTGTCACACCGAAGTGTAACAATGTTCCATCATGATTTGAATATTATTTAAATTTTATAACAAAAAGAATCGACAGTAAGTGTGTTTGAATGTGTCTTGGTTTTCGATATGACTTTATTCTAATATCGTGTTGAGATGTATGTGTTGCTACAATGAGTTGAACTTTCAGTAATGGAAAACATCGCACCGAAACCATTATACGGTGGTAGGTACTTTGTAGTACCCACCTGGCTGGCTACCACCCTCAAGTTGAATATCTGTCGCCAAGCACCTACTGGTGTGTTCAGGCAGTTGAACTTGAGAGCCAATTGCTCATTACTTACCATAGTGAGATTGTGGTCAAACACAAAACAATACAAAGTAAAAAAGAAAACAATAATCAATGAATAGTCAGATTCAAGATTCGGAATGTGCCTTTGCTGAGAAGAAACGGCAATAAACTTTTAAAAAACAATTCAGATTTATTATATTATATATTAAATTATTTATCTAGCCTCACTACTAGACAATATTTGTGTATTATAACAAAAAAAAAAATAATGACTTAGTAAATCCTACTTCCTACAAATATTATATATGTGAAAGTTTGCATAGATGGATGTTTGTTACTCAATCACGACAGAAAGGCTGAATAGATCTGGATGAAATTTGGCACACAGATATATTATATATAGTCTAGAATAGCACATAGGCTACTGATGCCGGAAAAACATAAGATCTCTCGGGAACGCGGGTGAAACCGCGGGGCGGAAGTTGGTAAGTAACTAAATAGATAGCAAACTCAAGCAGGCCAGCCCCCACAATTGATTATAACTTATGCATTTAAGCCTTACATTACGGTGTAAACGCGTTCGTCCCATTAAAGACAGCATTCACACTGGTTTTATTTCACACATAACCGTGAAGGAAGGAAATAAAATGTGCTAGGTAAAGGATTTGCCGCCCTCATCCCTCGTAATTGGACGAGATAGGTTCTTGAAATGAGGGTAATATTTCAAAGGTGGAGGTCAATATTGTAAATATAGCCTTATTTTTAACTAACTAACTTAGCTGAAAAAAAAAGCATTTGTAAGCGCTTAAATAGATTTTCGCCTCCTGGTTGGAAAGGAGAGCGGGCTGAAACGTCTAATGACCTATCTGTAGTGACAAGCGAAATGACATAAACTCGTTCATGGATCCGTACTGTCATTATGCTCTGTCTTTGTCGTTTACCAAGCAATTACGTGAAAAGTTCGCTGTCGACGGCAACGTTGCACGAACTTGTCGACGAGTTTAGTTTAAAGAATGCAGGGGTTAGTGATTTATTTATTTAGAATTTTTTGAAACTTGGTAAGACATATAACAATTTACATTAAGAGCAAAATGTTAGATTTAGACTTATTTGTATTATATAATTAAAACATAATTAGAGAAATTTCAACGAAAACACTGATAAATTTCAATCAAAACTGTCAATTTGACATGACATATGTGTTACGACGGAAAGTATATTGAAACGTGTCTAAATTAAGTGAAAATTGAGTATAAGTGTTATTTGTGTACTTATTAAACTCCTAAATTGCTTACGTTTGAACAAAATAAAAATCAGTGTGTGTCATAAGTGTCATAAGAATTATAAAAATACAAGCGATGGTTAATAAAGCTGGGGTCAAAAGTGGGTAGCTTAAAGGAGAATTAACTTTCTTGGCTAGTAGAGGGAGGAACGATGACAAGGCTGAACGTGTTTGCTTAGAAACTGCCTATTCACTTTACCTATAAGATATCAGAATCCTATTATATAGATAGATAAACACTAGAATAATTGCAATTTTTTTTTTTCATTTACTTTCAAAGGAGATTTGGCAACTTAATTTACGTACTCAACATTACCTTTTTGTTTATTTATTACTACCATTCCGCCCCGCGGTTTCACCCGCGGACCCCTATTTTACCTCTTTAGGGATGGAATTTCCAAAAATCCTTTCTCAGCGGATGCCTACGTCATAATAGCTATCTGTATGCCAAATTTTAGCCCAACCCGTCCAGTGGTTTGAGCTGTGCGTTGATAGATCAGTCAGTCAGTCACATTTTCCTTTTATATATACAGACAGAAGACAAGAGAAGAAGATACCATTCATAATTGAATTAATTTCATAATGAATTTGAAATTTATTTCGACATTAATATTAATGTGTAGAATTCTTAAGTCAAAGTCCTTAGAAGGGCATTTAGGAACGTCGTAGCTTCTGAAGTTACCATTGGTTCGGAAGTCGCCTTCAACTTAGAAGAACCGGCAAGAAACTCAGCAAGGTTACATTTTTATAAAAATTTTTTTTTTTGGACAGTCTTACAAGGTTGTCTTTTTTCGACTAAATAAAAAATAATAAGTTAAAATTTAAACTAATAAATAATTAAATACTAAGTACTGGCTTTCTAAGAAGAATAAATACAAGGTTTCTCTCAAGGGTTGCTCATCATCATACCAAGTACAGTAAAGTTAGGTAGTTGGAAACAGAAGGTACACTTGGTGTCGACGTAATCCTGTTTATTCTTCAGTTCGCGATGGAAACGTGAGTGCCCGCGGTGCTTCATTGCTTCAAAGAGTAATGTTATCAGAGTGGACGAAAATGCTGCTAATTTGTGCCTATAATGCTATTTACTCTTGGAATTATTTTATGAAGTTTATTATAATATGGCAATTATGACTATAAAGATAACCTTGAAATTTTATGCTTGGTTATGTTTTATTGATTGCGAAGATAATTAAAATAATGAATCTGAAATTCTTAATGGCTCATGTTTAAAAAAAACTCTTTAATGTAGGAATAAATATTGTTTCAAAACATAAAATTTTCACGAATTAATTTCACTTCAGTATTTTTCTATCATAAAAATCAACTTTAAATTAAATAAATACTCTTTAAAAGATACTTTGACCTGTAAAACAAATGCAAAAAGAACGCACTAAATATTTACAGACAACTTTAGATAAATCAAAGAATATATTATTAAGATATAAAGCGAATAGTTCTACGTTGAATATTACCGAAAATAAACGAGTGTAACAAAATTATGAACGCAAGATCCAAATTGCATAAATATTTTTTTATATCAGTTAGACTTTATAAATCCTATTCCAGCATTAGTAACTTTCATGCCCAGATAAAATTGATAGTTTATACTTATTTAAAGTTGTAACAATTTTATTATATCCTAGTCTGTCATGTCTGCACACAATTGTTATTCTTTGCCCCCACTCCAGTCCGTTCCAGTTTAGTATTCAGGCCCATTACTTTAATCCGTCGGTGGGTCGCGGTCCGCTCGCAATAAGCATCACAATTTGAGCTTTGTCTCGCTTAGGTGACGCGCGATATATTTCACTTTTTTATTCTATGACGTTCTATATTTGAAATGAAAATTATTTCGGAGTTCTCTTTAGCGCGAGATTTGAATGTTCAGCTTTTTGATTAAAGTTAGCAACTTTGTGAGTATAACATAGGTAATATGTTTGACTTGGATCGCCCGCGGCTTTTTAAACTTATGTACGGATTTACTGCTGACTTTTTGAAGAAGAAAAACAATGATGCGAGATGATTAATTTGCGCTGAATGTAGTGCTTCTATATATGGACTATCTTCTTCAATCTCAGTTTTTTTTTTCCAATCTAAAACGAGCCAGTTAGCGTGAAGATTAGATACCCTGACCGTCACGCCACAGGTAGCTTCCACCCAAGACAAACATTTGTATGCGAGAACATACGGTTAGTGTTTGTTTTTGGTCTGAGTGTAAATATTTACGAGTATTTATGTATATAATTTGAATGAAGGAATTAATTAAAATATTATATTATTCAAAAAGCCCTTTATATAAACCACTTATGAAGAGTCTGATTCTAATGCGTGGTTCGGAAGTTAGCTTTTTCTGAGAAGCGCCGTGTTATGGTGAAAAAAAAAACAAAATTATGAGTAATAAATAAGTTGCAAACTCAAGCAGACCAGTCCCCACAAGCAGTAGCTGATCACAAGTATGACCCATGTGGCAGCCATCGCCTTCCCAGCACATATTGTAGGGAAGTGAGCAAACCGCCACACGACGCTGCCACGGCTGTAAAAAAAGGCTCCAAAGTGAGCATGCTAGAAAATACAAATAAAAATTAAACACACAATGATCACTGTGACCATCAGTTATTTGGTTCTCCTAGTATAACTCAAGCCACAGAATACCTAATACCAAGTTTAGTTTGGAATCGGATAGCGGTGTGCGAAGAATATTTTATTACATTTAATTTATTTATTTAATTAGATATTTATTTACATTTAATTCTTAATTCTCTACTTCGTAAAATTATTGAATAATATCAGCACTATCAATAATAGACATAATATAAAACTGAGTGAAAATTGTTCGAGTGCTCGATAACGGGTGCAAACATATTGAAACGATCCTCAGGCTTACGTCTGAACTATTGACGGTAGAATACCTTGAATGAACTTGTCTAGTGGAATTCTTATTGAGAAAATAATATTTGGAGAGATGAATTTAAAAAGTGTATTTGTGTCAAAAATACGAAGTAAAGAAACGTGTGACGAATTTATTTTGGTCAAAATAGTTATGAATTGTTAATGTAAAGTATTTTAAAACAAATTTATTAATTCATGTATGTATTTAGGTGTAAAAAATTATTTACTTATTATTCTATTCCTAAATATTTCAGTTCCTAGTAACGAAGTTTCGAAGATCTTTCGGGATAAAAGTAACTTATAGCCTTTCTCAATAAATGGGCTATCCAACACTGAAATAACTTTTCAAATCGGACCAGTAGTTCCTGAGATTAGCGCGTTCAAACAAACAAACTCTTCAGCTTTATAATATTAGTATAGATGTGAATGTAAGTTTGTTTATTACCTTTTAACACCTAAACCGCTGAACTGATCGTGATGCAACTTGGGACACAGATAGCCTATGCACTATGGTATGGAGAGGGACATAGACTACTCTTTTTTCTCGAAACCGTGGGTGAAAACGAGGGGGACAGTAATAAAAAAAATATAGTATATCTAGTTCTTGTCTAGGTGATAATAACTCAGTAATACCGTGGCAAAGACCGTGGATTGAAATTCTACAATGAGCTTAAGTTTATGGTGAAGGAAACCATTGTATGAAAATCAAAACACGGTAGCAGGATATTATGGAATACCCATATGGCTTACTTCAAGATGAATATTTGTAGTCAAGCACCTTCTGTGTTCCAGCTGCTGCATTTGAGAGCCAGTTCTATTCTAAAATGCATGTGGATACCACCATTGGCTTATTTTTTTCCCAAGATCGATATCCAAGATGACATGTTCTAGTTTAATCAAAATACGCTTAGCCAAAAATCAATCCACTCAAATAAACTTTCACATTAATAACCTTAATAGATTTTTGGCTAATAACCTCTATCTAGATCTAAGGATATATGTAGCGTTACGTACACATGTGTCCAATATTTGAGAGTTGTAATTGATCAGTTCAGTTATTGAAAGCTGTTCCAATTTCCACGCTGACTGCTTTCAGCGGAGTTGCTGTGAGGTAAGATGTAGGGTGTAAAATGATAAGATTTATTAAGGTGTAAAGTAATTTTAGCAATCGTTTTTAATTTTATTAATAATACTATGTACAATTTAGCATTTTTAAACGCCTTCAATTTTCGTTTTAAATATTAGTTAGAAAAGTGTTTTATTCAATGTAAATTACGTTCAACACCTAAAAAAATACGTATTTACTGAGTAATCGACTAATCTGCAGTTGATTATAATTATAAAAATGATTCTACCTAAACAGTAAAAAATACCTAAAAGTCGATAATTTAGGATTTAATAGCACAATAGTACAAATATGGTAACAGTAAATCTATATTAAAATTATAGTTTCATTATTTCATGAAATTATAAATTTAAATAAATATTTCTGCGGCAGTAAGTTACCACCCAGCTACCGGACGGACGGCGGGCGAGCTGCTATCGAAAGTTTAATTAAAGCGAAACGAATAAGGTGTAATATTTCTCGCTCTTCCAATACCTACAGAGAAATCTCAAAATAAAATATTTTGAGATTTTTATCAATAAGTTTTCAGTGCAGTGCAGTGCAGTTTAATTTGGAATCGATATAAACTTTTATAACAATTTTATTTATAGTCGGAAAACAAAATAAACAAAGTAATTGTCCAAAAACTTAAAATATGTTTGAGATATCTTAGTAACAGATTATAATGTATTTCGTTTATTCTTTTTTACAATGGTAAGTCATGTGGAATGAATTATGTCAATTTTTACTTTTGTAACTTCGTGTCACACATAACATTTTTCAATATCACTACATAGTATAAAACATAGTCGCTGTCGCTGTCTGTCCGTCCCTATGTATGCTTAAATCTTTAAAACTACGCAACGGATTTTAAAGCGGCTTTTTTAATAGATAGAATGATTCAAGGGGAAGGTTTTAGTATATAATTTGTCGAGTTTTTGTATACATTGGCTAAAATATAATTATATTTGTTGGAGGTGTCGGAAAAAATAAGCCGTCTGGGAGTTTTCAACGAAAACGCTGCCTAAACCCTTTGAGATATAACAAAATGATGTATCGTGGAATTGTGTATCTTATATAAGTCTACAGAAAAGTCCGCAATGGCATATGTCTATCTCTTAAGGGTAACATATTATATCCATTTTAATACTTAAAAAAATGGGCAATTATAAAGCGGTAATTGGAAAGCTATTTACACAAATACGGTATTAATCCTTATCATTTTAAATAAGTTAGAGGCTTTAAGCATTTTATGCACAATATTTTACTCTTTTACACCATATAATTTAAATGAATATCTTAGGAGCTATCGTAAATTAAAAATTACGCGCGAGAAAATAAATTCAAGCGGTCTCGCACTAACGCGACACGACGACGGGTCTCGCTTGATGCAGCCACCTCCGCCCGCGCTCCACTGCCCGCCTGTTGCCCCACGCAACAAGGTGATGCAAATAATGTAGGCATTATTATGCTCTTCTACCCGTACGAAGCCGGGGCGGGTCGCTAGTTATCTATATAATACTAAATAAAGTTGTGTTAGTTAGACCATTTATAACTCAAGAACGGCTAATCTTAGATTTGTTGGGTATGTTTCCGTCCCGTATAGCAGAATAACTATTAAAACAAAAGTAATACGCGTTCGAAACTTCGGGGGACAGCTAGTTTTTATATAAAACAAAAATACTGTCTCAAAATAATAAACATAAACATTGCTGATAACAACAAAGAGGTGACACAAAGTTGTCTTTGCATATTTCGAAGCGATTGAGTGAATTTATCGAGCGTGCCCGCCGATACCAGCTGGCTGGCGACGGGACAAACCTGCGATACATTCTATGTGAGAATGAGCCAGATGTTCTGCATGGCTCGACCATGTACTCAGATCATAAAATTAAAGATATAAATGTCCAGCATTTCATTATTTGTTACGCTTATATGAGTGACCAAGCGTGTGCAGTTCGTGCGCCCAATCCGTACAAAATGTACTTCCTTATCATGAAAATATATGTTTTCCTTTACAAACTTTTACATTCTTCTTAAATGTAAAAGGGGTTGAATTTAGAAAAACGTCAAAAAACCTATTTCATTCGTATATCTTAACGAAAAAATATTATTTTTCATAGAAAGTTTACCACCTCCTTCTCCCCTTAGGGATTGAAATAATCCAATTTCCTCAAAATTTCTATTGTATATTGGTTCAGGCTTGATGATGGATGAGTCAGTGAATGAATCAGTCAGCCAGGAATTTGCCTTTTGTATATCACTACCTAAGTAATATATAATGTAACATATTTTCATCGCTGAAGTCTATTCTATTATACTGTTTACATTGTATTAATAAATAAATTACACACAAAACTATTTACAAAATATGCATATCATAATTATTTATGAACCAAAAATATATACAATTAAAAGAGGCAAAATAAAAAGCTGTTCATAAAAAGAAAACCTGATCTAAATCGCTTCCAGTTCGTAGAGTGCCCAGAAAAATATGTAGTTGACGTGAGCAAATCTGCGGGTGGAATCTAGTTATTATTTATATAAAATTAACAATATTTCTTCTATAATTTTATGATCCGTGGCACCGGTATGGTGAACTTTTGTCTCAACGCTTAGAATACGAATGGTGACCGATGGGGTAGATACGGGTTCGATCGGCTATTTTGTATGCGGATGGTATGGTATATAAAATTCTTGAAGAGTGTGAGAAAATGGTTAGAAATTGATGTTATGATTTATAATGCAGTTTAATTTTTTGTTCATATAATTGTTAGTATCTGGATGCCCGTTTTTTTTTTAAAGACGTATTCCAAAAATGAAACCTAGCTAGATCGATTTATCACCCCCGAAACCCCCTGCATATTAAATTTCATGAAAACCGTTGGAGCCGTTTCCGAGATTCAGATTATATATATACAAGAATTGCTCGTTTAAAGGTATTAGATTTGTGCAGTTTTTACAATCTTTGAGATAAATGATGCTGGCAGATATTTTGATTGAATCTAAGTGTCTGTATGTATGTGTGGATGGTAAAAGTTCGTTCCCGCAGTATCCCAGAAGGCAATTGAAAACACCACCTACCTCTATTGACTTCCAGGGCTGTAGAACAGGCTTAGGCAGCACGGCAATGAAACAACTCCACAAACACAATATACAATAGTTCAGAATGTCTAAGTTGAGGATATGACACGGTCACAATTGAGAGGAGATGCAAACGTCCTTCCTTCTCAACGCACAAGAGCTACCTAGTGCGTAGCGGCTCTCAAGCCGCATCCACCGTCGAATCAAGGTTTGGCAGTGAATTACAAACTACCCTCCATTCAACAGCAGAAATCGAACAAGATTATTTATTAATATTTTTTTTGTCCGATATTATGACCTCGTAAAGGCTTTTGTGTCCGGTGATTTTTAATTGTAATTTAATTTAAATAGTCAGGTAAGGTAATTACGTATATTTTTTACCTTCCATTTGCAACATATACCCTTTTATAGATTTTATAGGAAAAATAATTTATGTATATTTAACCTACATTTTTTGTATCTAAACGTGTTCTATTTTAGGTTATGAGATATCATCTAATATATATCATATCAAATGTAGTCATGTATTGAGAAAATAACTAAAAATTCCTCCTTAGATAAATATAAATAGGTCAAACTTTTCAAAAAGGGTAATTTAATTTTTCAAAGGTCGCCAAACGCACGCAACTTTACCACCTCTCTCATATCTCATAAAATATTTCTTGTTTATAAAAACGCAGGTACTCAAGCAAGATGGAAATTAGGTGGCACTGGCCAGAGACGTAGTAAATAAAGAATAGTAGATCATCTGCATCCAACACATCGGTTCACAAGTGAGCACTTTCTTATGCCTTATATCAACTTATCCATACTAATATTATAAATGCGAAAGTAACTCTGTCCAATTACCTCAGCTATGGTATGTAAAGGGACATTTTTATCCTGAGAAAACATAAGATCCCTGGGGAACGCGGGTGAAACCGCGGGGCGAAAGCTAGTCCAAACATAAAAACATTCCCATGTTAATCAGTGAGAATGTAGCATTCAAATGGTGAAAGAATTTTTAAAATCGATTCAGTACTTTTTGAGCCAATTCGTTACAAACATACTTACATAATATTATTATTAGTATTGAATTAGTAGGATATAGACATGAACACCAAAACCAAGAACAAACATAATTAATTTAATTAAATCTTGTTTGGATCCTTCAAAAACGTCTTACTTGACTTACTATTCTAATTTTACTTCAACATCAGGTCCCCTTGTTACTTAATGAGCTTTCTACCCGTGTTGACTTGCTGGCAATTAACTTAGTCAAAGGAAGATCTAGTTGGTCTCTTGGTTGGTGAAATGTATCTCAGGTTGTGACTGGGCGGCACGAGGACCTGCGGAGCGATTTTCATGTTTGAATGGTTTTGTTAGTTTCGATGGTTATATAAATTACAAGCTTTCCCTCGCGGTTTCACTCGCATTCCCGAGATACAACCTATAACCTTCCTCAAGAATTGGGCTATCAAATGCATAAAGAATTTTTCAAATCCGACTGGTAGCGCCTTCAAACAATCAAACTAACAAACAATCTCTTCTTCTTTATCTATAATAGTATTATAAAGCTGAGGAGTTTGTTTATTTGTTCGTTTGTTTGAACGCGCTAATCTCGAACTATTGGTTGAAATTGAAAAAATGTTTTAGTGTTGGATAGTCCATTTATCGAGGAATGCTATAGGCTACTTTGTATCTCGGGAAAACATAAGGTCCCTCAGGAACGCGGGTGAAACTCAAGGCGGAAGCTATATTATAGACTAGCATTTCCACGCAGTTTCACCCGAGTCTAATGTATGAACCGAGTAAATGCGTCGATACAAAACGGTTCGGCAAAACACGACTATTAAATTTAGGATAAAATTTCTAATATTTTCATCTGCCATGACTGTCTCCTATTATAAAAATCAAAAGGAAACGCGATATATCTACGCAATTTTGAGGTATCTTCGGTTCCGTATCACCGCACGGGAATCAAAGAAAAAGTCTCTGTTAAACGGTGACGAGTTTCTAGTAGTAGAGTCTATTTTATAATATCAAAACTCAATTATAGTAAGCCTAATAGTAAGTAAGCCAGCAGATATTATAACATCTTTTTAAATACAAACTTTACTTAACCAAAGGTCTTATGTATGCAGATCACGATAACGTATTAAACTTTTATGCAAAAATGTACAATCACATGCAAAAGTGTTTGAAATAAATTGAGTAAAAGTAAAATGAAAGATAGCACTCATATTTCTGCGTCATTGGCCCTCAACCGAATATAAATTTGAATAACCGTGGAACAGGATTTGTTCTTAATTTGAAATTCAAATTCTGTAGCGGGAAAATGTAGCCTCACCGTGAAAACAGAGAAAAATGAACCCCATCCAAATATAATTAACATAAAAAAAATCGTTGAAAATAAACACGTATTTTAGAATCTGCAAGGATTCTCTTATTTTTCACTGATCGTTTTATGTATTACGATTTGCATGATTCGTAAATTGTATTTATTTAATAATTTTTCTATTCCGCTTCCCTCGCATTTCTACAACATTATTTATTTTATGTTACCGTTTTTAGAATACCGTTTTTTTTTTATTATTCAAAGTACTGGCAAAAAGAAAATAAAAAAACCCTTTTTTCATAAATTCACAAAGTATTCTAAACATCGCAAAAGTACCATGATCCCAATATGTTACGCTACACTATTCCTTCTAAATTGCTTAAAAAACTGCGCACCTGTTTATCGTCTCATAACTTCTACTCGGTACGTTTTTATCGATAGTGTTGTGTTATCATTTACAGTTTTGTGCTGAGGGAATAAGGTTGTTGGTGTACGGTGCCACCACGTTTATGTTTATGCAAATAGCCGTCGACAAGCGATTTAGCCGGTTTATGGCGCGTCACTGCCCGCCTTGGGACATCTGTGATACCGTGCGCTAGATGTAGTGCACTTGAATTGGAATATTTTTTAATTATTTAAGGATTCGGTTGGATACATTTGTGGTTACATTCTATCCAGACTATAATCTATCTCTCTACCTTTCATCTAAATCCGTTCAGTAGTTTTTGCGTGAAAGAGTAACAAACGTCCATCCATCCATCCATCTATCCATACTCACAATCTTTCGTATTTATAATATTAGTAAGGATTATTTTATTGAACTCAGGAGAGAAAAATAATGAATGAATAATGTTTTAGGTATTCTAGGAGCTCATGAATTATGAAATATCTTCTATTGTTTTTTATCCACATAGCTGTAAGAACTTCCATAGTTTTATTTACGTTTGAAAAACAAAAATAAATTAGATTTAAATTTCGTGAAAAATAAATTATACATGCCACTGCCATTATGTGCAATCCGTGTCATAGACAACATCTGTGCACAAAACAATGTTCCGTTTTTTAAAAACATTTTAGGTTTTTCTTAATATACTGTAACGTAGTAAAAAACGGGTCTTTAATTATTTAATTTTTATTAAATATTTTCATTTTCATTCGATTATTCAATCGATTAATCGGTTTATAAATTAATATTTTCCTTGATTAATTGTCTGTTGCTTTCTATTATCTATACGGTTCGCAGCCAATTAATTAATAGTTCCAATATTAAGTGTTTCTTTAATTGTTTATCAATTATTATTGAAACATTATATTTGCCTATTGATTTTTAATCGATTGATCGATATGTTTCCGAACGTAACTATCTTTTGAGACTGTTTTATTGTCTGTGGCCTCGGTTGTCCTCGAAGTTACGGCCAGTAGATCAGTCCCATATTTATTTGGCATTCATAGGGGAATTAGGGAATCGATTTTGTCGCATATTTGAAAGAAACTGGATTTAATTAATTTATTTTTAGTTCGATTTTTTCAGTCGAATAATCGATTAATTTTATTATGATCTTGGTTTTGAGGTTGATTTGCTGTCTGTAGTTACCGTAGTCATGGAAGTTGCGGCCGGTGAATCAATTTTATGTTTGGTTCACTAAATAAACTTTAAAATTGCATAAATAAATTAATATATATATTTTGTTCATATAAATTGATCGTTTGTTCGAATGATTTAGTCAATGGATCGATTCGGTTTTCGAACGAAACTTAGTGTTGTCAGAAAATAAATAAATTTTGGACATCACCTATTTACCCATTATTTTTCAATTTTAGTTGCATATACTATTTTTTTATATAGAAATGATTTAATGTTTGCATAACAAACCTTATTATATTTTTCAAAAGTCACGTTAGGTTGTTTCTAAGTATTCAAAGTACGTTTCTTACCTTTGTTGTGAGTTCATTCTCGTCAGATTGTCCCCTTAAAAGGACAATATTATCGCCGTATTCTGGGATTATTTTTTGTTCCTTAACCCTTGGTGGTGCTCCTTGGATAGGACAAATAGTTATTTCTTTCATGTCTCACGATGCGACGCGTGAGCATACATTTTAATTCAAGCCAGTTTACCCTTTGATAATGGTGAGTATTACTACAAGTGCTCGAAGTGTTCCCTTCTATTAAGGGTTTCGATCCCTAATTTTGGTGGTTTTTGTTTAAGCTTGGTGCAATCGCATCGGCCGGCCAACGTCGCGTGGCGTGGCATTAGTTATGACGACAGACGTGTAATTACAAGCCTCCTTGGCTTTTACCAAGGTACGTTACTTACTATTAAGGCATATTTGTGTTTAAATCCAGAATTGTCCAACTTCATTGGTCAAACTGTGAAAGATTCCATGAGGTCTCATAGGTTAGGTACATGTGGGTTCCTCATGTTATTATCAAGGAGTATATTCCCTTAATTTGTTAATTTATTTGCCAGGTTATAGTCGTTAAACCTGAATAAATATTAATTCATGTTAATATGTCTATAAATTCATGTAGGGGGGGGTTAGATTTTCCCATCTACACTCCTATTATTATGTGACTGTAATTGAGGACTTTGTGTCCATTGCAGGAGGTTTTTCTTTTCCGGGATACTACGAGTTTTTTTTTTTCCCCGGGATACTACGAGGGTTTTTTCTTTCCGGGATACTACGAGGTTTTTTGTTTCGGGATACTACGAGTCTACTACTTCTTCTAATACTTCTTATACTACTTTTTCTGCTGCTGCTACTTTTTATACTGCGGGAACCTACCGGGTCCTACAGCTGGAAGGAGCAACGAAAGGTTTTATAATATATATATATTAAATAACATTAATCTGAACATTATGGTATAGTGGCCGTTTCCACTATTGGCGTCCAATTAATTTTAATGAATAACTTAGTAATGCAATTCATCTCAGGTAACCCACAATCTTTCTCCTTCTGAGAAGCTAGGGCATATATTAAATAAACTTCTACTTTAAAACAAATTGATTATACTATTCTGAACCGGTAAATTGTGTTTTATTTTCATCAGGGGTACCTTTTAGGGAACGCAACGGACAAGGGGGGGGGGGTTAAAATCCGTTACGTTACAATACCGCCAAGCGTCCGTGTTCACATTAAATTGCCATTTTTCACGGCGACTGTACTTTCACAGCTAACAAACTTAAATGACGTATGAAGAAAGATAGTTAAATTAAACTTTGTTTAGCGAAATGGAAAGTTATTTTTTTAAACTTTATATTTAACTAGATTCCGCCCCGCGGTTTCACCCGTGTTCCCCAGGGATCTTATGTTTTTCTTAAATCTTTAGATTAAAGGTGCGAGTTCGTAGCTGACTGGAGACAGCAGCAGCAGACGTAACGTTGCGTCATGTCACTGCAGTCATGAATTCAAACTCCAACTGCAGATGGTTGCAGTAGACAGCAGCGCCGTATTCCAGTTAGTTCTGAATGACCCGTGAGACAAGATGTCTGACGTGATTGGGTGGCACTACTGATCTGCGGTCGCACGTCATGTCGTCGGCGTTCGTTAGCTGCGGAAGGTATTTCATAGAAATACATAGAAACCAGTACGATTTTACGAGTTTTTTTTTTTTCAGTTTTTCGTAGCAATTTCGTAGCACAAGATACAAGTCTACGCTGGCCGTAGCACTACGACCCTACACGTATGTACCTACCGTTGCTTACTTTACTTGTTTCTGCCCTTCTAGTGATTTTACTTTGACTCTATCTTGACCTTTATTGTTTGTCACTTATATATAAAAGAAAAAAAAATCCTAAGCAGAGCATGTGCTATGGTAACCAGATAACTGATGTTCTACAAAATTATACTAGTTTTTTTTCTATGTATATACTTACTCAAACTTCCTTATCTTAATCCTTACATTATAAAAGTCAACATCTCTCTATCTATCTGTCTGGATAACCACTGAATAAAAACGCGATATCAACTCAATTTCTGATGAATTTTATTTTTTAATTTAATCAGTATCAATTTTATTTCGGATCGCTTTTTATGCCTAGCCTCGGCGGGTAAGCGATATTTATGTCAATTAAACGCCCCGTGTGTCCGTCCGTTTATTTGAAATTCCAATTTTTTTTTCGCCAAACAAATCCTCGCTACCATTATTCAAATTTATTTCGAATGCCGACGAAGACGAACAAAATGCCGAATAACGTTCATAATCAACACTCGTTCGTATTGTTTGAAGCCGAATGGATTTTATCGAGTTCCTTTTTTTGATGAGATTATAATGTTCCGCGATTTGCGGATGAAAAATAGCGCTGTCCTACATTTGTGGGATTATTTGAGCTTTGCGTTTTTTATGGACGCCATCTGTGGTTATTGTGATTTAAAAAAAGAATTTATAACAATTATAATAAAATTATTCTGAATTCAAAATGATAAAATATAGAAGACTGCTACAAAATATTTATATTAAAAACTAGCCGTCCCCCGCGGTTTCACCCGCGTAGCGGTATGAAAAATAGATTACGACCGATTCTCAGACCTACCGAATATACATATAAAATTTCATAGGAATCGGTCTAGACGTCTCGGAAGAGTTTTCAGACATACACTGTGACACGAGAATTTTATATATTAGATTATAAAGCCGTATAGTTTGTATGTTTGAATGTATGTGTGTAATCTCCTAAACTACTGATCCGATAGCCGAAAGCCCATTTATTGAGAAGTTATTATATTTAGCTATTTTGTATCCCTAAAACGCGGGTGAAACTGCGGGGTAAGCCTAGTTATTGATTTTGATAAGCCTTCCTTGTAGCTGGAGGAAGGAAGAGTCAGTTAGTGATCCTGTGATCTTCGATCACATATTCCCTCTAACCTCACTTAGCTCCCAAGATATAGGATTTCAGTATTTTTTTTTCTTAACGATTTTTTTTTATATTACATTGTCGTCGAACAAGCATACGCCCGCCTGATGGTAAGCGGTTACCGTAGCCTATGAACGCTTGCAACAACAGGGGTATCACTCGCGCGTTGCCGACCCTTCCCCCTCCCCGATGAGCTCTGGCGACCTTACTCACGCGCAGGAACAAAACTATAAGTTATTTGGCTGCGGTATTCTGTAAGGTGGAGGTACTTCCCCAGTCGAGCTGCTCTTTGAGCGACATATCGCTATGCTCTACCTCTCTTAAAAAAATCTTTGAATAGCATCTTATGTACTTATACACTAATACGAATATACTAATACTTTCACTAATTATGTTAAGTTCATAAAATTAAAGTGTATGTATGTGTGTATGTTTAGCTCCATAACTGCTTAACAGATGTCTATGAAATTTTGCCCTCAGATAGAATATATTCTGGATTAACGCATAGTATACTTATATTAAGGAATGTGGGTGAAATCGCGGAGCGAATGCTAGTTTTTGTGTACTTTTGGATATAATTATTACCTACATATAAGCCTTATTTACCTACCAACAGCAAATTAAGGCAATGGACATAAAAAAGTATATATTAAAGCACTGAAAACTGAAACCGAACATCAGGTATGTAATTTGCGATTTAATACGACTGCTGACCGTACCGTAACAAATAACGCACCGGTAAAAATACCGTAATCAGAACCGTACGGCGATTTTAAATCAAACAGAAATATGACGCTGAATGTGTTTTAAATATTCATTTATTTTTATGAAATATTAAAATCAACAAAAAAAAAGTATGAGGTTTTATATTTCGAAATGCAATTTATCGGGTAATATTTTTTTTTAAATCGTATTGAGAAATGTTGTTTCGGATTTAATTATTGAATTTATGTGAAACAATGTTTTACTTTATTGACATTATAATGTTTGAATGTTTATGTGCTTAATTTTTAAAATGTTTGTAAGGTTTTCGGTGAAGGAAAACATCGTGAGGGAAGTAATAGCACAGTGGTCGGATACTTTGTAGTATACAAGAATGAAAAAAATAACCTGAAATTGTACTTCATCACTAAGCACCATTAAATGTATTTTTTTTATTTTTTAATAAATAATTTTACCACTGATTATGCTGTTAATGGTTTTAATTAATGCTTAGTAGTGATGAAGTACAATTTCAGGTTTTTTTTTTCATTAAAATTACGACCGAATATTTTTATTTTATAATTTTCGGAATACTTATGACCATCAATTGGGTATACTATCATCTCTCAAAAGGACCGTACTTCATTTATTAAGATCTTATATAGTTTTTTTTAATATATAACTTTGGGCTCACTTTGCGGTCTTTGCTTGCGGCGCAGCGTCGTGTGGCGGGACGCTCACTTCCCTATAATATCTGCGTGGAGGGCAATGGCTGCCACATGCGTCATACTTGTGAACAGGTGTTGCTTGTGGGGGCTAGTCTGCTTAAGTTGGCAACCATTTATTTACTAAGTTACTCACAATTTTGTTATTTTTTCCATATAACACAAGTATTGTCAGTGAGATTAAATAAATAATTTTATATGATAAATAAATCTGAGTTGGTTTTGAAAAGTGTAATTGCTTAGGTTTCTTGTCGGCTCTTCATAGTAAAAGCATACTTCCAAACCGAGCGTTAGAGTCAGACTATTCATAAGTGCATGTAAAGGCCTATTTGAATAAAAAATATTTTCATTTTATAAAGTAATCTTGTATGTCGTATATTCACTACCACTGTATTAAAAACTACTTTGTGTAAATAATTCTTAAATTAAATTAAAATAATAAAAGAAATCATTTACATCACGCTACAGCGTGATGTAGTAACCGACACTGACCCATTGCTTCAAGCGGTCAGTTTAGATCTATTTTTATTGTAACGATATAGAAGCGAGATGTAAAGAAGAAGTATGGAGAATAAACTTTATTTTTGTAAATCGAGAGGCTTGATGGTAATAATTACCATATTATATTTTACCCTATTATTAGATCTATTAAATGAGAGTGGACTAAAATAAATTATTATACGCTTTCATATATATTTAGCAACATCATACCCTTATCGTAACAGCTTCAATGTGAACATCAAAATGATCATAAGGAGTGTCATTTTCCAAAAATATTTTTTTGCTAAGATGTTCAGTTCCACAGTTTAAAATATGAAGGCTTAACTAAGATGAACTCCACAGTTTATAATATCAACAGGTATCTTCTAGGCTTTATAAAGGTCGGCAACACACTTGGCTGGTATGCTAATGTCCATAGACAACGTCGTCTAAAAAACTTACACTTACTAAAAAAAAGGATGTAAAGGCCACTAGGTCACGTGCCACAGTTTCGTACAGTATCCGTCACGTTTACTTATGTATCCGCCTTAAACATCAACGAAACAGTCACGCGTAGGGACGCCCTATGGGAAGGGATAAATGAACGTGCCTTCAGTCCAAAGGCAATTCCTGACGTGTACTTGATTACGGTCTCCAAGAAGGTTTTATGGTGTTTTCGTCATTAACTAGTGTTACGACGGAGAAATTGGGTGATGTTCTGGCACTGACAAATTGAAGAGCGTGAGGTGGTTTCTATAAATGGTCAGTTAATAATTTTGACTTGTCTATCTAGGTTTAGAGAGGGAAAATAAAGTAAAGTACTTGCAATATGCTTTTTTCATAAATAACAAATAGCTTGTGAGTTCAATTCCTTTCTAAAAACAGACATTTTCATATTACCTGCTATTAAAAAGTAACCTATAACCTTCCTCAAGAATTAGGCTATCAAATGCAAAAAGATTTTTTCAAATCCAATAAGTACATAGTTCCAGAGATTAGCGTGTTCAAACAAACTCTTCAGTTTTATTGTATTAATAATGTATAGATAATTAAATTCTGGAAGTTATTACGTTTAGATCTTACGGCTAAAGTTGATGGCCATTATGTTCACGGAACAGTTTTATACATTTTTTTTAAGTTCTGCTTAGAAACTAATTGCTATTAGTACGGCTATTACATAACTTAATTGCAATCACTTGCAATCAGTATCAATTAAAAACCGGTTACATAGCGTTTTTATGATTACTCGATAACGTTATATTTCTATTGATTTGAAATTTGTTTCAATTTGAAACTGATTGCATCAACATTACATTTCTAGGACTAAGTACACGAATCTATAACAGAATCCCTACTTCAATTTTAAATTTGTTTTTGCAAAAATTTAAGGAACGGATTAAAGCTGTATTAGTAGAAAATGCTTATTATACTGTAAATGATGATTTCAAAGACTCTAATGCTTGGTAGATTTGTTACTTTTATGTACTATTATTGTTATTATTTTGATTTATAAACCTGTTAATAGTCTCAGTGATAACATATTGTGTGTTATAATTAGTATTTCTTGAAACAGTTTTTAGTCATGCTCACTTTGGGGTCTTTGCTTGCGGCGGCGTCGTGTGGCGGGTCGCTCACTTCCCTATAATATGTGCGAGGAGGGCGATGGCTGCCACATGTGTGATACTTGTGAACAGGTGCTGCCTGTGGGGGCTGGTCTGGTTAAGTTACCAGTCCATTTGTACACATATTGTCAGTGAGACTAGATAAATAATTTGATGTAATGAATCTGAGTTGGTTTTGAAAAGAGTAATTGCTGAGTTTCTTGCCGGCTCTTCTCAGTAAAAGCAACCTTCCGAATTGTGCGTTAGAGTCAGACTATTCATAAGTGCTTGTGAAGGCCTATTTGAATAAAAAATATTTTCATTTTCATTACCTACGTAATCCAACGTTAAATTAAGTTGTTTCTAATGATAAACAAAGTTTTTGCCATCGATCTACTATGTGGGTACTAGCTCTTGAGAGTCAGTTGCCATCAAAGATTTGCTGTCCCCATGATATTGCTAATGTCTATGGACCCCCATAGATCGTGGTGGCTACTTAATATGTTGTAAACTGCTTGTTTAACAGTCCTCTATTATTTAGATAATAAAAAGACATAATTTACTTTAACTTATAAAGAATCAAAATTACAGTAAAATAAGATTGTTGGGTGTTCTCTGGAACGGTAACTCATCAAAAAACCTCATACATCACGCGCGCATACTCGTAAATACTTTAGCCGCACATGCGGCTTTTATACTACAGACTTGGTGATGAAAAACACTGAATGGAATTTGGTCCAAAACTGCTGCGGTAAATTTATTCATAGCAATGCCTTTATTGTCAGAAACTATCACATGCTTGCGTTTAACACTTAACATAAGTCATCGCAATCTGTTAAATGGTATAAGATCACAAACTTTGGAAACGGACAGAACAAACTTGTTTTTTTTTAATGTATATTATCATATAGATTAAGGAAACTAAAATTGTCAGCTGACGTAATAAATATCTGTCAGTCAAATTATATTAATATGTTTTTTTTTGTATTAATTTTCAATTTAATGTAATTGCAACAACATAAATTTACCGCTCTCTTATTCACAAGAACGACTTCCTTCAGGGAACTTGTTAACTGCTGCGCGTACAGCGCGAATGAATATGTGATCAGCTTTACAGACGAAACTTTCAGTAAACAGCTAAAAGGGTGTGCTGGCATTTTGAACCATGCATATTTAAAAATAATTTAATTTAAAATTGAGTTACTAACGAAGGTTGAACATGCTGTTGCTAAGAGAACGTTCAACTTACTTTCAGGAAGAAAGCTACTATCAGATACTATCGACTATGAACCTCTTCATCTTTAACTATCCATTGAAACTTGATACACTTTCCGCTGGATGCAGGTGGCCCAAAACTGCTCGTTGTGGTAATCAATGGGAGAGTACAGCAATATCCTTGGGCTGAATAAAATGATAATGATGACATTGTGTACTAGTGCGGTCACGTTCTTAATAACAACCCGTATGTTTTCAATCTTGACGTATAACGGAGCGGTAAAAATCTCACCCGGGGTGTTTAGACGCACGTGACTTACCTCAGGGATTTATGCGTCTCGTGTACTCCATACCGGTGTCAGTAGTGCCCAATACATTGTTGGTTTTTATATCAACCATCGTAGAAAAAGGTCCTTGGAGCTAAGTCTGTCTTTGATAGGTCGTATATCAAAGTCAAGTTAGAATTTGTGATGTTTTACCTCTGTTTCATAAATTAAAACGTTAGATATATGAATATATAGATAATATAATTTATTGATATTGACGTAGTTTATGTAAATAGTTTATCAGTGAAAACTTTGATTTGCAAAATAGTGTTTTACTGTTTCATAACCGTAGCGTCTTTTTCGTATTTGTGTTACTTTTTACGTTATTTAAAATTTGTTTTTATCTATTAATATACTCGCGATCCCTTATTTTAAATAGTCTCCTAGTACTAGCCTACGTTACAAAAGGAGGTTTAATGATAAGAAGGCACTATGAACTACTCTCAGTCAATCGATCAGTCAATCAGGACTTGTTTTATATACACAAATCTTGTAACAAAATTGTCATGCATTTAAATAAATATCTCATTATTTTCACGTGATTGCATGTTTCGTGATAATAACGAAATTCGTCACTCACGCGCGGTTTAACGTCAATAAAAGAATGAACTTACTTTGCGGAGTAGCTGTAAATCTTCACAAGGAGGGATATTTATAATGCACGATATTTTTTGTGCCGCAATTTTTTTTTTGTTTATATTTGAAAACGTTTGCCTTTGCGTAAGCAATCCTATTATTATTAATTTTGGTAATTTCATGTTATAGTATTTAGATAATAATTAGTTTATTATCTTGATATACAAAAATATTCATATAAAATAACACATTTATAGTTTTTTCTCACAATCGTATCGTCCCCGTATCGCCACGTATCACTACACCCTACGACCGCTGAGTCGGCTCGCACCCGCGTGCGCTTTACGACGCGCCACAAAATATCACCACGTTTATATGAATCGCAATGTTATCATCCCTGTACCCTTATAAGGGATGAAGTTGTGTATTTGTAAGAAGGTTTTTCAGATTTTTGGTAGTTAATATCGGCTTTATTTCATCAAAAATCAGCTTTAGCCTTGTGGTTCCAAAAGCGTTAATGTATCGGTCTATATTTATCAATAATATTTGTTGGACTTTTATTTCATATCTGGATCATAAAATTATTTATATTATTATCTATACATGTAACATTTGCCTTATTTATAAGATTTTCACAAACAGAGAAAAGGTAATAAAACAAAAAAAAAAGCACCAATCACATTTTTCAATAGATTAGTATTCAGATATTTTTTTATTTTATCTATGCATTTCGTACAACTAGAACAATGTTCTAGTAATTCAATTACAGCCGCCTCTGAACATGAATTGAAAAAAAAACATTTGTATTTAAAATATTTAAATATTGGTAATGTTCTAAAATAGCATGATTTAGGATGATTTCACACAACTATGAATGTGGACTGTTTTTTTTTTTTTTCCTTTGTATAGGCTTGTGTTTGACTACAATCTCACTATGGTAGGTGATGATGAAGCCGAAGGTGGTAAACACACAAAGCCTGGTTTCCTCACGATGTTTTCCTTCACCGAAAGCTCAAGCTCATTGTAGGATTCGAACCCACGACCTTCGCCGCGGCGTCCGACGTCACTACCACTGAGCTATCATCGCCTTTAAATTTAATCAATTATGTGCATATACTAAACATAAACTTCCAAGTAGATGGCCAATCTATCCCTGAACTTTCTTCTACTTTTTTCTGTATACATAATATGGTAAACTGACTGACTGTTGATATATTAACGCACAGCCCAAACCGCTGGTCCTAGACTTGAAATTTTGCACATAGATACCTTATACAGTGTAGGTATCCACTAAGGAAGGATTTTGAATTCAACCTCTAAGGGGTACGCGGGTGAATCCACGGGGTGGAAAGCTAGTTTTCTATCAATACGTATTCAATGACGGTTACTTTATAATACAATGTAAACGGAAACTATAACATCCAATGTGACAAACTGTGTTGTTTGTATTGTATACATTCGGTCTCGGTCGTCCTCTGTGATATTTACGACTCTGGTTTTATTGTATCTCACGTTACTATCAACAAATAGTTAAATATAAAGGTAGGAAAGATTTACGAAATATAAAGCGCAACTCATATTTCATTCAATAAAAATTATTCAAAATGGTGAAACTAACTGGTTTTGAAATAATACAATCTGTGAAGAATCGATACTTCTAGATGCGTATACTTTCATGGAAATTAACCAATATTGTCAGACAAAAAAAAATATATATATACATAAAAGATGGAACCATAGGATGTAACTTTGCTGAGTTTCTTCTCAGTTGAAGACGACATCCGAACCGTTGGTACCTTCAGTAGCTTCGACTTTCATAAGTGCTCTTCTAGAGCCTAAACTGAACAAATTGGTTTGGCTTTGACTTTGACTTATGCTACTATATTAAAAATGCGAATGTCTGTGAGGATGGAATGGATGTATGTTACGCAAAAACTTCTGAACGGATTTGGATGAATTTTGGCAAACAGATCTCGCAGGAATGCGGGTGAAACCGCGGGGCGGATGCTAGTTATTTATATTTTCGCAATCCAAATTTGTAACGACATGCTGAACAACTTTTAATATCAGACCAACTATAAAAACTATAAAAAAAAGTTTTCTTTCTATAATTTAACTAAGCATTACTATCACAAAACATATTATTAAGTTCATACAATAATTTAAATGAGAAATAATTGAAATTGAAAACGTATATTTTACACTGGATATTGTGTTTATTGAGACGAAATAATGTATGCCTTCCATTCATAATAAATTGTATGCCTTTGTTTCAATACAAGCAAGGCCGCAAGTAAAACATAGTCTACAACAAACGCTTAGAATTTTATATCAAAAAAGGTCCATACGTACGTAACCTTTGTAAGCTTTGGTAATTACTGAATACTTACGTACACCCCTTCAAAGGGGCTGGGGTTGATGGTTAAAGTGGGATAAAAAAGGGTTAGGCTTTTGTGACCTCCCGTTATTATCTATTTATATGTACAGTTGGGAAAGTAAGTGCCTCAAATACTTCTAAAGTGAATTTTCTGTGATAAATATTCACGGTGTACCTTTACGGAAAAAATAATTAAAAATGGCGTTCGTTGGATTTGCTTGTGTTTGACCTTATGGTTAAAGTCAATGGCTCTAGCTCTCATGTGCGGCTGCAGACCTGACGATCATAGCGACAGAGAAGTTAATGAATATACTACATTTATTAACAAAATGAAATAAGATTTGTTAGGAAACCATTAATATTTACCGCTTACTAGTTTGTTTGTTACCTTTTCACGCCTAAACCGCTAAACCGATCGCAATGAAAAGTACGCAAATAGTCTATGATAAGGAGAAGGACATGGGCTACATTTTTTTCTCGGGACCGCGGTTGAAACCGCGTCGTGGGACAGCTAGTGATTGTATAAAAATAGGTAAAAGTGAAAAAAAAAAAACAATAAACCAAATAGCTTGACAATAAATAAACTCCCATAAAAAACAGACGCATAAATAACTAAGTAATTTCAACGTAGTGAATAGCACGGTGACAAATTCCACTATACATCATAATACTGTGACATTTGCGGTCTCTTTATTACATTATATTGCTGCCAGCCCCCTTTATTCCGAGCGTGAAGTATGCGGGTTACGTACAGACTATGCGGGTAGTTTTCGTGAGTTTAATTTTACCTTTGAGTTATTATTTTTCATTTAATAATAACAGTTCATATTCCGTAAACTAAAACGCGAATGGCTAAGTGATAACTTGAAACTGGTAACCAATGAGGAATAAAACCTCTTGGTATAGCCTCCCGGCATCTGGACTTAATTCCTGGGTCACAAAATATTGAAGATCTATTCACGATCGATCACCTATTTTAAATTTACAGCAGATTCTATGCAATTATCAGATTCACAATGAGTGGCTTTTTAACAACAACAAAATACAAAAAAATGTGAAATTGTTGGTGTTCCACTTCAATAAAAATAAACAGTTATATCTAAATATCATTTATAACTAAATGCAAACTAAAACTAAATCGTACCATAAAGAAAAATGGTCAGCCATATCTACTCGTCCAACTAATCTCCATTTATAGTGTACAGCCGGGGAATTAGTCGCAATAAACTAAGCCGCGTTCACTCGTCGAACGGACGAAATGAGAATTTAATAACATTGTACGTAGAGAATGCTCGTTACCTGTGTCCCGTCGCGTTCATTTGCATGGAAATACGAATTTGGAATGCCATTGCTCACGGCTGGGTGGAGTTGCAAAAAAAAAAATTATAAAAGTTTTTTCCCCGAGTGTTCTTTTATGTTTCTATAACAGAATCTTAATTAAGTAATTACTTGGAGTAAAAAAAAAGCATTTTTTTTTTCGATATGTGCTTGACCATTCTCAGCATTGTCTTTTTGGGTTCCGTACCCAACGGGACCCTATTACTAAGACTCCGCTGTCCGTCCGTCTGTTTGTCTGTCCATCTGTCACCAGGCTAGGCTGTATCTCATTAATCGTGATAGTTAGACAGTTGAAATTTTCCATAGCGGCAACAAATACTAAAAAAACAGAATAAAATAAATACTTAACGGGGCCCCCATACAACAAACGTGATTATTTCCCGTTTTTATAGATAATGGTACGGAACCCTTTGTGCGCGAGCCCGACTCGCACTTGGCCGGTTTTTATTTTTAGGTTAGGTCTAATATCACCACAATTTTACCATGTTAAGCGCTGATGTGGCTGCAAGTAGATATCACATAAAGCAGATAGAAACTCACTAGTAGCTGCTTAGACATAGATTTTCAAGATGAGAGTGAAATCCAGCCAGGTGGGTACTACGAAGTACCATATGACATGCTCTGATGTTTTCATTCATCAAAATCTCAAGCTTTTAATTGGATTCAAAAGATTCAAATCTATAATCTTCACCAAGGGATCGAACGTTACTACCCACTAAACTATTATCGCCTAAAAAAAGCATAGTAAAGTAGCATCTAGGCTTTGTGTGCTTACCACCTTCGGACACATCATCACCTACCATAGTGAGATTGTGGTCGAACACAAGCCTATACAAAAAAAAAGACAAAAACAAAAACATTTATATTTAATATTATAAATGCGAAAGTGAGTTTGTTTGTTTGTTACCTTTTCACGCTTAAGCCGCTGAACTGATCGCGATGAAATTTGGTATGCAGATAGCCTATGATAAGAAGAAGAACATAGGCTACTTTTTATTCCAGAAACATAAGATCCCTGGGGAACGCGGGTGAAACTGCGGGGCGGAAACTAGTAGTTAATAATACTCTTTAACTGGGTCTCAAGTGGAACTCACCGGTTCTAAAGGTTTAACATTATTTAAATATAGCTAAATGAATGATTGTTTTAGGATTAAAAACTCAGTATCAATTTAATTTCAGAGAGGAAATTGAATGGGATATATTTTTTTCCGCCATTTTGTTTCGGCGTAATTTGCAATTCCTTTGTATGTAAAACCAATAGAAAGTGGATTACAATAAATGTTATTTTTTACGAACGATAAAGCATTGGATAATGTGTTGTACTTAGCGTGTAAACATAATATACAGGGTGATTTTTAGTCGTTGGCAATACTTGGAGGGGTGGAAGTACTCATGAACATGAACAACTTTCACTATGGGACCAACTCAAATATCGTGTCAATTAAAACAGCTGCTTCATACATTTTGGTCGAGTAGGGATTGTACTTTTATATAGAACAGCTGATATTTTTTTCATGATTTCACAGTTAGTCCTATAGTAAAAATTGATCATATTGATGAGTACTTTCACCCCCGCCAGTACAAAAAAATCACCTTGTTTAATACTACTCAGAATTCTGATCACAATCTCGCCATGTAAGTGATGATGTGGCCGAAGGTGGTATGCACACAAAGCCTACGAAGGAACTGGCTGTAAAGTGCAGCTACCACAATACACTAAGAGCTTGCGGTGAAAAAAAAAACGTTATGATGGTAGCCAGCCAGAAGGGTACTACAAAGTACCGTACTAAGGTTTCATCATAATGTTTTCATACACCGAAAGCCTAAAGTCATTCTTGCTTACATTATTTAGAGGAAGAGGGTAAAGGATTATTGAAGCGAAAATTACGCATTACCATAATTATTCTAGGTGTAACATTATTTTTAATTTGAAAGCTTGGATTCTTGTCATTCAAGTGTTTTCCTATCCTACTCCACATTTAAGGAAGAAGATCATAACTTATCGAAAAAGACAGTAAATATATCAAAATAAGCTTGCAAAGCATTTGTTAAAACGCTTCCGCTGTCTCTCATACACAACACACACCGCCTAAACACACACTCTTCTGAATTTAAATGACGTGTTAAAAACAACGAAATTCTTTTATAGAGTATAAAATACGTTAACTGGGCAACTTTATATCCTTTTTAGACTCTTATTATTGTGTCATTGTGCCCTTATAGTATTACTTTGGAAATTGGTTTCTCCTTTTGGCCCGGTGACCCTTCAAGAGAGACAATTTCATTAGATTGTTTACTTTTGTACTGTTTTGGACGCAATTTTGTAAATACTATTTTGCTTCGCATAGTGGTCACAGCGTAATTACATACAGTGGTCTATCGCGTTTGAAGTCACGCGAAATGCCGCTTGGTATAGGTATTCGTCATTGCTGCATTGTGTCCCAAGCGAGTGTATGGCAGTTTGGGCTCGCTACCGCACCTGTCTCACCCCGCAAGCCCCACACGATTGCTCTGTCTAGACGTGTCCGTTGGCCGACTATAAGGTTGTGACGTCCGATGCTCCGAATTCTTTATTTATACCACTAAAGTGACAAACAAGCATACGGCTCTCCTGTTGGTAAGCCATAGCATGGTAGAGTCTTATGTTGAATCCCATCCTAGCATAATATTATAAATGCGAAAGTGAGTTTGTTTGTTTGTTACCTTTTCACACTTAAACCGCTGAACCGATCGCAATGAAAATTGGTATGCAGATAGTCTATGGTACGGAGAAGAACATAGACTACTTTTTATCCCGGAAAAATATAAGATCCCTGGGGAACGCGGGACGATAGCTAGTAGGTTATAAAAACCAAAATATCCTTGTGTAACATGTCACATAAAAGGTATCAGAAAAAAATGTTAATTTCATAATTTTGTATCATTTTTTTATACCACATTGTCGGCAACCAAGCATACGGCCTGCCAGATGGTAAGCGGTTACCGTAGCCTATGAACGCTTGCAACACCAGGGGCATAGATCGCACGTTGCCGACCCTTCCCCCCAACACGATGAGCTCTGGCGACCTTACTCACGCGCAGGAACACAACTATAAGTTATTTGGCTGCGGTATTCTGTAAGGTGGAGGTACTTCCCCAGTCGAGCTGCTCTTTGAGCACATATCGCTATGCTCTACCTCTCTTAATTGCTTTTACTCACGCCAAACAGATAGCAGAACAATTTTATTATAATAAATGCAAGAGTGTTTGTTTGTATGTCATTTTTTCTCGCAGCAACGGTTCGACATGATTTTTTGCAGAGATACATATATATTTTTTTTATACCACTAAGGTGGCAAACAAGCGTACGGCCCGCCTGATGGTAAGCGGTTACCGTAGCCTATTGACGCTTGCAACACCAGGGGCATCACACGCGCGTTACTGACCCTGCAAAAATCCCTTCACACTTTTCTTGAAGAACCCCATGCGGAAAACCACGGCGGGGAGCTCGTTCCACAACTTGAGCGTCCGTGGTAGAAAGCTCCTTTGAAACCGCACTGTACTAGACCAGTTTGGCTCCAATGTATGAGGATGAGCTCCCCATCGATGGCGAGATGGTAAAATGTAGCCGTGGAATGTAAAACAATCTACTTTTGATTCAGGGAACGCAGGTGAATCCACAGGGCGGAAGCTAGTTAATACGAGTAAATCAATGTGCAAAGTAGCTATTACTAGCAATGAACGGGTACAGATTGTACCTACTTGTGATGCGAAACACAAATGTGATAAGGCTTTAAGGAAACCAGAGCTTTAAATCAAATTAAGTATCGTAAAGTTAATAAAATAGTAATATAATAAAAATAAAGGTTTGCGTTGTTGGTATTGTAATTTGGGGTATTACAAATAGCCGATTAAGAGTTAATTCTAAGTGTAGAAAAACAAGAAAAGTCTCTGATAGTTCTGGAATCTTTGAAGTTAATGTACGGGAGCATTTTGTAACCGCGACCGCAATTCCTAACTTGTGACGTTTCCCTTTATAGAAATATTTAATAAACAAATCGAAATTTAACAAACCCGCAACTTATTCTGAATTGTTTGTCTCCAGAATATAATGGAATGATGATCCATCTATTGTTTGTGGAAACTGAACTAATTTCTTTCACTCAGTACGTCTTAAAATAGCTTTGACTGCTCTAATGGTATAAAGAACCTCTCAGACCACAGCAGACCCAGCTTGAATCCAGTTTGGCCTTACTATCTAAATGTTCTCCGAAGACAAGCAGGTAGGTGATCCACTTGATGATAAGTGACTACAGTCAGCTTTGGACATTAGCAATACCAGTGGGTTTGCCAATGTGTTGCCGACCTTTATAAAGCCTAGAAGGCAACTGGTTTTCAAACACAACTGCCAAAACACACCAGTAAGAGCTTTGCTACATATTTTCAAGCTAGATTTATGAAAGAAATTCAGCAATTTTGAAACAATCATACTAAGATTAATAACCTGCTCTTTTGCGTTGAGGTTTGAAATCTAAACAAATATTATAAAGTTGAAAAATTTGTTTGTTTGAACGTGCTAATCTCAGGAAGTACTGTTTCGAATTGAAAAATTATTTTAGTGTTGAATTAAATACTTATTCTTATCCCGGGAAAATATAAGATCCCTCGGGAACGCGGGTGAAACCGTGGGGCGGAAACTAATATTACATAACAGTCGAAGACGTATTAAAAAACAGTATGTTTTCCATCAGAGTTGAACTCAATCGTCGTGGAGCAATTCTTTTAATTGTTCCACGTCTCAGGGGCAGGAGGATGGGGGTTGGAAATTGAACCCATTTAAAGTTTTTCGATTTGCAGAGCGCAGATATGTATGTCTGGTTTGCTAGTAGCTTGTTCAAATGTGTTGATATTAGACATCACGAATTTGAGTATATTTTTTTATAACATATGCCCACGCCGTCACATCGTTAGTATGTCTGATAATATATATATTTTTGTATTTTCTTTTTTATTATGTTTATGATGCAAAACAGACCACGCAATCGAAAACAAAAGGTCACCTCTGATTGTTACCTGCGTGACTGGCACATGTATGTATGCCCTATTCTCCGCACACACTCGTCCGTTTGTCTACTGCAATTCAGCTCTTCAGGAATACTATTTTTATGGCTATATGTATGACTATTGGGTTGTTATTTTAGACTGGTCGGGTACTTTGTAGTACCTTCTGGTAGTCTGATAAGATTGTTAGTACTTATACCTTTCCTTCAACCTTTTATTAAAATACCTTTAATATATAGCCACCGTTAACAGTTGGCATACTGTTGTCAACTGTACTATAGCAAATCTTTAGTGCTAATCTATCTTAGAAATTGATAACACAAAATCACTCAAGCATACATCTCATGAAAGTGTCCAAACAGAAACCTAACCAGTTAGACTTGTCCCAAATTTCACACTAACCGCTTTATTTCGTGTAAACTTCCCTTTAGAACTTAGTTATTTGGTTAATTAAGTTTGTGACAAGTTAACGCTTTGGTTCAACCTTTGATTCCAATTTGCACCTTATGTATAGACAAATTGACTTATTGAGATGCGATTAAGTTCTGAATGTAATATAATATCTGCTATCTGGTCTCAATAGTACCTACAAGCTCTTCTTAGTTTGGGATCAGATGGACATGTGTGAGGAATGACCAATGATATTTATTTTACTATAATGATTTTCTTCAAAGTGTACTTTTATGTCATGATATTTTGTGTAAGTTTTATTATCAATATTTTTTTATCTATACTATAATATTATACAGCTGAAGAGTTTGTTTGGTTGAATGCGCTAATCTCATGAACTCCTGGTTCGAAATAAAAAAGTCAATAATATTTGGTTTATAAATTATGAAGGTTTTTTAGATTTAAACTTTAAATAATGTTTGTAATATTCACAGGTTTTGATGTCGGTTTTAACAACTTCTGTTCGCTTTTTTGTTGTAAAAATGTGAATTAACCCTATCATTAAATAAATTATATCATCATTAGTATATTCTGTTCCCAATCACATTTGGGATTGGTGCAATCCTATATGAAAAATAAAGTCCTTTCTTTTAATAATTTCTTTACATATTATTCACACAATGCATAATGCTAACTCTTTCATTGAACTAAAATATTATTATTCATAATTTTAATCGACCAACTCAACATAAATATAACAATACGACAAATACTATAATTTAACATTACCAAAACCATGTTCAAATTCACGATAACAATAAAGCATTCGTTTTATATATAAATCGTTCCCAATAGACTGTTCATTTATAATTATACGCAATCAGATTAAAAGCCGTCGTCCAATTTTGGAATACAGGGTGTCAAAAGGCCTTTAGCGAAGCAAAAAACCTTGAATTCTACATCAAAAGAACTATTTTTTCATAGAATAGATCTGTCCAGGTAAAGAAGTATTGTTACGATGACTTCTAAAATTAAACCATTGTTTTTAGGAATAAAGAGAGAAGTTGTCAAAAACAATTTGTTAGAAATCTCCCCAATCTATTAATTTTGTAAAAAGAAAACAAAAAATGATATTTTTTGCGATATAAATCACAAAAAACTGATTATAAAAACTACCTCAACGGTCTTGTCTTGTTTAGCTTCAGTAAGAAATTTTCCCACCCTGTAATGCTATGATGATATATTTTACAATTTGGAGATTCCAAATTCCCAATCATTCATCAAAACGTGCCTTAAAAGCGACGCGAATAATAATCAATCTTTCGGTACAATGACGCTTCGTTATGTATATGTACTCACTGACAACTGGTTGGTAATATCGTTGCGCTGCAATTTGTGAGCTTCGATCATTCAGGCCAACGGAATGAACAATACGGTCGGTAAAGATACTACAGTATTATGTGAAATCTGTTACCAATTCGCAAAGTGCTTAGCTACATGATGACTGGGTTTCAGTTTTGACAGTTGATATGTGGGACATTAGTTAAATTACAAAACATCGATTCTTTTGAGCAATTGAGAAACTTGCATGGCAGCTCATGTTCTCCATGATGTCCTTTTTAACTAGTTCTTCTAAAGCATCATTGTTCAAACTTTGTCCCCGAAGTCGTCGCATCCAATTTTCAAAACTACACTTCTAAACTTGACCAACGAGATTCTCTTCCAAAGGTTCCATTACCAATCCAACGTACTGTGGAATCGCGAGATAGTGCAGCTATTTTAATCGAGTTGAGGAATTCAACTATTCGATTTTGTAATTGGTTTTCTTTAGGCATCTTTTTGATTGAGCAATAGTTGCCATGGTGGTCTGCAAGAAGATGGGTTTTAAGCCGCAGTGATTTTACCTAACTTTCGTATTTCATCTCTTTCTTAACCACATTATTGCGCGGGATATACACATCTATAATTCATTAGTATCATAGTTCTGTGCTTAATTTTGCATGTATGTTTAAATCAGTAAATCCTTCTGTTATATGGAAAATATGATCGACTATCTCCTGGACTAATATCACAGCCGTCCCACCACTAGTGTTAGGAAACTCACTAACTGCGTTACCAACTTGCCACTAAAGAGCGTGTAACGTGTGACCGAGATGGAATAACGTCTCTACGGCCACAAACTCGGCGGCTAATTCGATTTCTGAACGCGTCGGTTTGCTAAGTCTGTTGAAAAATAAGTTTACGTCGTTTTCACATGCGGCTTTTGAGCTGGAGTTTTTATGCTTTTGTTAAGATTTCATACAGCTTTATTGGTTGACAATTGTTTACTACTACTAATAATTTAATACTAGATTTCTGCTACGAGATTACCTATTATATTTACCTCCTTAGTCGAAAAATCATTAGCGCATCCCTATGTTACAAAAATGATAGATCCTCCAAATTTCATATTTCTATGACTAGTAATTTAGACTCTCCAAATTACTCTGAGTCAAGACAGTACTTAACGTCCTTTATAAGAGTAGACATTTTTTATGTCAAAAGGTTGAGGTAAGCAGATAGGCTGCTGCTGATTATTGCCATTTATGGACTCTTGCAATATCAGGGAATTGTCAATGCATTGCCAACATTGAAGAGTTAATCGACTGAGTGAATTGGTAAAATCAATTGTAACGTTCATAAGTGCCTTACTAGGGCCTTAACTGAATAAATGAGTTTGAGTTTGACATTTTTTTTTTATATAACATAGTCGGCAAACAAGCATACGGCCCGCCTGATGGTAAGCGGTTACCGTAGCCTATGAACGCTTGCAACACCAGACGTATCACTGGCGCGTTGCCGAACCTTTCCCCCTCCCCGATGAGCTCTGTCGACCTTACTCACGCGCAGGAACACAATTATAAGTTAAATTGCTGCGGTATTCTATAAGTTGGAGGTACTTCCCCAGTCGAGCTATGCTCGACCTCTCTTAAATATACGAAACTCCTGATTTGTTTAACATATTGTAGAGTTATAAATATAAGCTGTATGGCAGGTTAATAAAATGGTACTTGTGCCTTCGTTATGCGTAATTTTTTGAATGTCTTAAAATATAAACATTTTAGTATAAACTAAACGATGATAAATAAATATTCTGGGACATTATAAAAATGTATGTATATGATTCTCAAATTACTTTACATTTGCTTATTCTAAACTTCAGACAGAATAACCCAATTCTAACGCATAAAAAGGGGGTAGGTACATAAAAGCAAGAAGTGCCACCCATTAGAGCAACTCCAACACATTTCACACGTTATCCCGAGACGTTCTAAAACTCGAACACTCGAGAGCTCGACACAGAGGATCACAGATGTTAACTAAGACATCAGCGAGCAATTTTCTGTTCCAATTTACATTTTCGCCTCTATCCTTAATAAGCTCGCCTAAGTTAGTACCCTGTAATCTTTGCTCGAACCGGTTCTAGGCGGATAAGGGCGGCGCGAACTGGATACAACCGCATCAAAGTTGCATGTGGGTTTCTCTGTGTAGCGGTTAGTATTATGTATTAATGGTAAACATTTATGGCTGTAAATGTAAATTGTGTGTGTTTGTTATATTATGTATTAAAATTAATGAACTTCGAGATTAAAGGCTGTCTAAAAAGCCAATAGAAACGATAGTTATTTATTTGCAAACTGTTTCTTTACGGTAATTGATAATTCAGATGTTTTAAAAAAAAAAACTCAAAATCTCTGGTTGCCTTTGAAATAGCTAATCAGCAAACTCCACAACAATACATATATAAGGCGTCAGTCTAAAACATTTTTAGACCAATTTATTTACATAATAACTAAATTACTTCTCCCGCCTACCCATTCTCATTTAATTAATAATAAATCGAAACCTTATAACAAGGTCACATTTCCCAGACTTGCTAGTCTAAATGTATTCAGTGATTAAAACCGGGTTTGGTCCCATGACGATATCCAATTGTAGTGGCTTGGAACTGCTAGCCTTGTTGTGTTCTTTGTTAAGGTTTCATCCGTCTCCGATAGATGGCGTTATTCGTCGTGTTTGTGAAAATAAATTGAAATGTTATCCATGCAAATACGTTGATTTTTAGATTTTGCATGACTGAGAATTATTTAAATGCTACTAAATAGTTGTCCCCCGCATTTTCACACACGTTTCTGAGAAAAAAAGTAGTCTATGTCCATCTTCATACCATAGGCTAACTGCCTACCAAATTTCATCGCGATCGGTTCAGCGGCGTGAAAAGGAAACAAAAAGTTACATTCGCATTTATAAAATTATTACGGATAGAATGGATTTTTCCTTGATATATAGTGGTCACAATTTCACCATATTAAAATGACAATATCATTACAGCCGAAGGTGGAAAGCACAAAAGCCTTAGACGGGAACTGGCTCATAGTGCTGGCGGATTCTACTGCTAGGATTTTCTGAATGCTACTGAGCTATCACCGCTTTGATTGTCTCTGTCATGTCATTAATTTTAAAATTTCCCTGTGTTACTTGAAGCTAGAAAATAAGCGTTAACTTATTTATGAAAGCGTCAACTTGTCGTGGAAACATCGAGAATTTCTTTAAGAAGTAAGAAAATTTGTTAGCGCCAACCAGTTCGAGGCGGCTCGCGCCGGTTTTCCAAAACTCCGTAAACCAGTTACGGCTTGGTAATGACATTTCGGGAGCACAGAACATAAATTATCAGGAATGATGAATCTGTCTTGACGAGGCATTATAATTTCGGGAGTTTTGATTGTTTGTAAAATATTGTATGAAGGAATTCGGGGAATGGGAAGCGAGGCTTGTTGTTTAAATTCTATTAGTTTGGCATTAAAGTAAATGGCCATTCCATTTCAAGAGAAGCATTCGATTCAACGTTGTTTTAGGAGATGAGTTCTCTTAACACAACGGTTCCATATGAACAGCAATTAAGAAAGACAAAACTATTCGCCAAAGATTAAAAACATTCATTTAAAATTCGAATTCAGTAATTGTTCGCTGTAGTAATTGCGAATGAAGACAGGAGGTGGCTGTTAGCTCCGACGCTCACTATTTACAGATCTGACTCAATTCATTTCCGTATCTTGAACAGTCCGCAGCTCCTTTGTGCGGATGATAATGAATTGTCGGCATCTATTTTAGATTTCTGTTTTGGAATACTCTCTCGCAAGTTAAATAACCCTTTGAGAAACTTATTCGAAAATAGAAAGCAGTCGAGTGTTATCTTAGTATGCAGATAAGTTATACTAAGTAACTAGATTCAACTGTGGGTTTACACTTGTTTCCAAGGGATCTAATGTTTTCTCAGGATAATTGTTATGATCTTTCCATGGTTAATGATGATATCGCTGAAGGTGGTAAGAAACAAAGCCTAGATAGGAACAGTGTCCATTGGTCCATGGTAAATGACTTCAGACTGTCAACTTAAGTGTGGTAGCCAACCAAATTTTTCTAGTTTTCTACCACCGTGCTATTGATTTTTCACAATATTTTTCTTCCCCGAAAGCTGACGTCTTCCTTCGTTTTCATTGGACTTATTTTTGATGTCTCTACCTAATCATAGCTCTAAAACATATTTGAGATAAAGTATCACATTGTATATGCCGAGGTTATCAAGCTGTTTGAGTTAATAGAGGCTAAAATACATTATTATGGAAGTGGGAATACCCTAGGGCAGTAAAAATAATCCAAGAAACCCTAAGAAAAGCGAATGAACATGTAATAAATACACAATTTCCATTACAATCTTCAACGAGTTTAACTTTGAAATTATTTATTCAGCCACTGGGGATGTCTTGAAAAACGAAACACCGAGCGAATAGAAATAACCCTTTCCAGTCTAAAAAATTAACTCAACTTACTTAATTTTGTTCCTCCTTAAGCGTCGGGAGGGTAGTTATTGAATTAGCCAACTATCCTTCCAGCAAAGTGGGTTAAACTCCACTGGCACCAAGTAGAGTCAAACAGTCAGGCGCTTTTCAACAAAGTTAGTGGAGAGAACCGAAAATGCAGCATTTAAGACGCTCGCTATTTTGATTTGACTCTATGAATGATTAAGACGGTCTCTGCTGTAATAATATATTCATTGCTGGAAAATTTATGTCAAGTGCTTCTGTGTTATTGAATTTCTACAATAAAAGATTTATTTGTTACTTTTTCTCCTTTCAATCTATTCACTATTTCTATCGATTCACCTGCGTTCTCAACATATAAGTATCTTATATTCCTAAATAAACTGTAAATCTAACGCAAAAATATCAGTGTTAAATTCATACAAAATCCCATAAATAAATTTTCCCGAATTTTCCAATTTTTATGCAATTTTCCTCCAGCCACCGCACTAGAATTATTTTATCAATGAACTTAAAACATAATTTCAGGCCTTCTAGGTCTTTGCTCTCTACGATTTGGTTGCTCTATGTTGAATATTTCATTAGAAATTTAGTTTGGTATATTCTTATATCCAACTTTTTTCTAAAATATCGATAGAATTTCATTGATGAACTTCTTTATTTCCGAGTTAGAGAGTCTAATATTGCACAACAAGAATGTAACAGACTTAACGAGCAGCAATTTGGAAGTAATTACGACTTATCTTATTTTATGCGAGTTTTACAACAGAGAACCCTCTAGAACTACTGACGTTTACAATGATTGGATATGGTGCATGGGTTATTTACTGCCTTCTGTATGTTTTACTTTGGCGAAGATGTGTTTTATGGAGTATAAACATAGTAATTTACTGGTAATTATTTTATACAACTTTTTTACTATGTTTAAGCCTGTATTTTACCACAATCACAATGGTAAGTGATGTGGGCATACAAAGCTTAGAACTGACTCTCAAGTACAGCTGCTGGAATAGACCGTTTATTTCTGTGCGATAGATTTTCTACATGAGAGTCATAGCCAGCCAGGTGAGTACTATAAAGTACCCTATCAGCGTGATATGGTTACCTCACGATGACTGACACTTGACTGAAATATCAAGCTCATTGTAGAAATCAAAACTACGACGTGACGATTCACGGCATTTGACGTCTCTATCACTGATCTATCATCGCCTTAAAAACTGGCTATCTGTATATATCACCAGTATGAGTTCAAATATGCAACTGTTATCTAATACCATATACCTAGTTACGGTGACATGGGACCTAATATAATATAGTTACGGAAACATGACTCAGAAAACTATAATAATTTAGATAAAAAAGTAGTAATGTGTCTCCTAACGCCTGTATTATTGAAATGGAGAGAGCTTTAAATAAATTTCGACTTATTTTTACGATTGCACCACACATCAACGATATGGAGCACTGCTAAGTCCCACAGAACAATAAAATTCAATGCCCATATTGTAGACCATGTTGGACGTAAAATGAGGTCTCTATTGCGGTAATCTTAATACACTAGGTAATGATGTTCTTCTAAAAAGCGTAATGAGAGGCATGAGAGCTCGCGAAGGTCAGCGACATATTAGCATTGAAAAAAAAAGGAGCGGTATCCATATACCAGCAAAATTAATTTAAAAAGGACCATCTTGCTATCACCGTTAAAAAAAAAACGATTTACATTAGCTACTAAAAAACGATTACAAACAGAAGAGAAAATGGTACAAAACTATTTTGTATTTGCTTATTTTTATACATAAACGATTTGTCTGAATAAAGCATTTCATTTCTCTGAAGATTGCAAATATTAATTCGTCTGTAAATTTAACAGCTGGGACTTGCAGCCAAAGAAAAGTAATTTGACTTGTTCAAGTTTGCTTTTCAATATATTTTTTTTCAAATCAATAATGTTTCCTTTTGAAATTAAAAAGCTCATTCAATAAACAAGAATGTAACTTTTATAATTACATAATGTGCAATATTTTTTGCATGACAAAAATCGCAGCTCAAAATGTATAACATACTAGCTTCCACCTCGCTTTACTTGCGTTTCCGTACCATCTTATTTTTTTAAACAAAAAAGTATCCTAAGTATATTTTATTCAAAGATTATATGATTCATCTCTGTGCCAAGTTTCATGCATTCATTTTTTGGAGAGGTAGAGGTATATCGATATGTCGCTCAAAGAGCAGCTCAACTGGGGAAGTACCTCCACCTTACAGAATACCGCAGCCAAATAACTTATAGTTGTGTTCCTGCGCGTGAGTAAGGTCGCCAGAGCTCATCGGGGAGGGGGGAAGGGTCGGCAACGCACGAGTGATACGTCTGGTGTTGCAAGCGTACATAGGCTACGGTAACCGCTTACCATCAGGCGGGCCGTATGCTTGTTTGCCGACTATGTTGTATAAAATACGTTTAGATTGAGTCAAAAACATTCAAACATAAAATTGCATGTTTATTAGGATTTGGATCTTCAGAGGAATGCTAGTAGCATTCCTCTGAAGAATTTATAATTAAATAAACCATAACTTTTGTAAAAATGTCTAGTAGATCTACCTACTACCTATTTACCAGAGAATTCCTGTTTATATTGTGTGGTATACGAAACTCTGAGAGCAAGAGCATCGCACATCTCGCCGATTAATAGTTTTGTTCATTAAATTATAAAGAATTATAATTAAATCAGAAATTGTAATAAGACTTTCTTCCACCCCGTGGTTTTACCCGCGTTCCCGAGGGATCTTGTATTTTCCCGGGATAAAAAGTAGCCTATAGCCTTCCCCGATAAAGGGGCTATCCAACACTGAAAGAATTTTTCAAATCGAACCAGTAGTGAGATTAGCGCGTTCAAACAAACAAACTCTTCAGCTTTATAATATTAGTATATAGATTTCCTATCAAATCAACCAACATACGATTAGATATATATTTTTTTAATTGATGCATAGTCTTTATTAGTTAGTACTTGAAATGTTTCAAACTGAAAAATATCTTTATTTTCTTCGTTTTCGAAATTAAACAATTTACAATTTAATAACCTTCAATATGGAATACTCAAAAGTATTTTAGTGCCTAACACAATTAGAGGCATAAAGCGAAATCCTTTCAAAACTGTACATGTCACTGAGAGCCGGTTATTGGCACGCAAATTTATTTCCAACATAAATTGCACATAACTTCAACCATAATGGCCGTGTTTTAAAGACTAGAATGCAGTTTTCGGTACGTAAAATGAAAATGTTCTGTATAAAGCTTGTTGGAGACAAATGACACTGATATTGGCAGTTAAACCGACTAGCGAGCGTCGGTCTACGTTTTTGTTCACTTTTTAAAGTTTCGACCCAGTGTTGCAGTTGCAATGCTAGAAGAAAAAATGCTTTACGATTTACCATCATTCCTCCATTCCATATATTGAGTCTGACTTGAGTCTTTTTTTAAGTCAAAATCAAAGCCATTTAATCAACTTAGGCCCTATGAGAGCTAAGGAACTGCCTTCAACTGAGAAGAACCGGCAAGTAACCCAGCAAGGTAATTTTTTTTTTATTCTTTCAACCATTTCGCGAACCTAATTATAATAAGGTATGTATGATGTTTTTAAAAATCTCTCTCAAACACAATTAGTTATCTTCAACTAAGTACATCACTGGCTTAATTATTTTCATTAAAACAGTCTCAGGTACAAAGCCGTGTAAATTGCCACTTATTAAAATTATCTGACGGCACAACACGGCTCATAGCATGTTCTTGTCTTGTAATAGCTCATTATAATTAATTATGCACAGCACTACATGCTTTGTGTGTATTGTAAATTATAGCTTGAAATTGGGGACGTGTCTGGTACTGAGTGTTTTTGGCTTGAAATTTCACCATGTACCAACTAGTACAAAGTAGTTTACACTAGTACGTAGGTATAATGAGTATTTGCAGATATTATCTCAATTACAGTGTTAAAATTAAAGAGACAAAGCAAGCATGAATGACAATAAAAAAAAGAAAATATAACTGTATTAAATTTTGTATGGAGCGATAAGTTCGTGACGTCAAAGTATATGCCGCTATTAATGATTAGATGCAGAGAGTTCGACCATTTCAACATAGACTATGACGTCGCGTAGTGAAAATCTACATCTTTGTAAATTTAATAGATATTTCAAAAAAATATTATTGGTGGATATTTTGCATCTTCTCTAAGTGAGTAAGTTCTACTATTAAGACAATTCATTCGTCTATCCTGGAACATTTTTCTTACATCTCGGTGGTCCATCTCATCCTAAATAAAGCAGAGATACTCGTATACTACATAATTCCTAATTTACACCCTACTGGGTGTAAATTAGGAATTATGTAGTATGTTTTGTTAATTTATATACTTATAACAAACGCTGGATGCAAGCCGTCCAAGACCGGTCCTATTGGAGATCCTTAGGGGAGGCCTATGTCCAGCAGTGGACGTCCTGCGGCTGAGATGATGATGATTATAATAAACTCATTAAAGATATTTAATGCAATAGCTTAACTTGACACCTATAGTTACTTTGATTAATTTTTTTTTATAATACCAACTTTATAAGTCTTTAGCTGCTTTGCAGAAAAATATGCTAGAAATATATAAATTGAGTATTTTAGGAATTTATTTTATATATTCTGGAAAACTAACGAACTAATATACACTAGATAATAAGATTTTAAATAGCCAAAACCAGTTTCCATAAATAGATACACAGTATAATGTTCAATTTAATACAAAAATAGGAAGAAAAAAAATAAAGTGGGTAAATAATGTTAAAATTAAAATCCACAAAGAAAAGTAAGAAATGGTGTTCATTTTTAATTATATTAAAGTGACTTAAAGATTTCAAAGAGCCAAAGAAATTACTATTCATAATGTGTTTGAAGAAACCTTGCCGGATTGTGAAAAGTCTACGTGATCAGAGTAATGGATATTGAAGAAATTTGGGACTCGATTTAAGAAGAAATTTCGTCTGTAGTTGGTCAAACAGGGCGGGGTTAATAGTTTTATATTATTACTAGCTTTCGCCCCGCGGTTTCACCCGCGTTCCCCAGGAATCTTATGTTTTACCGGAATAAAGAGTAGCTTATGATCTTCTCCATATCATAGGCTATCTGCATACAAAATTTCGTCGCGATCGGTTTAGCGGTTCAGACGTGAAAAGGTAACAAACAAACAAACAAACTCACTTTCGAATTTATAATATTAGGATATCTACCAGAAGCAACAATTTGGGTCTATTTTATTACGAAGATATTTTTTGCACCAATGTTTGTAATTTGTAAGAATAAGTCAAAGTCAGTTCCTTAACTGACTGCGATAAGAGGGCAGTTATGAACGTCGAAGGTACTGAAGTTACCACCGGTTCGGATGTCTGCCTTCAAATGATATGAACCGGTTAGAAACTAAGCAAGGTTACATTTTTTATGTACCTATATTATTTTTTGACAGTCAGGGAATAGTGAATGCGATAAAGTAAAAAAAGAAAGATGAAAAAAAGAAGCCGCAAAGTCACAACGTCACAACACGTGTGCATGTGATCGAGTAGGAGTGATCATGAAGTAGTGATCGAGAACACGAAATAACAACCGAATATAACTACATAAAGACAGACAGTCCAAAAATTACATCAAATTAAAAAAAACTCTTCCTCATTCTTGATATACTCGTAATAAAACTAATAATTTAACCAAAAAACGAGCTTGCGTATTCAACAGCAAAAATTTCAGCAGCTTTATAAAATCCAGCGGTATTTCACTCACACGCTCCGGGGTAGGTAAGACAGAGCTATAAACCACTGGGGACGGTACGTGACCGCCAGCACAATGGTCTATACCACCATTAGTCATTGGTAGCGCAGATTGCAGCTTAAACAACTTGTGTACATTGCTTCTTTGAATTAAACTTGTGTTTAGTACGCTGAAACGAGGTAGGAAGTGGTATTATATTGCTTTGTGTCTTGAATTATAAATAGTGCCTCTAGTATTGTTATGTTCTTTGTATTTATATTGTTATCTAAAGTAATTTATCAATTGTGGATAATTTGTTTTTGTTCTGCGTATATTTCGTTCTAGAAACATTTTGGGGCATTATTCCTCACACACGGCCATCTGACCCCAAACTAAGCAGAGCTTGTACTATCGAAGCCAGATAACTGATCTACTACATATACTACTTCTCTTTTGTAAATACATACATACGGTATATAGATAATTATATCCAGACTCAGGACAAACAGACATGTTCATGCACACAAATTATCCTGATTGGGAGTCAAACCCACGACCTGCGGCGTGATAGATAGGGTATCTTACCAACCACGCCAACCGGCCCGTCAAGTTTAAATAAATAAATAAATATTTTGGGACATTATTCCTTACATACGGCCATCTGACCCCAAACTAAGCAGAGCTTGTACTATCGAAGCCAGATAACTGATCTACTACATATACTTATTTTCTTTTGTATAGATACACCCAGACTATTTATCTCTGGTACACAAATGTCTGTCCCGAGTGGGAAACGAACCTATATAACTTCACTCATATTCTTCAAATGAGAGCACCCATTTTAGAAAAATATTCAAATACAAAAAACTGTTATTAAGTATTTTAAATAAATTAAATTTTCCTCCATTATACATACAGTATATATTACTTTGACTAGATATCATATGATACGGCGATAAAAAGATGACACAATCTAGCAGGTCATCCCATGAATAATACTAACAAATTAAATGGAAAGGTGCCGCATTGGAGGTTGTTTATAGTTAAATACAACATAAGGGGCGGTGAATCAGGGGCGGTTTGGCTCGACGACAAATCGCAATATAAATCAAGCGGGAATGCAGCGGGGTATGTACGGCTTGCGGGGTATTATAGGGGTTTTAATGGTACATTGTTTTGTTTATACTTCATTAGTGCACGTTCTGAATTTTGCAGTGTACCTTGACAAAATGTCATAATTGATATGTTCCTTAAAAAAAAAAGTTACACTTAATAAAAAAAAAATCGGAAAAAAACAATAAAAAATGTAAAATGACGTAACTAGTACGGTTTAGCTGAGTATACGGCGGCAGCGCGATGGTTTGATGGTTTAGCAAAATATTGCTATGAATGGAAATAAATTCAAAATCATTTTTTTTATGAAAAGTTACATATTTCTTAGAACTTTTTGGATGATATATAAGGTGCAAGCACTAAAAATTATGTACATACACTTGAGACGGACAGACGACAGATAATTTGGCGAAGGTCGTGGGTTCGAATGCTTCACTGAGCTTGGGTTTATGTCGAAAGACAACATTTGGGGAAACCATAGCTCGGTGTAAGAGTACTTTGTAGTATCCGCTTCACTGGCTTCCCTCAAATGAAGCATTCTTCCCCTATTTTTTATTTTTTTTATTCTACATAGCTGGCAAACAAGCTTACGGCCCACCTGATAGTAAGCGGTTACCGTAGCCTATAGACGCTCATAACACCACCAGCAAAGAAAATACAATTATATTTTCCCTGCCAGGGGTATCACTCACGCGTTGCCAACCTTGAGACATGAAGTTGTTAAGTCTCCTCTGCCTGTAATTTCATAATTATTTTACTACATTATAATTACCTATTCAATTATATGTTAAAATGTTGGTTCTCTAAAATCTAGAGAACCATAATTTAAAAGATACCTGATGTCTATTATATAAGATACCTAAAATTATTAAATGTCACTCTAAACATCTATATACATATAATAAACCAGTAGAATCCAGTGTGTCTGTACATTGAAGAAAATTAATACAAATGGAAAGGTGTAACTAAATCAGGATAATAGAACATAATCCAGCGATTTTTTTAATTATTTTCTGTCTATCGGTTTGTTCCCGCACATCTCCGGAATCACTGAAGGAATTTACTTTTATATACTGTTCGTTTCACCGTAATTGGCTAACGGGAAAAAGTTATAGTAATTTTATAAAGTATGCGCGAGCGAAACCGCGGTTGAACATCTAGTTAAATAATATTTACGTCCGTAATTTTCTAAGCCGTAACTTAGAACAAGCCAAGCATGGAGAAAAATAGAGTATCTAATTAAAATAAACAATGTATCTCATGCAATTTTAATTCTATCTCTAGAACAGGGCATTAATATGTAACTACAGTATTTTCCCCGCTAATATTTCCCTCGTGAACTATGCATGATTGTTGTGAAAAATGAAGCTCACATAACATTTTATTTAGACGTGACGACACAATTTGCTTAAATTTTAGTCTTAAAAATGATTTTGTTAAAAAAAAATGTATTTTAATTTCCATATTTTATTTATAACCCTAGATAGTGGCCAAAGACAGTAATAATAAAAAATAAATAGTAGGTATATATATTTTTTTCTTTTTTTTATACTAGCTTTTCCGCGTGGTTTCACCCGCTTTCCCAAGGGATCTTGTATTTTCCCGGTATAAAAAGTAGCTTATAGCCATCCTCAATGAGCTATACAACACTGAAAGAATTTTCCAAATCGAACCAGTAGTTCCTGAGATTAGCGCGTTCAAACAAACAAACTCTTCAGCTTTATAATATTAGTATAGATTATGATCACTAAATATCGTATCGTCACCGTACCTTCAACACTAAACGCATTACTATTTATGATGCAGTATGAGTGGTGCACATGGCGTCGCCGCGGTCCCGTGATTAATAGTCGAATTACCCGCCAGCACTCGTGTGTTCTACGCTAAGAGAGTACGCTCTATGTGCTACAATGACATACTTGATAATACGGCCTTTATACTTAACTAGCTGCTCCCCGTGGTTTCACCCGCATTCCCGAGAAAAATAGAAGTCTATGTTCCTCTCCATACCATAGGCTATCTGTGTATCAAATTCGGCGTGAAGAAGTAACAGACAGGCAGACAGATATTAGTATGGATACATGACAAAATGATCAAAATTTTTGGAAATATAGTCAAATTTAGTAAGCACATAAAGCCATATTATCCAAAAGAATATTTAAAAACGTTAGCAACGTTAGGTTGCTGAGTTTCTTGACGGTTCTTCTCAGTTGATGCCTGACTTCCGAACTAATAGTAAATTCAGTAGCTTCGACGTTCATAAGTGCCCTCGTAGGGTATAAACTTAACGGCTTTGACTTTGAATTAAGCAGAAGGTGATTGGGTAACAAATGCAGCTGCCAAAGTAAGCTAGCACCAGATTATGGATGATGACAGATTTTTTCACCGTAAACTTAAGCGCATTGTAAGATTTGAACGTAGAATCTTCGTCAATGCATTCAACTTCACTTCACTTTACGCCCTTGGTCAGCCTGCTACTTAATAATAAAAACGCGAATGTTTGAATGTTTGTAACCCACCGCAATATTGGTTACATGGAGCAGATCAAGATAAAAAAAAAATATCCTTACTCCAGCATAAATAGCCATTTAATAGGCAAGCGTGCACAAACTACCATTGTTAGTTTGTTTGATCACGCTGTAGCCGTTTAACGGTTGGTAGATAGTTTAATATATCTCGGAATTGAAATCAAAGCCGGTTTTGGCACAGCAAGTTCTATTTGTACTGTAAATGTGCATTCGGGAAAAGGGCAATCGTTAAATCATCTAATTCCAAAATCGTTTTTGACAACAAATTCAATATTATTGTACAATCGATCTAATTTAGCTAACGATACCGTACGTGGATTATGTAACGTTGTTGCAATCAGTTTCAATTTGAAACAAGATAATAAATCGATAGAAATGTCACAATATCGAAAATAGTTCCATTTGCAATGAAGCTATATTTGCATAGGCAGTTACCAAAACGTAAAGAATTAATCAGAAAACCGCTATATTGTAAAAGGTTACAATTGAAACTGATTGCAACAAAAACTACGTCCTTGATGCTTTCAAAATATTGTTTTTTTTTAAGATATTCTCCTGGAATACGGGAAAACTCGTTGGGCGAATTTAAGTTACATGATCACACAATAACACATTCAAAACACGTAAAACTGCATTCACCTTGTCCATATTCCTCTCGAACGATGTTAGACGCATAACACTGCACAGTACTGCCGCTTCTGACCATATACAGTCAACCTGATAGTTTAACTTGTTGTTTTTATTCATTTCATTTTCACTAAAGGTTGTTGTTCTGCGGGCTAATATTCCTACATCTCACTCTACGGGAAGTTATGTCGAGGCTATTTATATTAATCTAGCTGTTTCCCGCGGTTTCACCCGCGATCCCGGTAAAAAAAAACAGAATTCACTTTTCCGTACAATTTTTCAAGCATTTTTTATCATATAAACCTAATGCGCTTACATACAGATCTATTCATCTATTTTTTTATATTTGGAGAAATTCCCTACCACCGTCCTAAGTTTAAATATTGATTTATACGAAGCAGTAAACACGATCCTATAAGGATTTTTAAATTTTCAAATCAATTGCAACTTGCAGCTAACTGTACATTTAAAGGGCAGATCGCGCGGTTTGGCGCTATGACAAATCGGGGCATAAATCAGCCGAGCTACGCGAGTCACACCTGCGCTGTGCTCCCGTTGCTCTATGCCCCACTATGCTAATGCATTAGGTCAATGTAAACATTGTTTGGGGCATTGTTGATTGTGCACAAATTTATATTGCATTTGATGAGGGAAATTGATGAAAATTAAATGGGCAGGACACCAGTCAAAGAAATGATAACAGAAGAAAAATGTTATGAAGTAGCGATGACGTATGAGAATGTGCCGAGTAAGATGGCGACCATCAATGATGCACTTAGGGTGATGGGAAACCACTAGATGTACGAGAGCCGTTCAGTTCAGTCAAAAATTTATTTCTCTGAGAAAATAAGTACATGATACGATGTGATTGACATGTCCGTGTGGACGTTAATCCCTAATAATAAAAAATATTAACAAAAATAATAAAAAACATCAAAAATGTATGAACAGTATTTCGTCCGAACAGAACTGTCAGACTGATATGCGAAAAGTTCTGAGCATATTAACTTTAAATTCCCTTTGAATGTATTGTCAATTGCATTTGAATGACTATAAATTTTTAATGACTTGTCAAATAGTGATGGTCTCCAATTACGTTTGAACAATTTAATTAAATGTAACAATTTGATTTGGAGTTTGACAGTGATAACGAATCGATAACATCTTTTAGATTTCTTATGAGAGTCATTATGGGCATTATTTCTTTGTGATACAAATAGCTCTAGCTTAATGTAGGGTTTGATTACGATCTTCGTCACAGAATCCATCGTCATTACCACTAAGTTATCACCTCTTCATCTGTTTTGTATAAATTTTCTCTATGATGGATATAAGCTAGTAGTAGTTCGACTTAAACAAAATCAATGACTTTGACTTTTCAGTTTTATTATGTTTCATCAAATATTATCTAAACTCCATGAATTTTATGAAAATCCAGAAGCCATACAGAAAATTTCGATAGTTCTTTCATCGAGGGTTCCAAAATAAATTGTTTGCATCACTAGATTGAAAATGGGAGTTCAAAGCGAAGTGCTTATCAGTTGGACGGTATCGTTTACCGAGCTGGCCGGAAAATCGACTGACAGATAGTCTCCGACATTCCGACATTTTCCCCTTGCAGACAAAAATAACCGATTATTAATAAACGTCCGCCATGATAGTGGTCGGACGTTTAAAAATGAACAAATGATTTATCGTCAGCGCAAATTAATGACGGAAATTTCATTGAATGCAAAAAAATAATCTGGATGCAGATATCGTATGATGAATGTGACGAATTCACAGTGCGTTTATTTTTTATTTGGTTGATCAATTTTGATTTGTTGGATAACTGAGGTTGATCGGGAATTGGGGTGATTTGGTTTTTGGATTGTAATGTTTTTACAACCGCGTAGAATCAAATATCAATTCTATAATATCAATAAATTCGTCCCATGATATCTGTTCATCGATTGATTATTGTTAATGATTTATTTCATATGTATTTAATAGTGCTCTGTCTTTGTGTGAGTCCAAAATAAATTCTTTAAATTTATTATGAAAAGCATTTTCTAAATTATTTTATTTCATAAGTTTTACACCTTCTTATTCTCCTGGTGTTATTAATATCCATAAATGACGTAAGCCACTTACCTTTAGATGGACCAAATGCTTGCTTGTGGCTGTTCTGAAATAAAAAAAAAGAAATTTTATTGTCTGAAATAAACTATTACAAATAATGGAGGGAAAATAAATTTTAGAGTTCGCTCGAGGAAGTACTACCACCATATCTAATTCCACCGTGAAATAGTAGTGCACTTGTATTACTGTGTTTCGGTTAGGAGGGTATGGGAGCCGGTGAAATTACAGGCACAGGAGACTTAACAACTTCATGTCTCAAGGTTGGCAACGCGTGAGTGATACCCCTGGCATCACTCACGCGTCACTCATATTTTCTATGCCCGTGGTGTTATGAACGTCTATAGGCTAAGGTAAACCCTTACTATCAGATGGGCCGTAAGCTTGTTTGCCACGCATGTAGTATAAAATAATAACCCACATACTAATTTGTAGTACCTAATAAGGTCGGGCCCTTAATCCGGTGTAATTCGAATCCTTAAAACAGTACATCCACAGTGATATCATTAGCTGACCATTTTTATTTCATAACACTACATTAAAACAAATAAGTAAACATAATTTTATTATTTAAAGAAACGAGTTCCCGCACAATTAAATTAGTATGATAAACTGGGCGCTTAGGCAACTCGTGCTATGCAAAATTAGACCCATGGGCCTAGAAGCCTAATTATTTTTATTTATTAATTTTACTGGGGCAACTAAAACAAAACCAGCAACGGTTCTTTCAATACTATTGTTTTTATAACAAACAATAACAAAAAGTCAAAATTAAAGCCATTTATTCAGTTTAGGCCCTAGGAGGGCATTTATGAAGGTTGAATTTACTGAAGTTACCACCGGTTCGAAAGTCAGCCTTCTACTGAGAAGAACCGGCAAGAAACTCAGCAAGGTTACATTTTATATATATTTTTTTTTTTATTTGACTATTTTGGCTATATTTTTTTTTAAATAGCAATATATTTAATTTAAAAAAAAAAAAAAAATTACAAGATATACTACAAAATAATGTATTAAATGAACCACATTCATAAGAAGATAAAAATAACACAATAAACAGTAAGTACTGTTGACAAAAAAGTTTATCACAAAGTTCCCATAAAGCCTCAACTAAAACTTGAAATGGCTCGTCAAGTTGTCATCATTTCTAAATCCCAGCATTTGGTTGCATTGCAATTGCTCTCTGACGGCGTCAATCAATCCAAAATTTATTTGTCAACTATATTTGGAGCATGTATTGGTCGACGTTCTATTTTGAGCGGTCGGATTAAGTTTTGTAGAATTGATATAAAACTAAAATAAAAAGAGGTGCAAATTGTATTTTAATACGACTTTTCAATTGCATATCTGGAATAAATTATGTCTCTAAAAATATCTAAGATCAACTAAAAAATCACTGCTGATCTGAATCTTACCTTGGACTTGAGAAGCACTCAATGCGTAGTAATTCTTCTGGTACACCATGCCTTCGTGTATACACCATGGGATAACATTGTCTCTCAAAGCAAATCTGCTGTTAGCAGAAATCACAACAAGCTCGGACGTGGTGTGTTAGAACATGTCAACAGTTTCAACCCGGCACAGGTGCTACCGGACGACCGCCGTGTCATGCGCTCCGAGATTAATGATTTTAATACCCTACTAAAGTTTATAGACATAGATATAGATTTGAAATTCGAATTGTTTGATTCGATTTTTTAAATTAAGAAGTTATGAAAAGATTATGATGTTAATTCAAAATGTTTTTCTATTTGAATTTAGAAGACTGGCACTGGTTGAACTGAGATGACGTAAAGTCATTAGATAAAGATGGCTGAAAGCCCAAAATATGGTTTAAAAATAATTAAATTACTCTATTAGGTATTTGCAATTCTATTTCTATGCATGGTCAAGCAAATAACGTTAACAGAATAATTCATCCCATTTAGGTCATGACATGTGACGATTAATGTCAAGTCAAACCGGATTTTCCTATTTTAGCTTAAATGTAATTTTAGCAAAATGATGGCGCTACAATTCAAATGTATGATGATATGAATTCAGCTCAGCAAAATTAAACGCAAGCGTGGATTTACAATGTATTGTTTAAGCCTTGTCAAAAGTATGATTAGCTAGCGAACCAATCACGGCATGGATATTAAATATAGAACGATTTGAATATAATTGAAATTCGATTTCCAGCAACAAACATGTGTCAGTCCTTTCTTTGAGCGATAGCAATAACGTAGGGTTGTGCGCGGTGAACCGGACACGTGTCAAGTCGGTGAGAAACCGTTGTGTCAACAGAGTCTGTTGACCAACGCCGAGTGGCTTGCCTTTGTCAACAGTTGAATGCTTACCTACAAAATTCAGCCCTTAGAGGATAAGTTCGTCATGAGAATGGAATATATGAATAGATTTGTAGGGTTTTGATTTGTCAGTAACATAAAGCATAGTTTTCATGGTATTTATAAATTTGGTGTTTTTATAAATATTGTTAGTATTGCCATGTTGCATTTTATGCATCCTTTGATCAGTTATACCTTCTTTTTTTTTTAGATAAGGATTTAAGGTCCATATTGTAAAACGTAAATCACACAAATTGAAGATTGAAATAATTGAATTTGAAATTAGTCTAGTATATACTAATAGAAATCTATGATCTAAGGTGTATTGCTACAATCTATTCTTGGGGCTTAAAAACTGTTTTTTGATTGAGTTAATAAAACTCATCCATACAAACTTCAAACATACAAATCATATATTATTATTCTTTAAAGAAGCTTCAAAAAATATCAAAATTTACTTTCAAATTCAAAAGGTTTAATTCTGGGCATAAATCAAAATAGTAGTCGTACCATTGTACCAACGTACCAAAACAAAGGACAAAACAACGTTAGGAACACGAGTACTCAATAAAGTATTCAGTAATTAACAGTCGCTGTGTCACCCAGCTCGACAAGGGCTGCCATCCGTTCAGTTTCCACCGAAGTTGTCCTGCTTTGGGTCAAGTTTTTCATTCCGTCTAGTTTCAAAAACATGAATAAAAGACATTATTTTGTTTTACTCAGACTTAAACGTTGTTCTTGAACCATGAAAAAAAGAACTACGGAAAACCGGATTGCTTTATTAACAATTAAATTTTTCAAAAAATAGTTCAGATCTCAAATCCGGTTTGTTTTTCTATTTGCTTAATAATACTATACAGTAGTGTCAACCCTAGGCTCGACCCATCCTGTGGTGACCGCTTGGCGGCGGTGACAAATGAAAACTGACCGCTGACTGCTGACTACTGACAGACAATCCCTACACTTTGAGCTAGGCTAACAGTGAATTAACTACTGAATATTAAGGCCCTGATACTGGTCCCCTCGCAGTGCCATTCGGTGTAGTGACAGGGCAAAAAAATGTCGTGCGATGAGCTCGGAATTTTTATTGCTTGGCGAGATGTGAAGCGTTAGCTTAGTTATTTCATACTAGTTTTTGCCCGCAGCTTTACCTAAGAGATCTGACTTATTGGATGAGTTTAAAAAAACTGTGAAATACGTTGATATTAATTTTCAACGAAAAGAACAAATATTAAATTTCCTGAATTAATTTTAGAAAAATACAAAATTCTCGCAAAACCTTTCATCCTGTTCTTTCTCACATCATACTTAATATGCAACCAAAAGGCTCAATATCAATTTTAACTAAAAATAAGGATTTACATAAAATTTACATCCCATATTTTACCCCCTTTGGAGAAAAAATTCGTAATATCTTTTCATAGTACACTACGTTACTAAAAGAGGAGCTTACATACGGTCAGACCCAGTGTCATAATACGCAATTAACAGTTATGAGTTTTTAACAATCAAGGTTTAAAAAAAAAGCTCCAATACCTAAAGACTCCAACAGCTTGAAACAACCATCTTTTGTTCCACTAAAAACCCATTAAGATCACTTAACTAACTTCTACATGGTGTAACCATAAATCATAGAGTACAATAAACTTATAATACTGTATTATTATGAAGAAAACAATACAAGTCTCGGTTGCTCGACAAGCTTTATGTCAGCGCCATTGTCTATGGTCTACATATTGTAGGTGTTTGTTATGTGCTGTTAGTATGTGCGATTATTCATTTTGTTTGCAAATGCTGTTGTATTTATATGCTTAGTAATTCCAGCCTTTTCTGAATATCTTAATAGGTTTCATACTAAACAACTTGTACAAATGTTACTCTGAATTCGAAACGTGTTTTGAGGGGCCGGTTGGCGTGGTTGGTAACATACTCTAACTACCACGCCACATGTCGAGGGTTCGATTCCCACTCAGAACTGTCAATTTTGCGCTCGAACGTTTGTTTTTTCTAAGTCTGTGTGTAAATCTTAATATATATAATTCTTCTGCACGTGTGTTTGTCACCTAACTCCTCCTAAACGGATGGACCAATTTGGATGAAATATGAGTGGGTCCCTGGATGGTTTGAAAATACAATTGGACCCGGTAGATGGCGTCGTAATCGAATTTAGACAGGACGACGTCTGTTGGGCCCGCTAGTATCTATATAAGTATATATTATCTATATACACATAAGCTTGGCCATCCAAAAAGGGAACGCTGCCAGCCTGTTGGGAACCTTGCCTATCGACAGCAGCGAGGGCTTTGAGGATGTTTTCTATATATTATATTTACAAAAGAAAAGTAGTATAAATGTAGTATCAGTTATCTGGCTTCCATAGCTCTGCCTAGTTTGGGACAGATGGCAGTGTGTGAGGAATAATGTCCCAGAACAAACTCAAACTCATTTATTCAGTTTAGGCCCTAATAAAGCACTTATGAACGTTACAATTTATTCTACCATCTAATATTTATTTATTCAAAAATCATAGTCAATCTGAAAGTCGAGGTTAAAGCTATTTATTCAGTTTTGGTCATAGGAGGGCACTTATGAACGTTGAAGCTACCACGAAAAGATCGCGCTTGTCGGTTTTCTATAGGATGTATTTTAGAGAATGACCACAGGAACTGTACAGTATCATTCCTACGTCTCCATTTCTCCATCGAACCAGTAGACGCCGGGAGAATTTCCATCTACACGTTATCGACATCTGGCTGAATTTATCTAGTAAGGTTTCTTTGCTAATTAATTTAAATGTTATAATGAAATTGGTAAAAGATAAGAAATAATTAAAGCCATCCAGTTTCAGAACAAGCATACATGTTCATGCACACAATTTATTGTTTAGGATGGGAATCAAATCCACGACGTGCCACGTGAAAGGTAGGTTCTGGTATGCTATCTTACCAACAACGCCAACCGGTCCGTCTATCAAAAATAATACATTCGAGTTATTTCCAAAAATTCTACATATTCATGAAAAATAAATAAAAATAAACCTAAATTTCCATAAAGCTACCAAAAAAATATATACACAACATAAACAAGAATCCAATTCGACATTTTATTTCACGCCTCGTTGTCTAGCGATGTTCTCTACCGTTAAAATAAAACGCTCATTACCTTTACATAATTACAACCGTATTAAAAACCCAATTACCGATGCAACACGCATTCAGTATACATGGGGGTCGGTCCTGGGACACTGTAAAGCCGTAATGTAGTGTCCCGTTAAGAGAGCAACGTGTAAAGTATGTGTGCTATAAATTTTGGATGCTGCTAGCGCCGCATTGGCATCGGCTTGTGTTGGCAACTCACGTATTGTAAGAATTGTGAACATTTGTATGATCGACTTTTTATTGTTACTTATAGTCTAATGTATACCACAATCTCACCATAATAAGTGGCTGAAGGTGATAAGTACACACAGCCTATTGGAACTGGTTCTCAAGTGCAGCTGAAGGAATACACCGATAGGTGTTTGGCGACAGTAACACCTATATTCAGTCAGGCGGGTGCTACAAAGTACTCCATCATAAAACTAATAAATAGGAAATTTTCTCGAAGCTGCCGCAGCTGCCGATAAGCAAGGCTCCCAGCTGATAGCGTTTTCTCTTTGTATTGCCCGCCAATCTCCCTAAGCCTCGTTGAGTTTTGATGATAAAATCCAAGCAAATCAGCGAGCTTTGGACCCCGGAAAATCTATTAATTTCCTCTGTAACACAGATTAAAACAAGTAGATAAAAACTTTAATATTTACAAAGTCGCTTAGTTCGCCGACCACTCTCACTGTATGTCCCACAGCATGAATTTGGATTGCGTTGCTGTAATTAATGTTAAACGCTTCCAGTTTTAGGCCGCGCTTGCAAAAGTACAGCTGATAATGTTTTTAATACCCTTTCAACGATATTTATATGTCTAAATCTATAGAAATCTTTTTGCATTTCTTTTTTCTTAACCGACTTCTTCCGTGATGCAATAATGTCAGTAGGTTGGTTCCTCTCATAAAAATTATATTGTTTATATGACCACATCCTACCAAGAGAGAGAGCCAGAAGACTCGACACAGAGAAACCTAGTTTGGGCTCCTGTCTCCCACAGTTAAATATATTTACCTAATTGAGACTTAAAATTGTTCTTAAAATTTTTATGGGAGTGAACAAAATATATTTTTATTTATAACCTAATTTTATTGTATTTTTATGTCAGAAGACTGATACTTAGACTGACGGTCTTACTAATGTATTGACGACATAAAGCAGCTAACTCTCAAATGCAATACTGCCTATATGCCCCAGTAGATCCTTGGCGCAAGATTTTCACCTTAAAGATAGCAGCTAACCAAACGGGTACTATAAACTACCCTACCACCGTGCTATGGTTTCCTCACGACTTTTTCCATCACCGAAAGCTCAAGCTTATTGTAAGATTCGAACTCACGGCCTTCACCGTGGCATCCAACGTCACTACCATGGAGCTACCATCGCTATAAAATCTCAGGCTTTTACTAAGAAGCGCCGGCATTAAACTCAGCAATTACTGTCAAATAATAATACTAAATATTAAGGCTGGTTTGTCTTTTACAATGTCTTTACAACAAGCGATACTATATTGAAACCCCCACCCCTCTCATATAAAGTAAGTAAAGATCCCCCACAGATCCCCCTCGTCCAATTGAAAACAGATTTGCAACGCAAATGAGCACGAGCAGAATCCCTTGCTTACATAGAATCAGCGCACCAATCGCTACAATTTGTTTTATCTACAAGAAACAAACAAATAAATTCCAATTGAGCGATTAAGGTACACCTTTCGATCAGGGGTGGTATCTAGACGAATGGAGGGATTACAGATTGCGGTAAGGTTGTCGCTTCAGGTTTTATATATAATTTTCTATTGTATTGTATAATATTTTTTGTAAAATTTTCTGTTTGTGAATAACAGTTTGATTTTTCGTTGATTAATGGCAACTTATTTATTTATTTATTGAAGACATGTTGATGTGCGTTACACTGTTCCTACTTATATTGGCTCAGTTCAAGCCCTTCCATGATTCAATTTCAAAATTGCAATACTTTAGTCCAACTTATATAAGTAGCATAAACTTCCACGTGTCAACCCTACACTACCGGACGTGAACGGTTTCATTTGGCGCGTCCGGAAGATTGCTGCGCGACTCGCGGCCAGCATACCGAACGAGACGGGTTGGCGGACGCGGCTCGACCGCTGCCGAAGATAAGCGATCTTTTATCGGGAATTGATGTATGTCTGCCCTAATACTCGTGCCTGAGTTACGTGCACGCAAGGCTGGGTGTACACTGTGTGAGGTGGATTTATGAGGCATGAGGCAACTTCTTCCCTATGCCTTGATTCCTGTCTTAACCCTTGTGAAATTTAAAACCATAATATAAGGTTTTATGGATCATTGTTAGACTTTAAAATTACATAGCTTATCTACGTATTTGTGTACAGCTGCAGGTATAGAGCTATTTTTCTTTTAAGCTTAGAGTGCTTTAAGGTAACTTTATGGCCAAATTTAAGTCTATTTAAATTTAACAGTTTGATCAAATTCTGTCACATGGTCATTTTATCTTCTCTTAGATAAGTTATCCGACGTTGGTTGAATTGGACCTTAATATTCTTAGAAATAGGTGATGCCTCTGCCTTAAAAGGCGTCCACGTAGTATAGACTCCCCCTAATATGAAAGAACGTTGCTATTTACGGAAAATTGATTAGCATCGCTGAAAAAAATGTTTCCAATACTAGTTTAGCGTTCCTTTCGGTATAGATTTATGGAAGGTTAGAGGAACTGCGCTCGAATCGTTTATGGGCGACGTGAATTATAATTTTGATGGCAATTTTTATTGGTTTCCGTACTTCAAAGTCTGCAAATCGTATTTTTAGATTAACTGTTTTTATTTCCTCATTTCAATTTATCATGTTTTGTGATTGGTAACTAAACAGGGCTATTTTGAATTTTATTATAATCCATTAAGGATTAATTTATAATTATTTTTTCAAACTTTTTGATCGAGCAAGATTTTTGCGATATCAGAGTTGGTCTCATAATAAAAGTTGTTTATAATTGAGTGCTTCCATCCCGTAAAGCAAGTGCATTAGAAATACACCTGTATAAAAATTTGTTTTAATTAAGTTCTCTTTCTTTTGTGTTAGATGAAGCATTAGCCTTGGTGTGGCTTTTCTATTCTCTATCCTGTCTTTGAAACCTAGACCATCTGACATCATATCAACACATAGGACTAGATAGATAGAGCTGAATACTATGCAAGTAACTTAATTATCAAAATAATTTATTAAAATTCAACAACAATGAACTCATTGGATTGAAAATTTATGGGTAGAAAGGTGCAATACTTAGCTAGTTCATCAAATCTTCGTCTATTCATTTTTTTACTTCATATAGGTTTGTATTTGACCACAATCTCACTATGATAAGTGATGATGTGGCCGAAGGTGGTAAGCACACAAAGCCTAGAAGTATCTATATAGAGTATATTTTCCAACAAGTTTACTAGTCTTAGTTTTCAAAGTTAAAATCATGCAGTCCTTTCATAGAACTCAAAATCTTTCCACATGTCCCCCATAATACCAACTATCAACCCTTATAACGTGACATCGGGTCATAAATACCCGGCAGCCGGCAGGTACCCGATCAGGACGTGTTACGCGTCACGTGACGTTAAGGACGCACGTGGCGTGTTGGCGTGACAACCTGGATGTGCGGACGTGCTTCGTACTTTCTACAACAGTCGACAATGAGATACGTCGGGTTTTATTGTGATTAGGTCTCGGTGCTTTTTATTTTTTTTCTTTTCTTTTGATGTTTTTCAGACGATGAGTGACGTGTTGGAAGAAAAAAAGGATGATTCCATTTAGTTTCATTTGTAGGGTTCCGTACCCAAAGGGTAAAACGGTACCCTATTACTAAGACTCCACTGTCCGTCCGTCTGTCCGTGATAGTTAGACAGTTGAATTTTTCACAGATGATGTATTTCTGTTGCCGTCACAACAACAAATACTACAACCACCAGCAAACAGAATAAAATAAATATTTAAAGGGGCTCCCATACAACAAACGTGATTTTTTTGTGAACAGGTGTAGTACACATACTTATAGAGAAACCTACATAAGAAGAAGAAGACTTTGTATCATATATATGTATTTTTCTTTGCTTGCGTGTCATGAATAAAAATATTTTATTTCTTTTTTCTACACAAACATCCCGTAATATAGACATCTACCATTATAATCATGAACTCGTGTCAGCAGATAACAACTTTCATAATTTATTCCTTGCGAAGATAAACAGAGGAACTTTGTTATTACCAAAGCGTTTTCACCTATTTTTATAGACTGACAGGTCGACTACAATCTGAGTGTTCATCGCTTAACTTCAAAGTTATGTGTGTTAGCGACCAATGAAACGTAGTGAAAGAAAAAATCGTGACGAAACCGTCAAATTAAAAAGTGTGAAATCTACCACAGTGCACGAGGACTATGTAAGGAGGATGAGGATTACGCTACCTACCCCTTACCATACGTTCCCTTTTTTGTGTTGTTTTTTTTTGGAGTTGTTTAAAAAGATGCTCATGCTATAGCAAAAACTATATGAAGAAGAAGCGATGATAGCTCAGTGATAGTAACATCGAATGTCGTGATGTAGATCTTGGGTTTGAATTCTACAATGAGCTTGAACTTTCAGAAAGACATTCTAACTAGTATTATAAATGCGAAAGTGAGTTTGTTTGTTTGTAACCTTTTCACGCTTAAACCGCGGAACCGATCGTGATGAAATTTGGTATGCAGATAGCCAATGGTATGGAAAAGAATATAGGCTACTTTTTATTCCGGGAAAACTTAAGATCCCTCGGGAACGCGGGTGAAACCGCGGGGCGGAAGCTAGTTGTGAATGAACCATAGCACAGAGGTAGGGTACTTTGTAGTACCCAACTGGCTGACCACCCTCAAATTGAAAATCTGTCGCCAAACACCTACTGGTATGTTTTGGCAGCTGCACTTGAGAGCCAGTTCTTTCTAAGCTTTGTGTGCTTACCACTTTGTGGTTGTGGTCAAACACAGGCCTATACAATATAAATGATAACTATAAATAAATGGAATTAATTTATTTTCCGCTTTATTTACTATAGATTAATTTAACGATATTAAAAGCTTCAGTTGTTACAGTAACAATGTCAGCGTAACGCATAGTGTAACGTATCATGTATCATAAAGTAATATTTGGTTTTGATGAAGTAAGCGCGGTCACTCGGAGTGTGGTCGACCTGTAGGTTGATTAATCTGGTGCATCCAGGATGCGGGTAGTGTTTTATGGGTGCATTACTTCGCCTGACTTATGGCCCTTGGACGCGCCAAATGTAAGTACCTATTTGTAATATACTCAAGTTTGTGAACTGGTGACAATTTTATTTGAATTCTCTATAATAAAACTTTTGTTTGGTCGTTAAATTTTAAGCAGAGTTTATTGGATTATTCTTATGGTTAGTTTGTTGAAATAAAAGTTTTATATAAACAACTATAGCTTCCGCCCCGCGGTTTTACCCGCGTTCCCGAGGTATCTTGTGTTTCCCAGGATAAAAAGTAGCCTATAAGTAGTCTCCTCGATAAATGGGCTATCCAACACTGAAAGAATTTTTCAAATCAAACCAGTAGTTCCTGAGATTAGCGTGTTCAAACAAAGTCTTCAGCTTTATAATATTAGTATGGATTAGAAAAAAAAAATACCACATGTATTTACAATAATAATACAAAATACAAACTAGGTATTTATATAGAAAAAAATCTCAAAGATACCGCCGCTGTCGATGGGCTAGGTTCCCTCTTTATACAGCCAAGCTAATGCGTTGGCGGAAAAGCCCATGATGTTAAAAGTGCTTCAGACCCTCACGGACCTATGGTTTCCACCGCAAATGGAATTAATACAGGTATAGTTTGTTCCAATAGAAGCGTATGCGCCTCAACGGCATAAATAATTTTGATGAAATATAATTTTGCACGTAAATTAGGCTACTGTTTATCCCGAGAATGTGGGTAAAAGGGACAAACTAGTATTATACAACCTTAATATAGCCCTTTCACTCGTCATTTTTGCGGGAAAACGTTTAGTTTTACTAAGTGCTCGTAAATCTTTCCAGCCGTTTTGAAATTAGCACAAGTGCCCTATTTGCATGTAGCTAAAATTTGTACTAAAATTATTTCTCGGATACTGCATACATGAGAACGTTCAACCAACCCTAATGAGGGGCACTAGCGTTTATATATATTTTTGAAGTGAAACTTCTTTATCGACGTATGGGAGAAATTTTTGTAGCAAATCGTCACGTTTTTCGGTTACGCGCCATGTTGCTTTTATTATGTTTTCCCGTATTTTGGAAGGCAAAGGGTTCTAGCTCATACAGCCTAGCCATTTATCTTATTTATCTTCTTAGTTTTGAATTAATGTCTGACATCTTAAAATATAAAGGTATGAAGTTAGCTAGCGAAAAACATTGGTTGCCATGGCAACCAATGTTTTTTAGTAAGCGTTACTTCCGTCAGAATTTTAATCAGGGACTTTTCAGAAGTTTCACTTCTACCATGTGTGACTTGCACACACACACACACTTTTTTTTTTTTTTTTTAAGGCAGTTGATGTTTAGTTGTTTTCGGCTTTATTCTGTAAATAAACAAATTAAAAATAAAATAATTTACTGAATTAATGTGCCGTAGGTTTGTTAATCACCTGCGTTACAGTGATTTTATGATTTAGATTTTGTGTTTGTATTTGGCCACAATATCACATATAGGATAGTGGTCAAATATAGGTCTATACATTGTAAAAAAAAAATGGAATTAAAAGTTTTATATTTTTTATTTCATGGTATTATCTAAGACTATCAAGACTCACTCTAGTAGCAAACAGTGTTATGCCAATTGCCCTGTAAGTAATATACCTTAACGTAACGAAAGTCGTTCATTTTGATGAGTTATATCCTCAAAGAGCATGTCATATTAGAAAAATAATTATTTTAATCCTAAACCTACTTTTTAGTTTCGGAAAATTTATAGCAATTTTATGATCTCATATCTCTTATCTTAGGTTATTTAGTGGAGTAATTAATTATAATAAAAATAAAGTGCATTATTAAATAAGAAAATTCGATGAAACATATTTTCAAAGTCGAATCCATATAGACATTTTTCTTACTAATGAACCGAATTCATATTATTATTATAAATGTGAACGTTTGCATGTTCGAATGTTTGTGACTCAATCACGCATACACGGCTGAGTGGATTTGGATGATACTTGAAAAATAGATAGATCCTGTAATAGAATATATGGTACTGTTTATCCCGGGAAGACATAAGATCCCTCGAGAACGCGGGTGAAACCGCGGGACAGAATCTAGAATTTTTATTTGTATACTATATATATAATATTATAAAGCTGAATAGTTTGTTTGTTTGAACGCGCTAATCTCAGGAACTACTAGTTCGATTTGAAAAATTATTTCAGTGTTGGATAGCCCATTTATCGAGGAAGGCTACTTTTTATCCCAGGAAAACACAAAATCCCTCGGGAACGCGCGTGAAAGCGCGGAAAATCTAGTTTTGAATAAGAATAAATATACCCAACTAATGAATTCACCACTTAGATGTGAAAAACATTACTCTACCTGATAACCGTTGGTTAGAGGATCATATATAAAATTAAGGGGTTCCGCTTGCGGTGCAATAAACGGGATGCGTTAATTAAATTAAATACAAAATATGACATTTATCTGCATTGCAGATGATGTTGCCCTTTTAATGCGTGTTATAAAGAAGTGGATGTATAATTGAAGAGTTAGCGATTAGCGGTTATTTATTTGTATATTTTAGTGAAATAAAAACGAAGAAAAAGTTTTTATTTAAAGGCTCCAGTCTCCCTAAAATCAGTGTTCTTGCGGAATTTATCAGAAAAGAAATATTGTTTTTTAGTTATCAGAAAAGCAATAAATGAAATATATTTTACGTTATTTTAAAGTGTGAGATTTGAAGTTTCCAATACATATTTTATTTTTTAATTTGCCGCCACTTTCATTAGCTTTGTGAGGCTTTAAACATACCTCTATTTACGTTCCACGCGTAGAGGGTCTCATTCATGCAGAAAAAATATAACAAGAACAAGAAATGTATTCAGATTACATTTGTTGGCAAATCCTCTACAATAATCTTATCTAGTTACTTTTTTTCAAAATTGTCTCAATTTCTTATTTAAACTGCTTTAAAAAGTTATAAATTTCTGAATTTGACCCTTGCAACAAATATTTTTTTCTATTACAAAGTAATGGTTTAGAGAAATCACACTTTAACCACTCCGAAAACAACTACTTATCTGTCGAATAAAAATATATGCATTCAAAAAATCATTTGAAATAAATTTACTGAAACTCAACATATAACACAACGAACGGCTGTCAATTTGTTTAGTTTCGGTGAATTTATTTCAAATGATTTTTTGAATGCTTATATTTTGCCGGTTTTCACCCTGTGGATCACAGAGATATCGCTGAATATCTGTATCTTGTTGGTCATGATGAAGTCTATCTCATTTCTCGTGGAACCATCAGGACTCAGCCAGGTTCATTTCCTATGAGGCGGCTTCTGAAAGAAAGAGTTCAATTAATTCCTCTTTCTCCAGGAAGTCGGCCTGCCTCTGACCCCTGGGGTTCCGATGCCCATACCTAAATACCCCCACTCTCAACTCATCATCACTTTTCTTGCCTAGTTTTGCGTTGAAGTCCTCCATAACAACAGTGAAGTGGGTTTTGGCGGTATGTATGGCCCTACTGATGTCCTCATACATATCCTCCACTTCATCATCTGGATGCGTCGAGGTCGGTGGAAACCTGAATTACCTTCAGCGAATACCGTTCAGATATTCTAAGTATTAGGTATACAACCCTACTCGACACACTGTCGATGGTAATAATGTTGTTGAAGAGGGACTTATGGACGAGAAACCCGACACCACCTTGGGACTGTTGGTCTCCCGGTGGTAGAGTAGGTTACCGAACTCCAGGGTTACTGTGTCCTCGCCCTCTCTACGGACCTCGGTTAGTCCCAAAATGTCCCAGTGTAACCTACTCAGTTCCTCTTCCAGCTCAATGATCTTCTCGTCTGTCCTCAAAGTGCGTATGTTGTGTGTTACCAGGGTCAGTCGTCGTCGGGTGGGGTAGCTGGGCGTCTGCCGGGGATTCTTAGCACCCCCTGCTCCGCCGTAACCGTGGCCGCTACCCGAGCCAGGAATAGCAGAGGTGCCGGGGACTGGGGGCCTGGTCTTACTGTTGCAAATTCACATAGGGGGTATTTGCCAATACTCGCCACGCTTGGCAGGCGGGTTGGCGAGCGCAGTCGGGTGGTGACATAGGCAGTGAAGATGCTGCTGCCCTTCTTCTGCCCAATTTTTCCCTTAGCCGGTTCTTACGGCAACCACGAGAGGAAAAGGTGGGGACTATTCTAAAGCCGGTACCGCCACTGCAATTGGTCTCACTTGGACTTATAAAAAATTATAAATTAAAAATGAGCTATTATCCTTTTTATTAGTGTGCTGTTCCTGAATGCATGAATACTAGTGTAAAAATTATAATAATAATACTTCAGTTGACACTTTTTAGTTTACATACAGCATCGTATAACGACATTATAATGGCAGCTACTGTTTCGCTTGTTTAGAAACAGATAAAAAAAACTGAAAACTTAGAAATGAATTTTAAAATTCATTGAGTTATTTTATGAACTAAAACTAACATTTTCCGACTGCTTATTGCCTAAGCTATCTAAATTGTACATTTTTAGATTTTTTCTCATGTAGTAAAATACCCTATTAATGATTACAATTGATTTTTAAAGTGATAATAGCTTAGTGATACAAAAAACTAACCGTTATCCGTGTAGTTTAGATGGCGCAACAAGATTCCACATCAGCTATCAAAGTTTCCTGAGCTTTCGGGATATATACGAGATTCTTACATCTACAGTTGGGCCGCGGTCTCCAGCCACGATGACCTAGCCCGGCGGAAAATCTTCCCTTTTAAATGGTGGAGTCTACCACTATGGTCCTCCATAGTGACCTCAAATGCCTTGCCATAGTAGGGTACGTTCTTTCATCGCTATGGTCTCCTTCGCCATAAGTTGAAGCTCATTAGACGATTGAAACTCGAGAAGACCACGTGTGACCACATGACCAAGTATCACCACGACATGACACTTGACCTCTACTGCATCTTCGGATTCCCCAAAATATTCTTGTGGTTAAAATTAGTATCACTCTTTTGCAATGTTTTATATTATCTGTTTTTAATACCTACTATTTTTAACCCCCGACGCCTACGCAACCCCCTACGCAAAAATGACGGGGTGTTATAAGTTTGACGTGTCTGCGTATATGTGTGTGTGTCTGTCTGTGGCATCGTAGCTTCCGAATGGATGAACCGATTTTGATTCTGTTTTTTTTTTTGTTTGAAAGGTGAATTAGTCGGGAGTGTTCTTAGCTAATGAAATAATAATTTATTCATTCAAATATGCCTTCACAGGCACTTAATAGTCAGACTCTAACGCAGGGTTCGGAAGGTTGCTTTTACTGAGAAGAGCCGGCAAGAAACTCAGCAATTACTCTTTTCAAAACAAACTTAAGACTATTACATAAAATTTATCCTGCAAGAGCGAGCGCTACACCCAAGCATTGTCGTCATTTAAATATTCATTAACGTTATAGTATGCCTTTTGTACTAAAATAGACTTAACACGTTATGTTTGATAATCGGTCCAATATGGCCGCCGCCACAAAATGGCGGACTACATATTTTTCCACTACTCCCTCAATATGGGTATCAAATGAAAGGGTTTGACTAGTAGAATACTATACACTATGATAAATTTAGCTAATAATTAGAGCGTTCTTCCGACGAGACAACAATAATCAAAAAAAAAAACGTACTTACGTAGGTCATAATTTCATGATTATTTTTTCTTTTTATAGGGTTTCACGTTTATTATTAATTTGTGTCGGGGTTTTTTTATATTAATCAAAACAGCCAAATCATAAAAATATGAAACCTTGTTGGTTCTTTTCAGTTGATTTCCGGTGATCACTTCGGTAAATTCAACCAAGGGAAGTGCCCTCCTAGGGCCGAAAATAAATAAATGGCTTTGACTTGAACTTTGAAGCATTATCTGCTCAACCTTATGTTTGTTTTTATTTTTCTTTTATCAAATAAATTTTTCACTCGTCCAATTTTATAACTCCTTCAGAAGAGATATTATTTTTAATAGAATATTTCAATTGTTGTAAAATATCTTCCCTCACAGACTGTGAATGACCGCTAAAGTCGAATCGTTTTTCTGGCTTGCTGGGTTTTTATTTTGATAATATTTTATACTTAACGGTTTTCGTGACCAAAATTTGTAAACAGAACGTATTAATAAGTTTTTACGTTATATTATTAAAAAGAATTGAACTGTAAATAAACTGAATTAAACTGTATTAATAAGTTTTAACTTTATTTTATAATAAAGAACTGTATTTACCTAAATATATATTGTTTTGTTTAAAACCTTGAATAATTTGCGTTATTGTTAGTTTGCTTCAGTTTTACAAATATATTTTCCCAACGAACTTTATAAAAAAAACCCAGTTATTTATTTTAATATCAAATCCCTCTGATAGTGGCTACCAGAGTGTTGGTAGACCGATGTGTTGCCAACTTTTACAAAACCTAGACAGCCATTTAGCCATTCATTTACTCCTGGCATGACCAAAGACACTGCATGATTCCTGAAATAGTTTTTAGGGTTCCGTACCTCAAAAGGTAAAAAAAATTAACCCTTATAAGATCACTCTTTTGTCCGTCTGTCCATGTGTCGCCACCGATTTTCTCAGGAACGGGTGGACCTAGCAAGTAGCAAGTTGAAATTTATACCAGATCCTGAGGTCTTAGTCCCTATTAGGTGTATAAAAATCAAGGTCCTGAGTCAACACGATAAAAAGATATGGGCAAATTTAGATTTTCAACTTGTAAGCACCAAAATTTACCTTAATTTTCAAATTTAATTTTTCGGAATTTTCCCTTTACTTGTGCTGTAAGACTTTGCTTTTAAAGAAATTGACAATTCTAGGTCAACCGGAAGTACCCTATACGTTTTGGGTCGAAGCCTGATATTCCCGTTGACCTAGAATCATGAAATTTGGCAAAAAGCAAGGTCTTACAGCACAAATAAACGAAAAATTAAAAAAAAAAAATTTAAGGGCGTTTTTTTTTTTTTTTTACTTTGTATAGGCTTGTGTTTGACCACAATCTCACTATGGTAGGTGATGATGTGGCCGAAGGTGGTAAGCACACAAAGCCACACACAAAGGATCTGGCTCTCAAGTTCAGCTGCCGGAACACACCAATAGGTGTTTGGCGACATTTTCAACTTACATACACATACATACATACACAGTTGACGCCAATTAAGATAGCCCTCTGAGTTGTATGGGCGCTCATAAAATTTTGACACCAACCTCAAATAAGGTAAATAAATAAAATTGTGCTATTGTGTGAAAGAAAATAAAAGAAAATATTTATTGCAATATTATGCTCGTGTGCGCAGAACATTTTACAGTAAAGACTGAAGCGATCGTTACACTATGCACTTCCCAATTTGTTGAGCCCAATTTTCCACACCTTCAGCATACATCGAAAGAAAATGTCGATGGGTAGGTACGGAACCCTCGGCGCACGAGTTCGACTCGCACTTGGCCGGTTTTTTTCATTTATAATTTAGCTGTGTACGTTGTACAACATGAGATATATGCAAGAGAGAGAGATAAAGCTATCTATACCTTTTGGCATCCATGTTTGTCATCCACTCCCTCCCGCTCCCGCTGTCGCTTATAACTAAGCCGCATCCGTAGTTGTTCACAGCACAGTAGTATGGTTCCGGATGAATTACCAACTAGCGTAAACCCCACTAATTGCCCGCTGAAGTTTTAAAACATTAACGCTTTGCTAAAATAACGCCTAAAGCTATTAATTTTGAGTTAAACTTTTAATATGGTGTGCATTCTGTTTATTCTAATATTTAACTAAATAAATATTCTGGGACATTATTCCTCACACACGGCCATCTGACCCCAAACTAAGCAGAGCTTGTACTATGGAAGCCAGATAACTGATACTACATATACTACTTTTCTTTTGTAAATACATACATATATAGATAATTACACCCAGACACAGGACAAACAGACATGTTCATGCACAGAAATGTTTGTCCTGAGTGGGAATCGAACCCACGACCTGTGGCGTGGTAGTGTGGGTATCTTACCAACCACGCCAACCGGCCCGTCACCTATACTTCATAGGCTCAAGTTTTTTTTTTACTTTGTATAGGCCTGTGTTTGATCATGTGTGATTAACAAATTAAGTATTATCCGCTTATCTATATATCTATCTATGTAATTAATTCTTGATTTCGTGGTTTTCTCTGTGGATGAGCAAACTAACGCGTTGGGGGAAAAGGCTTGCCGGTCTTCCAAAGCCTCGATAAGTTTTGACTCGAAACTTGACGATAAAGAATAAGTGTTTTTTTTTCCATCCACGGATCTATGGTCTCGACCGCAAAAGGCATGTAGTTTAGCCCAAAGGATGCGTATTTAGAAAATAATAATAATTTATTTATTCTATAATTTGCACGACCGATAGTTTGCATATTATGTAGTGAAATTTAATTATTGAATACAGACTTTTCTGCCTCATAAATATATCATAGATTCAATAATTTGCGTGACTAGAGGTTCAGTTCCACGCTTACTCAGTCGAGTTTTGGTGTGCAAATATTAACCATTTGTTAATTTAATCAAAATAATGTTAATTAAGTGGATTGGTTAAATTGATGAGATCATTTTTTCACGCAAGCTTTCTGAAGAACGAGAATTTACAATTATAGATAGGAAATTGTTTTACAGTATAAACTGGATTGTAAATAGGTTTATTATTATCATTTTTAGTTTTAAAATGTTTTTTTTTTTCCAAAATCTATTTTCATTTCTAGACCGAAGTTCTGTTAATTAAATCAAAATGGGAACGCTGCCAGCCTGTTGGGAACCTTGCCTATCGACAGCAGCGAGGGCTTTGAGGATGTTTTCTATATATCATAGTTTGTATTTTTTACTTTAATTGTAAATATGTAAATAAAAATTAAATATTATTTATTTGCAAATTATTTTTTCATATAATTTTTTACTTTTTACTAATATAAAAAATTAATAGGTACTTGAACATTTTAATGCATGCAACGTATTTTACAGGAACATTACAAGTAATTTATACTGCACATAATATATTTTGATGCTATTTATTATTTTTGTGTTTCTTATAAATGTATTAAATTTAACAAATAAATTTTACTTTGATTAATGAGACAAAATCTTATAAAATAAGCAAATTAAAGCTTCTAAACACCCCGTATCCCCTTTTTTCGGCATATTGACGAAGTATTCGAACACAAAACAAAAAACTAAACGAGATGAAATATTTTATTTCTACGAATGGAAAATACCACTTATAGGTTAGTTAATATACCTAATTGAATTAATATTGTTAGAAACTAAACGAGATACACTTTTCGAGTATGTTCAAATAGTGTATGAAAGCTCGAAAACGATTCATACTAGTGAAGAATGTATGGAAACATTCTTGAGTACTGTTGAAACTATCGATGATATTCGCTCCGAGTTCAAAGAAGTTGTTAATGAATACAATCGCACACTACTCAAAAGTGATCCAACTAGTAAGCCTAACTTTAAAGTATAGTATCCAAAAAAAAATATAGAAATCCTTACACATTTGTTTATTATCTAGAAATCCATTCAAGTGACACTGTTTTTTTATAATATGCCTGGAGCTAGTAAATAAAATTATCTGTTATCAGTTATGTATTATAACGTAACACTAGCTCCTAAACTACACGTATTCACGAGAAAATAGATTTGTGAGAAATCCTAATCTTCAAAGTTGGAATATTATTCATAAAGGTAATATTTCCATGTGAAAATTTACGATTATTCGAAAAGTAATCCGTGAGTGACCTGCGCGGGGTAACAAGTTCACTGTTATACGTCCCAGGAGTATCACCTTTATATTTAATAGCCAAAAGTTACTGCATAACTGATAGCTTTTGGAGGTTGCTTGATTTTTATTGTTTATTGACAGAAGACTGACAAGTAGGTAAAGGCTGGTGGTAATAGGCCACCATCGCCTGTTGACATTAGCAATACTAGAGGGATTGCCGAATTTTATAAAGCAAATTGCAAATTTGATAACATAGAGATGGTAGACATCTAAGTGGGTAGGTACTACTAAATATCCTATCCTACTATCGTGTTCTTTATTTCAAGCTCATTGTAGGATTTAAATCTACGTTTTTTGTCAAATAATTAGAACTTCAATACCACAAACTATATGTGTTGTTATAAAATTAACGTTATAATGTTGGTTCTCCTACTAATCCTACTGCTGAACCGATCTAGATGAAACTTGGCACACAGATGGATTATATTCTGGAATAGCACATAGGGTACATTTTTTCCCGGAAAAACATAATAATATATTTATAAATCCCGGAAAAAACATAATATAAATGTCTTAAGTCTTACTTCATATATTTCACTATCAGTTCTATTTAAGACTATAATTTGTGATGAATGTCCCAGAAAGGCGATGATAGCTCAGTGGTAGTGAAGTCGGACGCCGCGGCGAAGGTCGTGGGTTCGAATCCTACAATGAGCTTGAGCTTTCGGTGAAGGAAAACATCGTGAGGAAACCATAGCACGGTGGTAGGGTACTTTGTAGTACCCGCCTGGCTGGCTACCACCCTCAAGTTGAAAATCTGTCGCCAAACACCTATTGGTGTGTTCCGACAGCTGCACTTGAGAGCCAGTTCCTTCTAGGCTTTGTGTGCTTACCACCTTCGGCCACATCATCTCTTACAATAGTGAGATTGTAATCAAACACAAGACTATACAAAGTAAAAAAAAAAAAAAAAAATGATATGAAAAATATTTAATAACTTCACTGGGTAATTAAAAATAATAACATTAAATTATGCCCATGAAAAAAGTGCAGTTCTAAACTGAATAACGCTTCCCTAGTGGCGAAACGTAGCTCCAGTAGGGGCACTGAAAACTTTAATTAACGCGTAAAATGTCATGTGAAATAAACCGAGCTCTTGTTAGTTCACTGGTGCACTGGCACAAGTGTTGTGAAGTGCAATTAGTGTTAAATGACATGCGTGGAAATTATACAGGATATATGACACAGTAAAAAAATCCTGGAGCACACTGTAAGCAGCTGTAATTTAACTGAATACTACATATTTTTTAGATAACAAATTAATTTCTACTTTCTACTTTTATAAAGGACTGTACAACGAACGACGATAAATATTCTGCGTCCAGTGTTCGAGCGCGCATCACTATAGGCGACCGCGGGCTGCGCGGGTGCACGGGACGGGGTCTGTGAACCCAGACTTCACTTGCCTCCACGCCACCGAAGACATTGCACACGCTCTTGAGTGTCACCACCACTATTCTCAATTAATATATTCATTTCAAATATACAGTCCGCTGTCTCATTTTACAGTCCTTAGATAGGACCCTAACAATTGACTTGTTTCCCAATCGCTTAATTTTATTTATTTATTTTATTATGATTACCAACAAGTACACTATGTAAGTTATATTAGAAGTGTTATCTGTCAATTACAGGAAATCACAGCATGTACCTATAGATCCTAACAATGAAAACTGCATAAGGCTAAAATAACACACATAAACTGGAAAATAAGGAATAGAGCTAAACTTTAGTAAACATAATCTTTCTAATAATCTCCCGACCTAAGAGAGAAAATCTAGATTTTTGAAGTCACGCGTCTAAAAAAGCATCCAGAAGTACTGAGAAATTTAATGCCATATGCGTCAGTTCTTCACTATCCACAGCCATTTTTTATTGACAAAAAAAGATATATCCTCAGGAAATCAGGTACCTACTTATGTGCCTTAGTATAAACATTATAAAAACAAAGGAGGCCATTTTTAAAAACAATTCTATTCCAAATTCAATATCAAACCATTCATTGAGCACTCTACTCGACGAGTCCCCGAGTACCCTTCCCTTGCGAAAAGGGTTATTTTAAAAATAAAAGACAATCTGAACGAGCGGCCATTATTCCTACCAGTATAAACAGTGGGGTAGTGCTCTGACCACTTGCACTTGTTTATGAGACTATTAAATATCTGTGCACTCATGACTTTGCAGCGATTTGCTAGAATGTAATAGGAGGTTTTGGCTATTGGATTGTTTGAAATGAAACCTACTTAGGGTAAATGGTAAAGCTATTTTTGCTTGTCAACATTTTACGTCATTAGGGAATTATGTGAAATACGTCAAACTCTTTAACCAGATTAAGCCCTGATAAGGCACTTATGAACGTTAGATACAATTGATTCTACCACCGGTTCGTAATATACTTAGACAGGAAGATTCCGGCAAAAAAATCTTATGGATCTTTCTTTTTGATTATATTAAAAAAGCCTGTGGAGTAAACGAGAATGAGATCGTCAGGTAACATTATGGATCCGTAGCAAATGATTTTGAAAGATGGTAATCGCTGATATAACAGCTAGAAGGATCTGGCTCTCAAGTGCAGCTGTTAAAACACAATGGTATGAGCTTGGACACAGATTTTCACCCTTAGAGAGGTAGCCATCCAGATAAGTATTACAAAGAAACATATTACAAACAAACACACAGACAGACAGACAGATAAAATATTTGAAAATATTTTTGTTATAGGTACCTTCAGTATACCTTCATATGCATTAGTAAAAAACTGTTATTTTGACATTACAATCAGACTCTTAAATTTTATTTATTTTTTATTTATTTTATTTATGTATAGATAAGACATCAAAATATTTTACAAAACGCTCCGCAGTAAGTGACACAAAACGTTTTATAATTACACAATAGATATATCTGGAACACGGTACGACACCGTGTCAACAGTTACGAACAATATGCACTAGGGGGCAGGTCGAGAGAATAATTACGGAAGCTGTTAGTGCACTGCAGCTATGGAGTGTGCAGTAGAAATTATTGTGTTGAAATATTAAATTAAAGGATTGAGAATAAAGAAATAATGAATCATTATAATCATATAGACTGCATACCAGGTAAAAGTATTTAGCTAGATAGGTAGGTATATAAAGCTATGATAGCTCAGTGGTAGTGCTTCAAATGCCGTAACGAAGATCGTGGGTCCGAATCCTACAATGAACTTGAGCCTAATTGCGCCAAACACCTATCGGTGTGTTCCGGCAGCTGCACTTGAGAGCCAGTTCCTTCTAGGCTTTGTGTGCTGTGTATACCATGGTGAAATTGTGGTCTAACGCAGGCCTATACATAGTACATGAAAGCATACTGATTTGCATATAAGCAAGAATAAACCTACAAATTTGACTATGAATTAACAAATATTGACACTGTAAACATTTATTTTCATTCAATTTCCTAATATTTTGCACCAACTGTGCTTAGTTGATTTGCTGTTACATTTGCGTCTAAGCGCCAGCGCCCTCTGGCGGTCATTGTTTTAAATTGTTGACCCGAGTAGCATCAAGTGGCGATGCGCCACTTCTGCTTGCTCATATTGTGTACCACTCGTGAGAATGATGTTATATGAATTCGTATTGTTTGCTCATATCCACGCCTGTAAATAGGGTCGTATTTTGCTTGAAAAAAATCTAAAATTGACTTATGATATAGGTTTGCCTTTGAAATTAAATGAAAATATTTTTTATTCAAGTAGGCCTTCACAAGCACTTATGAATAGTCTAACTCTAACGCTCGGTTCGGAAGGTTGCTTTTACTGAGAAGAGCCGGCAAGAAACTCAGCAATTACTCTTTTCAAAACCAACTCAAATTATTACCTAGTCTCACTGACAATATATGTGTGTTATAACAAAAAAAGAAACAAAATGATGAGTGACTTAGTTATTAAATAGATAGCAAATTTCAATAGACTGTTGTGGGGGACAAGCAGCATCTGTTCACAAGTATGACGCATGTGGCAGCCATCGCCCTCCTCGCACATATTGTAGGGAAGTGAGCGACCCGCCACACGACGCCGCCGCAAGCATCATTGACAAATAATCTCATCATGGTATGTGATGAATTGACCAAAGATGATAAGCACACTAGGCCTAGATACTGTAGATGCTTGGTGAGTATTTCAACTTGAGGAAGAACAAGAACCGAATTTTGGTTTCTTTACGATTTTTCCCTTCACCGGAATTTTCGGTTATAGATGATTTTGAACACAGGTTTTTGTCATTACAACTGAGCATTAGTAGCATCGCAATATATTTTTAATGGTGAAAAAAAACAATAACTATATTTCGCTCAATTGTCCATGATGATATTTTTACCGTCCCTCTGGTTCCTGCATCAAATTCAAAATTAGATAACTGCATTGACAATATCCTTACCCTCGATTCGATTCAATTCGATACTCTCGTTAAAATCGATGCGATGCGAGTACGAGAGGAATAAAATAAAATTGTCTTATTTTCTCACTAAAGTGCAGTGTATTGTAGTTCTCAGATCGCTCGGAGAGCCGTGAAGTTGCCAGTTAGGGACCGGGCGAGGAGTGTTCCCCACTCGATTTGAATTTATATCTCGAATGAAAGCGCCCGTCGAGTTCACAGTTTTACATTTTTCAAAATATATTTTCTACGAAAAGAGTAGGAAAAATATATTTTTCCGATACTTTCGTGATATTAAAAAATATAAAAACTAAACAATTAATAGACGCAACCTAGTATTACCGGCGTAACTGTTTTGCTATAAAAAAATATTTTAATATGCAGTTTTTCTCTGACTCACTCACTATGTCTCACCCAGTAACAGTAAACTTAAAAACAAATAGTATACAAAACTTCCAAATTATAAGTGTAATTGTTGCTCCAAGAAAAAATAACCATTTTCAAGCCACACTTTTTCAAACTGCAGTTGAAAATCCCTTACATAACAAGTAAAATTTGTTGGTTACAATACGGGCTTATTTTGACTTTTCGAGAACTTTACTGCTAATGTAGGTAACAGCAGCATTACTAATAATTCTAAATAATAAATCAAATCAAATCAAAACTCATTTATTCAGTTTAGGCCCTAATAAGGCACTTATGAACGTTACAATACAATGAAAATGATTCTACCACCGGTTCGGAATACACTTGGACTGAGAAGACTCCGGCAAGAAACTCAGCAAGGGACATTTTTATAGTTTTTTTTTTTAAGTAATATAATTTAATTACTAATTACAATGTTTATAAAGTTATTTTGAAATAGCTTGTTGAGCGAACATTTCATTTAAATGCATTCTTGTCTTCCACAAAATCAGAAACTCTATAGTTCCCTTTCTTACATAACTTTATGTAAGAAAGGGTATAACTTAAAATATGAAAAACAACGTAAAAATTTCAATGCATATAAAAACTTGTTATTATTCCTCTTACATGTAAAGTACCTTTTGCAATTGAATAGTTCAACAAACTTAAGCAATACACCTACAAAAAAAAAAACTAAGAAGTGCCATTTATTTACACACTGTATTCCCAAAAATATACGTTGCCATAAAACGGGTCGCCTCCAAGATTACTTTGTAAACAAGTTTATCCTGATTTATGAACGAAGTTTGAAATAAATAATTTTTAGAGGCAAAAGTTACCAAGCAGGTGTCCTTTAATATGTTTTTTATGAAACGCCGCGGGTTGAGTAATGCAATTATGTAAATAGCTAGCGATTTCAAGTTTACTTTCTTTGATGATACACGGCCGTTTTTAACCGATATCTAAAAATGCGGTGTGGACAAAGTTGGGGGATTTACATTGTTATTCGATGGTACCAGGTGACATTATTTATAATTTTGTCATTGTTATTATATAAGTTTTTTACTTTGAGTCATTAGATGGAATAAGTAATACACTGCTTGGGTGTAAGCGCTTGCTCTAGCTCTAGCTCATATATTTTTTGTAATATTGTAGATTAATTTTATCAATATACAATTGTACGATTATCTTCTTTACCTAATAGATGACTTTGTGTGATCTTTGTACTTCGTTTTTTTTTTTTTTAAATCTCAATTTGTTTTGAAAATCAATCAATGAAGCAACCTTCCGAATCGTGCGTTAGAATCTGACAATTCATAAATGCCTATATGAATGAATAATATAAATTAAAAAATAAATCGTTTCATAATACATTTCATTTTACTTTTTGTTGTTTATTTTGGATTTTTGGACGTGCTAAATACCTAGGTATAATCTAGTTATATGTAAAATTTCATCCAAATCTGGTTAATTATTACAAAACAAACATACAAACTTTCATGTTTTAATATAAGGTCTGAGGGCCTTTTTAATGGGTGTATGTGTAAGACAAATGTAGCCTAATCAAATAAAAAGTCTAGGAATTTTTTGTTATCACGACTATTGGCGACGTGCGAATTCCTTTTTTAACCGACTGCAAAAAGGAGGAGGTTCTTTGTTCGACTGTATATCTATAAACCTGTACATTTTTTATATATGTTTTTCGATTTCTCCATCTCTTACGAACCTATTTTGAAAATTATTTTTTAAGATGCTGTAAATAATTGTTAGAATAGAATAGAATATTATTTATTTAACAGCAATGAAAACATAAATACACAGAAAATATAGGCTAAATTAAAATTTAAAAAAGTACTTAAATATTAAACAAAAAAAAAAAAAAAACTCAAAGTGCTGTTAAAAAGGATACCGACTCAGCATAAATTGTGGCGAGGTACGTCACAACGCTGATTTTCAGCGGTACCCTCAATGAGTTGACGCTTGGACCCCAATGAAAACAAAAAAAATATGTAATAATAATCCAAAAAACCTAAATTGCTTAGCTTCAAATTTAGCAAATATTCTATTGAACTACATATTGAAGCCTTAAAATGACCTCAGCTAATAATTTAAGACATTACATACATAAGTAGAAAGTAGAATTTACATATCTCTACTCTATCAAAGTGAGGTACATACTACATTAGACTTTGCCCAAGATATATATGTCTGTACAGTCAGCAACATAATTAGCTGAATATATCCAAATTAACAAAATAACTGTACCTACCTATATATACTAATATCAAAATATTTGTATTTTTGTATGTGACGAATAAGTTCAAAAACTACTGGACCGATTTCAAAAATTCTTTCACCATTAGAAATGAAAATTAAAATATTTTTATTCAAATAGGCCTTTACAAGCACTTATGAATAGTCTGACTCTAACGCTCGGTTTGGAAGGTTGCTTTTACTGAGAAGAGCCGGCAAGAAACTCAGCAATTACTCTTTTCAAAACCAACTCAGATTCATTACATCAAATTATTTATCTAGTCTCACTGACAATATGTTTGTGTTATATTAGTATAGGTATATATTAGTAAGGAAAAAAAAATATATCAAAATTATGAGTAACTTAGTAAACAAATGGATTGCAAACTTAAGCAGACCAGCCCCCACAAGCAGCACCTGTTCACAAGTATGACGCATGTGGCAGCCATCGCCTTCCTCGCTGTTGAAAATATGTCACCAAACACCTTTCGGTGTATTCCGGCATTAGCACATGAGTCAGTTCCTTCTTCTTACGTGTTTACCACCTTCAGCCACATCATCACTTACCACAAGATTTGTGGTTAAACACAAGCCTATACAAAGTGAAAAACAAACATGAAACTGCCAAGTATATTTATGCTCGAGACTGTACTATCTATATTTATGCTGCACACAGTTTAGCAACTAAGCAGCGAAACTACTGCGATGTTATCTGTCTAATAGACGCTTTCAGCGATAGCTGCTGTGAACTTACTAAATTTTCACTCTACTTTTTAAACTAGTTTGAATATCGCACCTGGGAAGTTGGTTAATTGATGTTTGAGTATATTGTGTACATGGAAAGTGTACTTTTTAGTTTTATTAATGTATTACCCCGCGATTTAAAAAGTATCCTATATATTATTACAGGGTGTGGTCTATCTATGTGCCAAGATTCATTCAAATTCATTCAGCCGTTTACGCGTGATTGAGTCACAAACATCTGAACATCGAAATATACAATCTTTCATATTTTGATTTTATTCACCTGCGTTCAGTTTTAGCTTAAAAATAAATATAATAAAAATAAAAGTCTCGACTCACTCACTGACCTTTGGACTTAAAAAACTTGAAGATTTAAGGGTGAAACCGAGGGCCGGTAAAAACAAAAATGTATAATAATCCAATATTAACAAACAAAATGTTGAACATGTATAAGAATATTAGTCAATAACTTAGTAATAAGCTAAAATAGATGAAAAGTAACGAAACGTAAGTAACCAAAAAATGCCCTAATAAATCAATTTCAATACAGAACTATTTCAGTGTACTACGAGAAGCACGTAGAAGTATCGTAGCTCGTAGCGCTACGACACTCGTAGAGGAGCTACGCGGTCCCTGACCTCTGTGAATCCTTTTATCGCCATATTTCTCTCGGTACATGAGCGTCTTTTAAATTTATTTGCATACACTTATAGGAAAATTGAAAAGTGGTAATAATTTTTGTTAAAGTTTATTTTGATACATTTCTCTTTTTATGAAGATGTTCGTATGATTTAAATTGTGGTACAGTCACGAGCATAAGTAAAATTCTAAAGAGTTTTTTTTGTGAAATAACCATAGAAACTTTGAGATAACACCTTTATCATAATAGTATTGGTTCGATAATACTATGTTCGTAACACCATAAAATTTCAATGAGTACTTTCAGAGAAAATCTAATATAAAAAGTAAATGTAGTATATATTTATGCTCGTGACTACTTACTTCAATAGACATTAAAAAAAAAAAACTTAACGTAATATGAAGAGTGAGTAAAAGAAATAAAAATGAACTGAAATGAATAAAAGAAAAATATCATTTATAAAAAAAACAGTAGGTTATTTTGTACATTATTTAAAATTCGAATGAAATATTCAATTTTTGTCATAGATTTATATATTTCACAAACTGAACCTTTTTGTGATATTCAACTGCTTTCTTTAGTTTTAACAAAACGTATTGTGGTCTGACAAATTAAAATATAGCATACTATACATAGTTTCTATAGAAACTGAGTTCCAGGGAAAATTTCCAAGCGAACCAAGTTATTTTCGTATTTGAACTACAATATTATGAAAGTGTTAAGGGCATGAATATTTGATAAACTATGGCTCGTCGAGAAGGCGTTCTGAGTTACTATCGTGATATTTATTTTCTTTAGCCTCCCTATTTCACCCCCTTAGGGGTACAATTTCCAAAAATGTTTCCTTAGTGGATGCTTACACTGTATAAGGTATCTATGTGCAAAGTCTCTAGGTCCAGCGGTTTGAACATCATGAAAACAATTTCAAACTTTTCATGCTAAAGTTCAAGCTTTTTGCGAGTTTTTTGTTTTTGTTTTATTTTGACATCTGAAAGTATGCAGATCCTAAATTAATAAATACTAGCTTTTACCCGGGATACCCGGGATAAAATATAGCCCTTGTTAATCAGTGATAATGTAGCATTCAAACGTTGAAAGAATTTTTAAAATCGGTCTAGTACTTTTTGAGCCAATTCGTTACAAACATACTTACATATAAATCTTTCCTCTTTATAATATTAGTACAGATAGTATATCTGTCTTTGGGAGAGGCCTGTCTTAATAGAGGTTCAGCAGTGGACCAATAAAGGCTAATGATGATGATGATGATGAAATAACCAATATTCCTCACACACGGCCATCTGATTCCAAACTAAGCAGAGCTTGTGCTATGGAAATCAGATAACAGGCTCAGGAAAAGCAATGTTCATACACACAAATGTTTGTACTGGGCGAAAATCAAACCCACGACCTGTAACTTGATACATAGGGTATCTTACCAACCACGCCAGCCAGATCGTTGATCAATAATTTTGATTTTGAACTAAAGGACAATCCTTCTATTATAACCTTTTTTTAAAATAAACGAAAAATAATTCTGCTACAAAACCTAGGCCAATTTGCTAGTTAAGCTAGTCAAACAACGCGTCTTCTCCTTAAACATCCCCGAGCTAGCTCCGTGGGAACAGTTTGACTCAAACTTGTGCAAACTTAATGCCCGACCTTATACATAGTGATATTTCAACGACCATTACCAAATAAATCATTAAACTTCCCGCGTTGCACTTTAAGAATAACTCTATCAATACGTTCTGTTTCACAATCAGTTTTGATCCTGTAGATATATTATAGTAGCTATTACCCAACGGTTTCACCCGTGTTTCTGGGGTAAAAAGGGGCCTATGACATTTTCCAGCCTAATCCATTGCACCGTTGCCGCGTGAAAGACGAATAAACCAGTTGTTCCATACAGAAGTTTAATACTCAACCAAAATGTAATAAACTTACACTCATATAAAAAATACGTCAAAGTAACATTAACATTTAACCACAGACTAGTAAGCTTATACAAACGTCTTTCAATTAAATAAAATCGTCCATTCCTAACAATTCAGTGCGGAAGGGTTTAATACAATCCGGCGGCCATTTTGTCCGGATGATCCGGTTGGAACCGGTTTCAGCTGGCTCCTTGCTATTCAGGAGCTGTCCGGGTGCAGACACGCCAAATGAAACTGTCTCGGTACCGTCTAATCTTGCCGAGAACTTTACTATTGTTTACTTATTGGTTCGAGATTTTGATCACTAAATAATGTAGTTTTTGAACTAAAGTAAAGTAATCATTTGGAAACCAAATACTAATAAGTGGAAAAGTTTTTTTTTATAATAGCTCGTTTGGTCGTTAGCAAAGAAAGCCTAGAAAAGAGCCTTTACTGGAACACAATAGATTTTAAGAATTTCTCTTACTTTTCTATTAATTTAATTTTCTAAAAAAAACCACGAATAGATGGTGTTAAAAATACTATCGCTAGAGTTATTATATTATGCCTCTCTCTAAAGCATGACTCTTTCATTTATCGTTATAATTTTTTTAATTAAACAAACTTTTAAAATAAATTATTGATAAAACTTAGGATAATAATATTAAATGTTTATTACATGCATCAATATCTACTCAAAACTCCTTACTCTACCAAATCTTGCTCAAAGTAAATTCAACATATAATCTATACAGGATGATTTTGTTATCACTGGCAATACTTGCAGGGGTGGAAGTACTCATCAATGTGAACAACTTTTATTATAGGGCTAACTCTGATATTGCGTAAAATAATATGGTTGCTTCATACATTTTGGTCGAGTAGGTATTGAACTTTTGTATGGAACAGCTGATAATTTTTTCATGATTTCACAGCTAGTCCCATTATAAAATTTATTCATTTTGATGAGTACTTCCATCCCTGCAAGTATTGCCATTGATAACAAAATCAGCCTGTATATAACAATGAATCAAGAGTATTTCTACAATAAAATTCGAGTACACTTCGAGTAGTAAACAATAGTAAACTTACTCCGCATATATATCGGCTGTATGCCAACAGCTTTCGATGCTCAAGACAGCATCAGTGCCGATTTTACGGGCCTTTTTTATTTACTCGACAATTTTCAAGATTGATTTGATGCAATTGTTTCAGTTTATTTTAGAATGCAATAACACTTGCGACTTTAGATTATTCTCATTGGATTTTCTAGATACAGGTGATTTTATAGTTTAAAATAAAAAGTGGATAAAGGCGTGTCTGAACACGTGCTGTGTAGACTTCCGTAGTCAGGTCTTTGTGGTACATTTAAACATCTTAGGGTTGGATCTAAAAACCCATTGGTCTTGTATTAGAAAAGTTGTAAAAGTAACATAACAGAATATGCTTAATTGTAAAAAAAATAATATATTATTGCATTTTTTTAACTTGTTAAAACTTTATTTTTATAATAATTATTCAGTAATGAAAACTACCCTTGATGCGTAAAAATTATCCCCGCTTTACATGTAGGTACATCAACTCCAAGCTATATATGAATATTTCTAGACAAATAAAAAGGATCAATTTATTTTATTTAGAAATAATCTCATAATCAATGGATTCTATAGAACTGAGATAGGTACTTTTCTTATCAAGATAATTAATAGATTATTTACATAAACTTTTAATATACGCGTTAAAAAAATCGGCCAAGTGCGAGCCAGACTCTCGCACGAAGGTTTCCGTACCAATATCAATAAAAACGGCAAAAACATCACATTCGTTGTATGGGAGCCCCTTAAGTATTAATTTTATTCTGTTTTTTAGTATTCGTTGTTATAGCGGCAACAGAAATACATCATCTGTGAAAATTTCAACTGTCACGGATCATTAGATACAGCCTGGTGACAAACAGACAGACGGACAGCGGAGTCTTAGTAATAGGGTCCCGTTCTACCCTTTGGGTACGGAACCCTAAAAACGAAAGATATTCAATTAAATAAATATCCTATCTAGATCAGAAGTTAAGCAAAAGTACCAAACTATGCCACGGATCAGCAGTCTAGTATAAATTTTATGAAGCAAACTTTACCGACTTAGTCATTTTAAAATATTCAGAACACGCTAGATCCAATTTCCGAACTAATCAATCTTAGCTTTTCATCTAATTAGAAGCTGACTCGAGGAAAGTTACTAATGGAAGATTCTCCAAAAGAAAAAGTGCTCCAACTTTATCTCTTGGGACGGAAGTTCATAAAGAAGTGATCAGGAATAGGCTGTGTAATATTAAGGTACTTAGTTTAGATTTCAAGATATCTATTTAAAATTAATATAAGCTAACTTTCATCGCGTGGCTTTACCCTGGAATAAAAAGTGTCACTCTCCCTCCGGTAAAGCCGGTCCAGCCGTTCTTGAGTTATAAATGGTGTAACTAGCCCGACTTTGTTTTATATACTCGTATATCGAGAGCAATGAGTTAGGGTCACATAAAAATACTTGAGTGTAGATGTATCTTAAGAACATTTCTTAAGATTTTTTATGTCAGAAAGCTGACAAACCGACAGGTGGTCCACCTGATGGTACCGTCGCCTATGGAAATTAGCAATACCAAGGAAATTGCCAATGTGTTGCGAACCTTTATAAAGCCTAGAAGGCAACTGGCTTTCGGTTGCGACTGCCGGAACGCACCAGTAGGGTTTTGTCAACAGATCAACTTGAGGGTGGTAGATTGAGGCCAGTCCAAATTAATCGAAGAAGCTGTCATGAGTTAATCTGTTATCCTAACTAATCCTAACTAATATTATAAATGCGAAAGTGAGTTTGTTTGTTTGTTACTTTTTCACGCTCAAACCGCTGAACCGATTGCAATGAAATTTAATATGCAAATAGCCTATGGTATAGAGAAGAATATAGGCTACTTTTTATCCCGGGAAAACATAAGATCCCTGGGGAACGCGGGTGAAACCGCGGGGCGAAAACTTATAGTATTATAAATGCGAAAGTGAGTTTGTTTGTTTGTTACTTTTTCACGCTCAAACCGCTGAACCGATTGCAATGAAATTTAATATGCAAATAGTCTATAGTATAGAAAAGAATATAGGCTACTTTTTATTCCGGGAAAACATAAGATCCCTGGGGAACGCGGGTAAAACCGCGGGGCGAAAACTTATAGTATTATAAATGCGAAAGTGAGTTTGTTTGTTTGTTACCTTTTCACGCTTAAACTGCTGAACCGATCGCAATGAAATTTGGTATGCAGATAGGCTATGGTATGGAAAAGAACATAGGCTACTTTTTATCCCGGGAAAACATAAGACCCCTGGGGAACGCGGGTGAAACCGCGGGGTGAAAGTTAGTGAAAAAATAAATTAAATTTACAAAATAATGTTAAGCTACTTACATAATATGAAATGCCAAAAATGTTTACACGGAGTTTTGTGATTTTAAAATTGTATTGTATAGCATCAAAAGATCCACTCTTTATGGATAGATTGCTATTTTTTTTACGAAACAATCGATGTTTCCATGTATTTCACTGGTCTACAGCATTTTTGCACATGGGACATGTATATCTTATTTTTATTGCTTGTATAGATAGCTAGAAATAAGAATAAGGACAAAAAATTGTTCTGTATTTGATTTTGTGTGAAAAAAATGCAAAAATCCTTATAAAAATTACATGAAATCTGTATATAGAAATGATTTATTAAAAGATAATGAACGTCCATTTATGATTTATTTGTCTTAAAATAAGGTCTAAGGAAGTCTTTTGCTTTTCTTGTCATGTTCAACAGAAGTTTCTATGATCACCCCCCAAATATAATCCCCCATCATGCTTTTAGTGTACTGGCCTTGGTAACATCTCTCAAATTCCATTATGTCTTGATGGAAGCGTTGCTTTGTACTTCCGAATAATTCCCATAATATCCTTAAATATGTCCAAATAAGAAGGTAACATGTACATCTTTAGAGACATTCTACATCCGATGATACAAAAATTCGAAATCATGTTAGTAATCAGACATTAATTGGGCACGAAAATCAAAAATGGTCGAATCGCTATAACTTTTTATATATATTTTACTTATACAATCAGAATATATTTAGTAAATCCCATGCGCAAGAAATTTTTACTTTTTTGTTGACCGGTGTTTTCGACGTTTTATACATTTTATCTACAAATAAAAATCTTTTGGTCTTTCACTTCTTTTTTATTCCTCCTTTCCTTTGAATTTAAACAAAACAGATTTATTTTCTATAAAAACAATTTAATCTTATTTCTATTGCAAACATCTAACCAAATAGAAATATACCATCCCGTATTCTAAAACCTTTATCAGACCACAGATAACATGAGTTTGTAGTACAAAGTTGGACTGCTGTTGGCGGCGTTTTAACTTGGCTTTTATTATGGACAGCACCTGAATAGGTGCTTGAAACTCGGCCAAAATTTGACTTACATCCGGAAGTTTAGTTATTATTAAATTAAAGCCGGTGTAGAGCAAGTTGCGGTGATGGAAATGAGCCTACGAAGTACATGAATATTTTCGATTAATATTAAGATAAGATAATTTTATTTGTTCAACATGTGTTATATATTAGGTGTTTATAGTCTAAAAAAATCAGTGTCATCATGTTGTGCCGATTTTGGCGTACAAAATATTATAAAATAAACGACATTTGGCACTTAAAAATAATAAAATAAACAATTCATTAAGGTTATAACATAATTAAAATTATTAATGGATAAAATCAAATGGATCCTTCTAATTATATTTTAAATATATTAAAAATTTACAAATGTAAACACATTTTAATAATGTAAATATTTGTATTATATTTGTAATAGTTGTATTATTTGTTAGTTAATTACGTAAGTTAACTTACGTGAGTTTAAATTTACAAGTGTAAGGCCGGCCTAAATAATATTCGATATTATATTAAAATTTGCTATGACATTCGTAAAGAATCTTTCTTTTGTTTCTTTTTCACAGAAATAAATGTTTTGAATTTCGAAGAGATTTTTTTATATGAACATGAAACCATTACTTTTTTTTTTAAATATATACTTACATAGATATTTACAGCCAGACTCAGCACAATCAGACATGCTCATGCACACGAATATCTGGCCAAGGTGGGAATCAACCACACGACCAGTAACACAAGAGATAGGATATCTTACCACGCCAACCGGTTCGTCAATGGCATTTAGGATAGCAAAACGATTTTATTTTTCTAACCCAGTAACTCAAAACCCACTCAGTGCCATACCAACTCCGTGTCAGACTGTTGACCAGAGGTTGGCAGCTGATGGCCGCATCCATTGGCCAACGTCACTGCACTCAGATGCGCACCTGGCGCGCTGTTCCACTCGAAATTGCTTCAAAGATTCTCCTATATTAGATAAGATTTAGCGATTGTTTTAAAAATTATATCTATCTTAATATTTTATTACGTACTTTTGATGGTAAAGCCTAGAATGGAAGTAGCAGCTGCCGCAATACAACGGTACGCGTTGGACTAAGAACTACATTTTATTTGAATGTTGCTTACTAGTACATGAATATGAAATAGTTCATTTGTGCATTTTATTTGTTTGTTTTTCCTACACGTCATAATTTTTACACTTTTTACTGAAAAAGAAAATGGTAAATGGTGTTTTCCTAGGAATGCGAAAGAGTCTATATTACAGTAAAAATAAGAAAGTTAATACAGGACAGAAGCTATGAAATCCCGAATGTCCACCAGTAAATACAATAATACCACTGTAGCACTGTAGAAACTGCAGGTTTTTATTTATCTACAAAATATATCCTCTGCAACTTATCAACATGTACTCATCCTTACTAGTTCGCTTCGATACCAACGCAGCTTAGTTGATGTTCATATTATTTTGCAAATGCTCAATAGTGTTACTAGAGCTCAAACTTGCACCTAAATCTGCACCTGTCCCTAAATATAGTTGCTTACCTTTAATGCTACCATTATAACGGAATATTTGCAATTTGATTTGGGATTATTATTCATACTTGATCATGTTTAATGTATGTTGTACACATACTCGATATTTGAAGATTAAATTTAAATGTATTTTAGGGTTACGTAATTTTAACATTATTTTACAAAATTCTACTCAATATTTTTATTTTTCTCACAAGTTTTGCCAAACGGTTCCTGCTTTCACGAGAGATTGCTTTCCCCAAACAAAAAGTCATATCCTATTATGTACATATTTTATTCCGGAATATAAATTTATCACCATAAAACAAAGATTTCATCCCATTACCTTGGAAAACAAGCTCAAACCTTAATGCGATACGTATCAGAAGTTACTCTCTCTCTCTCCACGCCTAACAAAGTTCTATAAAGAGCTCCGTGCCGACGGTACTGCGAAGAAAAACATCCCAGTGTTCGACGCTATCCTAGTGGCTGCCACTCGGGTTGTCGCCGCATCTAATTGGCTTTGAGCTATCTCAAAAGAGGGCTAGGCGCGATATAGGCGAGTTTCCAATGGATACGACACAGCTTGAATTCTGTGTCGTAATTACTTGCGTAAAACACGTATGTACCGTGTGTCTATGTATTTCAAAGTTATGAACGAAATTAAATATTATTCAAATAGGCCTCCACAAGCACATAATATGAATGGTCTAACTCTAACGAACGGTTCGGAAGGTTGCTTTTGCTGAGAAGAACCGGCATTAAACTCAGCTATAACTTTTTTCAATACCAACTTAGATTTATTACATAAGATTGTTTTTTTTTTATACAACATAGGTGGCAAACAAGCTTACGGCCCACTATAATAATATATAATTATCTAGTCTCACTGATAATATTTGTGTGTTATGGCGGAAAAAATAAATAAATAACAATTAATAAGTATATATTTTTATGCAATTATGATACAAGTAAATAACAGTTTGATTATGAAAAATTCTTCAACATTGCATACGAAAATTTGAGTATTATATTTTATGTCCAAAAAAGAAAATTAAAAACGCACTTCAATTAATACCAAATGGAAAACCGCACGCTACACTTAAGCCTTCATTGACATCTACTACAGAGACCCATTCATACCGCTCAAAATATTGACAACCCCTTTCAATGCAGCTTGAAAAGCGAAAGAAAAAAGAAGGAGGCCCGATTTTTCCTTACTCAGTCTGAGCGCCTCTTGAATGGGACGCGTAAAGCCGAATAAGCTCTTTGCGCTCGCAACGCGGTTCGGTCTAGAGAGCGGTCTGTTTTCGTTGGTAATTGCCAAGTCTCCTGACGTCAAAAATGTACGGACCGTTTGAAGATGTTTGTTCTGTCCACACTGTTTCAAGCATTGCTCTGTGCACATGTGAAACTTGATACTATTTTTGTGTTTTTTTTTACGTAAAATGCCATGGCAAAGGTCTGGGTCCGAAGTTTTAATTAAAAAACATCGTGATGAAACCTTATCACAGTGGTAGTGTACTTTGTAGTAGCCGGTTGGCTACCACCCTGCTAGTGTTTCGGTAGCTGCACTTGAGAGGCAATCCTCTTCTAGGCTTTGTGTGCTTAGTAACACCGGCCACATGGTGAGATTTTTATCTAAGACAAGCCTATTCTTAAATTAAGTCGGTTAAAGAAACGAAAATTGGAAACAGTAAAAGCCAACAATCATTCAAATAGTTAGGTATGTCAAAAACAAAAATCCCACATTTACTCTCATGTATAAATGCAGAAGGAGCCTGTCTCACAGGTGGCCGATGAGTTCCAGATAGATCATCTGATAGATATCTAATAATGCAATTATTTCGAGTAGTTACAGTCGATTTTATCATTAACCTGTGAAAAGGGCCCTAAGCAAATGATAAAATTAATTGAGTATCATTATTTTTTTTCACTCTCAAATACTATTATTTGTTTTGACCTTTACCTAGACCCATTACGCAATTGCTTTATCAATACTTAGATATTACTTTGTATACTAGTATCATAATATAAAAGTATATTTATTTAGTATAGTACACTTTCGTACTCGTACTACAAAAATCACCTGAAGTTTCATCCGCGTTTCCGAGAAAAAAGTAGCTTATGTCCCTCTTCATACCATAGCCTATCTGTGTACCAAATTTCATCGCGATTGGTTCAGTGGTATAGGCGTCAAAAGGTAACAGACAGAGCTACTTTCGCGTAACGATTATATTACTAACTTCCCCCCCCCCGCGGTTTCACCCGCGTACCCAAGGGATCTATTTTTTCCGGGATAAAAAGTAGCCTTTGTGCTATTCTTTCTAGACTATAATCTATATCTGTGACTTATTTCATCCAGTTCTGCGTGACCGACTAACAAACATTAATCCATCCAACTTTCGTATTTATAATATTAGTAGGATTACCTTTGTAACTATAACTAGCTTACCATCCCGCGGTTTCACCCGTGGCGGTAAGCTAATTTTCAAAAATCCTTTCTTAGCGGATGCCTACATCATAATAGTTAACTGTATGCTAATTTTGAGCCCGATCCGTCCAGTGGTTTGAGCTATGAGTTGATAGATCAGTCAGCCAGTCACGTTTTCCTTTTATATATACAGAAGATAATAATAATTTCGACACATCTATGTCTGGTCGATATAAGGTTAAATTTTGTTAGGAGTAGATCTTATTTTTATCACTTAATGTCTAAATTGCAATTTCAAAATATTTTTACTTAAAAAATTAAATAAACTGTGAATAAAAAAAAAAAGAAAAACAGCACCCATATCTCAGACACCATAATGTAGCACATAAAAATTATTTACTCATTTCGTTGGCAAGTCAACTCCATTCGGACAGATTAAGTTGCCACGTAGCCGCCATATTTCTTCTGGTCCGACAAGACGGAACGCTCGAGATATCTAGTCCGTAAATAAAAAAAAAAGAAATAAAGTGAAGAATACACTCTGTGTAATTTATCGTTTAAACACGACGTATTTGGACGGCAATGTTTTTCGGGTGTTTGTTAATACGCCAATCTTGATTATGTACTGGAAATGAATTGAACTTATAGTCTACAAGTATTTGTTTGTAGATAGAATAGAATCATTTTATTCTCTTGGATATTTTAGCTACATAATATTGTTAATTAATATTATTAGAGTTGTTAATAATATAAGCGTCTGAGGTCACAAAAAAAAAAAAACCACGTTTAATGTGCAAATATATTTTCATAGAAGTGATCAACTGACAGGTGTTTTTCACCCCACCATAGAATTATTTATTTAAGCAAAAAAATGGGTTTGTTTATCTAATACATTACATCTAAATCAATTGGGGTTAGGTCCCAGAAATATATAAAATAGGACACATGCATATAGAGCAGATCACTACTCCTGTTTTAAGAGACTTCTCTTAATAAAATAAAAGAGCATTTCTATAGCCCAACAGTTTTACAGCAGTTGTTTGCTCAAACAGCCGTGAACGAAGGCCCTTTCACCTCAAGCGCTATAAGCGCTTTACCCTCGCCCGTATAACAAGGGGAAGGAAGTGTAATTTTACACTCAGAGATACTATCTGCCGTGCAGCCCTGAATAATGAATGTGTTTTCCGACAGCGCAAGTGCTTTATTGATTATTGTACCCTGTGATTATTCTGAAGAGTAGTGTTTGTGTTGAATTGCTTGATGTATGCATTTGTTCAACATTACTAGTTCAATAGCTTATGGTTAATTATGACCATGAAGGTACAGCAGCTTCAAATCCGGTCCCACATCGCTGAATAAAATAGATTTACTTTCGAGAGATTTATGTGTCATCGTGTGAGTGTCACAGAATTTTGCTCGGAAATATATTCAGACAGAATATAGATTAATGTATTTTTCTATATCAGAATGCAGACAAGCCCGTATATCCATTCTCTAAAACTCTAGAGGATGGATATAGGAAGAGTAAGATTGTGTAAAATAATAAATAAGAAAAGAGTGAATGCAGATAATATTATGATGGATAGAAGAGCTGAATGGAAGAAGAGTACAAATTTGCCCACCCCAAACGATTGGGTATAGGGCAGGAAGATGATAATGAACAGAAGGCAAACAAGCGGGCAAACAATCCACCTGATGGTACTCGCAAATGGACAATTGTAATACTAGATCTTTACAAAGCCTACAAGGCTCTAAGTAGAAACTGCGACTGCTAAAAAGGGTGCTATAAAGTTACAAAATTACAAGGGCCCATCTTGATGCTGTTTTTTCAAGGGTACCTACTTTTAAAACTTTTATGGATTTTACCTTACTTGCCAGGGGTTAGGTAAAACATGTATGTTTAAAAGCTGAAGAGTTTTTTTTTTTGTCTGAACGCGCAAATCTTTGGTGTTTGATAGCCCAATTCTTGAGGAAGAATATAGGCTACTTTTTTCCCGGGAACATGGGTGAATCCCCGGGGAACAGCTAGTATTATATAGAATAGCACTGAAAGCGGACTGTCTGGAGGTAATATCCTCAGGTGTGATGTAAAGAAATAAATAATAAGCCACGAAGGAGAAGCCTAAAGCCAATTAAATAAACGTAGACATAACAGTAATTTCAGGGATGCTATTAAGGCTCCAGTCTCCCTAAAATCAGTGTTCTTGCGGAATTTATTATCTAAGTTTCGATAAATTTATTTCAAATGATTTTTTGAATGCATATATTTTTTATTCGACAGATAAGTACTTGCTTTCGGAGTGGTTAAAGTGTGATTTCTCTAAACCATTACTTTGTAATAGAAAAAAAAAATATGTTGCAAGGGTCAAATTCAGAAATTTATAACTTTTTAAAGCAGTTTAAATAAGAAATTGTGACGATTTTGAAAAAAAGTAACTAGATAAAATTATTGTAGAGGATTTGCCGACAAATGTAATCTGAATACATTTCTTGTTTTTGTTATATTTTTTTCGTAGCGTGTGCATGAATGAGACCCTCTACGCGTGGAACGTAAATAGAGGTATGTTTAAAGCCTCACAAAGCTAATAAAAGTGGCGTCAAATTAAAAAATAAAATATGTATTGGAAACTTCAAATCTCACACTTTAAAATAACGTAAAATGTATTTCATTTATTGCTTTTCTGATGACTAAAAAACAATATTTATTTTAGGGAGACTGGAGCCTTAACACGTAAATGAGTCCTTTGAAATAGGTTGGTTTATGTCAATTCCATTCTACCCTCTATTAGAGCTTTATTAGGTTTATAGTGTAAATTTATACACAAGTACACATGCAAGGTAGTAAAACAAGATTGGCTAAGTTATCGAAGGATCTTGTATAGTTCAGATTCTAAATAAAAGTTTGATAATTATTTTAAAGGTTGCGTTTTTATGGTTTTGCCAGGTTTATACAGGCAATGTTATAGTGTTTTGTTTTAGACCTGAGTAGGTACTGTTAGGGTCCCCGCACACGGGCCACCGGCCATAACCACAAAACGCCGCCACCGGCATATTTACTGTAGTTTTCATACATTTTATATGGGGCTCACCGCACACGGTTGACTCCGGTGGCCGCCACACGCTACAAATCGTTGCTGCTCACTTTTTGTGACCCGCACCGGCCACTAAACGCCGACACAAAACGCCGCCTCACACACGCCGCGATTCCCTACCCCTCTCTCCCTTATTCCAGTTAACCTGTTCGATTCGAAGGCATCGCACCTTCGATTTTTATAGGAAGAGCTATGACAGTTGACAATTCTTAAAACAGAAACATTTTTACGGGTTAAAAAAGTAGCAGCCACCGACCGCAAGTATCGACCACCAGCCACAAGTGGCTGTCGCGCGCTTCAGCTACCTTTGTGGCCACTTCTAGCTTCTCGTGGCGGCGTTTGTGTCTGTCGCCTGTGGCCCGTGTGCGGCGACACTAAGATTGACGCCGGTTGGCGTGGTTGGTAAGATACCCTATCTATCACGCCGCAGGTCGTGGGTTCGATTCCCACTCAGGACAAACATTTGTGTGCATGAACATGTCTGTTTGTCCTGTGTCTGGGTGTAATTATCTATATATGTATGTATTTACAAAAGAAAAGTAGTATATGTAGTTTTATCAGTCATCTGACTTCCATAGTACAAGCTCTGCTTAGTTTGGGGTCAGATAGCCGTGTGTGAGGATTAATGTCCCAGAATATTTATTTATTTATTTATTTATATGTGTTTTATTTTAACTACCACCTTACAGAATACCGCAGGTAAATAACTTAATATTGAGTTTGTGCGCATGAGAAAGGTTGCCAGAGCTATAGGATAGTCGGTAACGCCTGAGTGATGCCCAGGGTATTAAGCAAGCGTCCATATGGATACGGTTACCGCTTACCACGTTACCAACAGGTGGGCTTTATGCTTGTTTGCCGACGAGCACACGTAGGTGTTTGGCGTTGATTTTTAACTTTGAGGGTAATAGCTAGTCAGTACGTAAAGTAAAGTACCCTACCATCGTGGCATGGTTTCCTTCATCGAAAGTTCGAGCTGATTGTAGAATTTGAACCTGCGACATTTTTTGTATTTGTCGCTTTCCCTTAGTTTTCTATTGTGCCACGTAATATCAATACACTTTTCAGAAGAGAACTCTATATTATTTCGTTTAAAACTATTCCTCTGAAATTTGTTTTTGAATTTTGAATAAAGAATTCCTTCAAAAACTGAAAGATATGTTTGTATTTGCAATACGGGACTGTTCGACACGAGTCCCAGCAATAGTATTATTGGCTAATAGATTTCCCTTCTGACCTATACACGGTACAAATCGACAAGAATTGCTGCGCTCACCTTGTTTATACTGTACGATTGGGTGTGCTCGGGATGAAATTGTTGAGTTATTTGTTGTATTTGAGATTATGTTGGATGTTGCTTAGGTTATTTCTATTTATTTTATTTTGTTACAGCTATATAGATTCACTGTCATGATGTGATTTAACTAACTTCTAATCTTTTAAAGGTCACTTTGGTAATCCTCTGGTATTAGTAATATTTTTAGGTGTCAGCCACTTACCATCAGATGTTAGTGTAATCTATACTAAAATTATAAAGCTGAAGAGTTTGTTTGTTTGAACGTGCTAATCTAAGGAACTGCTGGTTCGATTTAAAAAATCTTTCAGTGTTAGAGAGTCTATTTATCGAGAAAGCCTATAGGCTACTTTTTATCCCGGGAAAACATAAGATCCCACGGATCCTGGGTGAAACCGCGAGGCGGAAGCTGGTTCTTCATAAAGATCGGCAGCACTTTGGCAATCCCACTGGTATTGCTAATGTCCATAGACGACGATTTGATAGTGCGGAAATATTGATATGATAATAGTATAAAATAATAGTCTAATTTAAAATATTTTTTAATAAAGTGAAATATTATTTTTAATCACCTTTTGCTGATTTATAATGCAGAATCAAATATTATGGCATTATTCTTCCTTTGTTATTAATTTGATTCCAAAATCCACTTATATTTGGCAAGCTACAATCATGTATAGCAGTTGTAACTAGCGACATCTGTTGAGCACAAAATTATTATCCCTAATAAAATAACTACAGCACATTGATAAAAATTTATACTAAGCAATAGCATCAAAACGATTCTAGATTCAAATAAAATAAAAATTGCTCTATAAAGTCTGGTACAGATGGGCGACAACACGACAATTGTGTAAACTAAGCATTGGTTTATCGGAGGTCCGCAGTAAGAATTCACAAACAAGAAACTCGATCTTTTGGGCAGGTGTCGGACGACAAAAAGCCCAGGATCCCCGGGGGCTGTCCTCTTCTTGTCACCAATTTTATTTGTTTAATTTAGAGGCGATGAGCGGAATTAATTTTTTTATATTTTTATTTTTTCTGGTTTATTCAGCCTATTAGTAAACTGTAAATGTAAGTATAGGAGTAATAATTGTGTAGGTTATAAAAAGTTTCAAATAAAATTTGCCTCTGACTCTTAAACTAGGAAAAGACCGGTGTGCAGTGGATCTAACCGGTTAGGTTTTTTTTATTATTATTGAATGAGCTTGCGTTTGGTTTACGACCCGTTTTACCCGTCGTAAGACGAAGCCCAAGATCAAGCACGCTTATCCAGAAGAAACCTTATCACTCTGGCCTTGAAAGTCTCTAGATTTATTGATGTAATAGCATGTCCTTTTGCCTAGGCAATGACGGTGTATTTAATATTATTTTATTGTTGGACCATTCACGCTCCCCATTCTCCACCTTTTTTTTATACAACATTGTCGGCAAACAAGCATACGGCCCGCCTGATGGTAAGCGGTTACCGTAGCCTATGAACGCTTGCAACACCAGGGGTATCACTTGCGCGTTGCCGACCCTTCCCCCCTCCCCGATGAGTTCTGGCGACCTTACTCACGCACAGGAATACAACACATTTTGACCAGTCGGTATACCTTGTACGCAATATGAACGTAAAGAAATTTCAACTTCATAACATAAAATAATATTCTAAGGAACCATCGAAGGGATGTCAGGTTCGCTATTTTATTTAATCAACTGTTGGACCAAACTTGCTTGACAATCAGTTTATCCCCGCTATATTTTGTCACTTGCACCACACTTAGATGGCTGACAAATTGAATCCTACTCGTCCGCTCTGGGCGAGACAAAAGGTCGATTCACATTTTATTTGCCATCTGATTCCGACGCCTCAGGGCCCCTTCATTTCCATCACCAGGACGTAATGGGATTTCAATTACTGAACCAGTAGGCGTGATATTTTCTTGTTATTGTTATAATTGAATGTTCCTTTCGTGTTTTGAGACAATATTACATTACAGAGTGTTTTTGTAATAAGTTGTTGCTAAGCTGAATTTTAGATAATCACGAATAACTCGATTTCATTCTCGCTTCTATTTTTAAATCTAAATGAATTTAGTTTATTTTCCCACACTTACTTAAATTTTAATTTAGTAAAATTAGTTTTTTTACTTTGTGTTTGACCACAATCTCACTATGGTAAGTGATGATGTGGTCGAAGGTAGTAAGCACACAAAGCCTAGAAGGAACTGGCTCTCAAGTGCAACTGCCGGCACACCAATAGGTGTTTGGCGACACATTTTCAACTTGAGGGTGGTAGCCAGCCAGGCGGGTACTACAAAGTACCCTATCACCGTACTATGGTTTTCTCACGATGTTTTCCTTCACCGAAAGCTCAAGATCATTGTAGGATTCGAACCCACGACCTTCGCCACGGCGTCCGACGTCACTACCACTGAGCTATCATCGCCTTAAATACTCAATTAATACTCAATGATTTATTTAAATAAGTATAAGTATATTTACTTTTTTAATTTTTCATTTATTCATTATTATGTATGTATCACATATACTTTTGGTGTTAAATAGGTTTGTTAAAATTTTCTGCCAGATTGTGGAACAATTCGTCGGCAGTAGTTCCCGTGGATAGAATGATAGATAGATAGACTTTATTGTTATATCGGTTCAGCGGTTTAGGCATGAAAAGGTAAGAAGCAAACAAACTCACATTCGCATTATAGTTAGGATAATATAGGATTCTCTATAAATACGTTGTCTATTTATATGCACATGTAGTTTAAATAACCGGTATTTAATCCTGAAATATTACAAATTTTACGTATCAATATTATTAAATAATTATAACATTTTTTAATAAGTCCGTACCACACAGCACCTTCTGTTTCCTTAATAAAGCTTGAAGAACACAATGTTGGACGCGAAGATCACATAGCACGTCATAACGTACCGGCTCCTAACTCATAACATGCAAATTCAAGTATTTCCGCAAAAAAAATCCAATCTTAATGAAATATTCAGTAGGCTTGCTCGTGCGGGTTATATCAAAAGTTTTGCGAGAATTGTTGGCGACGTAGGATTTATGTGGTGCGGCTGCATGGGGAATTGAATTAAATAAGCTACGTGAGGAGGATTAGAAAAGATTTTGGTAAATAACTTTGTGCCGTATGGTTGTCTATTGTTAGTTCAAATAATAATATTACAACAACAGAAATTTCAATTTAATTTATGTTAAAATTCAAGAAACAATTATTTTTTTATTTTAAAAGATACATTTTTGAAAAGAAAATAAAGTAATAATTTTAAAAACGTCGTTTTATAAATCCTATTAATCCTATTTCCTACTAATTATAAATGTGAAAGTTTGGATGGATGGATGGATGTTTGTTACTCAATCACACCGGAACGGCTGAACGGATTTGGATGAAATTTGTCACAGAGATAGATTATAGTCTGGAATAGCGTATAGGCTACTTTTTATCCCGGGAAAACATAAGACCCCACGGGAACGGGTGGAAGCAAGTCATTTATAAATCCAAAAAGAACTATCCGAGTACACGCTAAATTTACGACGTGAATATTTAGTCTCTCTCGTAAACTGTCTGAGAGATCTTTCTATCAAGTTTTATTTGTAGAGCATTAAGTATAGCTATTAATAAATTCTTTTTTTAAGTTTATATAAATAATTTTTCTTATTTCATGTTCTATTGATTCCTTATTTTCTTCACTCTTCCATCTACTGCATTTACTCTTTTGAGCTTAGCATAAAGGTAGATCATACTCTGGAAAAAAACAAAGACCCACAGGTAAATTTGCGGAGCAAAAGCTAACAGATAAATTAATTATGAATAAAATAACCAAAGTACTATTTTTTAAGGCAACAGCGTTTAAATCTTTTAAATAAAATCCAACACCACACCACCTCCTGCGTCATTGGCCTCAATGAAAACTTGTGCACTAACTCACGGGCCTCAGAGTGCCAACTCGAGTTCTAAGGAGTTCCACTGTTATCAGTTGTCATACAGTCGGACAGAGTTTAACAAAGTTTTTATACTAGTTCGTTTTGTTGGAAATTTTCTAACGGATCCAAGTTTTGCGACAAGACCGACAGTATTATACTTTGGAACGTGTGATTAGGTTCTTGAATGACTTATTTTATTTATACGCATTCTATATGACGTGTTTAATACGTTTTTTATAAATCTCAATCTTTAGCTAGTATTGATTTTGTGCCTAAGATATCCTGATATGCACTATAGGATGGCTTGTGTTTGACCACAATCTTGTATGGTACGTGGTGATGTGGTAAGTGATGATGTGGTCAAAGTAGCCTAGGAGGAAATTGGCTTTCGAATGCAGCTGCTGGAGTAATTAACCAGGTGACAGATTTTAACACAAATTTCATTGAAGAATTCTCGAGGCAGCAACGTACTGTAAAAGAGTCAGACATATTCAGATATAATCGGAATCCTACAGCTTCAACATGAACTTTTTACGACTGCAACCGATTGGGTTTAGCTACCTATAGTGAATACCACGTATACATATTTTTACAAAGATAAAGCTATATATTATATCATTTCTTATTCAGGGCTTAAACCTTTTTCATGGGTACTCGCAGCAAATCCAGAAGTAGGACACTATAAAAAAAATACCTATTCCTTTACACAGGTCTGCGATGAAAAAGTTTTTTGAATAATTTCATCTCAAACATGTAGCTGTTGGTCTATATAAAGCAAATATTAACTTTTTTTATCGTATCACGTCACATAATTTTTGCATTAATTTTTTTTTTATGAAAATTGTTAAACGCCTATAAAAACTTAGGCTCTTATATGAGAGAACATTAATTTTTTTAAGTCTCACTTTGATAGTTTCACAGTGAAGAACAAGGTGAGCGGTTCCCTCAAGACGTAAAAGAGATGCCAAGACGATGCCGTTGGGACGTTAATATGATGGCGGACTATTGAGGGATGATACATAGAGATGAAATAAAAATTCATAAACGAAAACCAACAAAACAAAAGTTTTTACAAAAAGACAATGTTATTGTTAATTGTTTTCTTTATGTATACTTTAATGTATTTTAATAGATACAGACTCAATAAAACAACAAAATTTTCGTTTTGTTTTTATTTGTATCCAAACACTATATGATCTAAATTTGGTAAATATGACGTGGTATATATCATAATGAATACTGCTTTCGATTACTGTTACAATTACAACAAATATTAACAATTTAAGAAAAAAACTTTTGGAAAAATAAAATTCGCAGGCCTGTGTTATCCACTAGCTGTTCCCCGCGGTTTCACCCGAGTTCTCGAGAAAAAAGTAGCCCATATCCTTATTCATACCATAGGCTATCTGCGTACCAAATTTCATTGCGATCGGTTCAGCAGTTTTGCCGTGAAAAGGTAACGAAAAAACTAAGAAACAAACTCGCATTCGCATTTATAATATTAAAAAGTTAGAAAGTTAAGATTAACGAATTCATAGAAAGCAACAAATCAACATAAATCCTTATAAAGACCGTGAAAAGTCACTTTTATCCGTCGGCATTACTAACAATGCGACACAAGTTAAACAAAAGAGTGGGAAAAATTGCAAAGTGAGCACCGCACAAAGGATTTACCAAACCATTAATTCTCTGTTCCGTTTTTAAAATGTAGAATTAACATTTAATGTAGTTAAACGTATCTGTGGCAAGATACCTACTACCCTCAACATGAAAATCTTTCATTTAATGTTATTAAAAGACAAGTACTTATCTACCTTTCTACGATCATGAGGTGCAGATAATCTGACTTCTGGCCTCTCAGTTTTTGAAGAATTAAAATCGTTATGAAGAAACCTGCCATGCTTGAGGAGCCGAAATAATGTATAGTTCGTTATGGTAAATATGACTCGATAGCAGGCGCTATATTTTTATAGGTCCCATTATCGATTCGAGTTAAGAGCAATTATCGCGCTCCTACTTGTTCTTCTTGGAAAGTATATTATCTACTTCCACGTCTTTTTTGTATTAATAGGGCTAATTTGGTTTTAAGCGTTATGTTTTCTTATACAAAAATTCAAGCACTGTTTTTAAGACGACCGAGTGCTTCTTAATTAGTTATCAGTAAAATCACTTAAAATACATCTTTTAATTCATCTGTGAACCCGGCGTATCTATATATTTTTTTACCAAAAATTTCATGTAGATCACCCATAGGAATAGTTACAGAATACTAAGAGTTTTTTTTCTTGTCCGTCTGTTTGTTTGAACACGTTAATTTTTAAAACTACTTAACGTAATTTCACAGGCGCATTAGTTTTGGCTTGGCGCTTCGTATTCACTTTATTTCATCGAAATCAGATGAAAGCAAAAAATATATAAATATTTTAAAAGTCTGCACGAGTGAAGTCACGGGCCAAAGCTAGTAATTAATATTTGAGGAACGTAAATACAATTGGCCAATTTTTTGCATCACCACATCGGAATTTCCTTTAATAACCCCCAATAAATTATTCGAAATACGACGAAGCCAATCTTTATCTCGCATTTACCTCAATTACGATTTAAATTATACATCGCGAAAAATCACACCTTATTGGGTATTATAAAAAATGAGAATAAAATTGCGCGATGCCCATTCATTAACGACTTTGCGTACAAATTGCTGGCCGGAGGCGATAATGACGCGACGATATCGCGACGATCTTCGCAAATCGCTTCCAATAATCCCGATCAACATGCAACAGGTTCGACAAGATGGTAATGGTATGTTCGCCCAATGAATGGGCCGATTATTTTCTTAAATTAACCTGACCTATTATTAATTGAACATATGAGAGTAGTTGAAGATGAGCTTACTCGAGTTTATGATATTTGATTATTAGATACATATTTTCTGACCTTGCTGCATAATTTTATCTTAAACTCCTGAGTTGGTTTTCAATTAAAGACTCGCTCAAACAAACACACTCAAACTTTGGATCATGCATACAATTAAAGCTTACGGATGGATTGTGTAGGGAATAAAGGCTTGATCCAAAGAGTTCTAAACTGTACTTTGTATAGAAAATTGTCCTACTTGTTACACAATAGTTATTTTTTCCAAAAAAATATCGATTTCTCAATCAACGACAGACCGGTTGGCGTGGTTGGTAAGATACCTTATCTATCACGCCGCAGGTCGTGGGTTCGATTCCCACTCAGGACAAACATTTGTGTGCATGAACATGTTTGTTTGTCCTGTGTCTGGGTGTAATTATCTACATATGTATGTATTTACAAAAGAAAAGTAGTATATGTATTATATCTGTTATCTGGCTTTCATAGTACAAGCTCTGCTTAGTTTGGGGTCAGATGGCCGTGTGTGAGGAATAATGTCCCAAAATGTGACTTGCCTATTAATACATAGGCTTACTGATTCTTAAATGTATATGCATTTATGATGTCCATTCATCCACTGCTCAATGAAGACCTTGTATTTATAAATCGTCAATTATTGTTGCAAAATATAAAGACAACTTTCTAATATAATATTCAACGCAATACAATCTAACGTGTGCACTTTACCTTTACTAAACATGCATCAAGGTATCGAGGTGCGAACCTACCGTAGTTAGTGTTAAACGACTCGTACGCGACGTTTCCAATTAGTCACCTTTAGCTGACGCAAATTGACTACCAACGGCTAAGAATTGCTGAGTTTATTCCTTTTTTACCTTGTTGCAAATAAATTGGAATATAAAGTGATTGGGTGTGAATAAATATGGAACAGCATTAGTAGTTGTATTTTCACTCATCATTTTTTTTTAAATTTGACCTCAATAAAATAACACCGCATGAAACATGATTAAAGTGGATATATTTTGCTCAAAATAAATATTTATTTCAGATTATGTACGAATAAATATGATGCTAGACAAAATTATTTATATTCTCTAGTGGCAGGGTAAAATGGGTTGATATTTTAATGATTTTTTTGATAATTCGCAACAATGATTAAACTTACTTACTTAATCATCTAAGTAATCATAAATAATGTTATTATTTCAATATGGAAAGCAATATAATAAATAATAAATAAATATTCTGGGACATTATTCCTCACACACGGCCATATGACCCCAAACTAAGCAGAGCTTGTGCTATGGAAGGCAGATAACCTGGTATACTACATATACTACTTTTCTTTTGTAAATATATGCTAGTTGTGATTAATTTTTTTTGGTCTACAAAACTGGGTACATGGACATGTATAATAAAAAAATCGTACAAGGTAGAAACAGGAGACTGAAGGCGCAGATACAGCATACATAAGTTATAACAAGAAAATAAAAAAGTAATAGCTTAACAATGATACTGAGATCAAAACCTAAGACAATAATGCTTTGCTAGAAGATTTCAATAACCTTGTCCTCATATTCTTTGCACATGACAACCAGTTTTTTTTAAGTCCTTGCGTGTCTTCCTTTCTAATGGATGTTTAATACTATTACCCCTTTTTTTACTTTTATAGGCTTGTGTTTGAACACAATCACAATATGGTATGTGATGATGTGGCCAAAGGTGGTAAGCACACAAAGCCTAGAAGGATCTGGCTCTCAAGTGCCTCAACACACCGATAGGTGTTTGGCGACAAGTTTTTAGCTCGAGGGTGGTAGCCAGCCAGGCGGGTACTACAAAGTACCTTTCTACCGTGCTATGGTTTCTTCACGTTGTTTTCCTTCACCGTAAGCTCAAGCACATTGTAGTATTCGAACCCACGACCTTTGCTTTCATCGCCTTAAAATATATTTGGCATCATCTTTATTGAAAACGTAATATTGTGGTCAAATACAATCTTATAGATAGTACAAAAAAGATTTAGTATGTCCTTGTAACAAGATGGAATGAGTAATGACTTCGTCGTCATTTGCGTTTAAATTAACAAATCACAATTTTCTTCGACGCAGGTTGGCTTTAAATTGAGTCGTGATTCATTTGCATTTTATTGTTTTCTTTTGTATTTCATTTAACACAGTATTTTCTTTGTTTCCAGAAACGTTGTAGATATTGTTATAATAAATATTTATCGAATAATCTTCACTATTTTTGGTATTATAATTTTTTTTTCATCACTGGCATTTTGGAAATCCCCTGATCGAAATGGGTTTAAATACCTACCTTTTTATTTCACAGTGTCGGATAGTATAAGTTGGAAAGCATACAAAAATTTAAATGAAACTAATACACAAGACATTCTGATAAAAGTGACTATGAGCTACTGAATGCAACAAGCTCAGGATTGTTGTAGAAATACTCCACAAATTCCAACATTGATAAATATTGAACAGTGGACAGTCAGCTAAACAAAGCAACAAAACCATAATTTACTTTATATCACAAAATTCCGAGCACAGTAAAGGCTCAAATTTGAATATATTTTTAATGGCGATCCATTCGTAACATCCCAGCCGGTGTTGCGTTGTGCGATAACCATCGCGCAGAAATTACACTTCCTTCCTTATTGCCGAGGGGCGTGAAATACGATGCTCGCCCCGACACGAAATAACACTGTGTGTACTTGCCTTAAAAGATTTCTGAGTGCCGTACGTTAAAATATTGTTATTGCCGTCAATGGTGCGTTAGTTATGACCATATTATTTCATAACTTCCAGAAGACAAATTGAGGATTGCTTACATTATGCACGATGCTGAAGAGTCACGAGCGTTAAATATAATGAAGTCACAAGACATGAGTTACGAGCGTGAAACATTCTCTAGTTGGATTGATGATGCTTAGTTAAACCAAAGGTTGGTTAAATGAGAAGAGATATTAATGAATGTAGTAAAATTGTGTTATGGCGAGACATCAGAGCCACATCTGTTCCAGACATTATTATTATAAACACGACCGGAATAACGAAAAAAAATAAACTAGTGCCAATAAACCTGTGGAGCTGAACCAGCAGACAAATCATCAGGATTACATTACTAGCAGCGAAAGATATTATTTTTGCAAGCTCACTTAACCTTTGTTTTCTATTATATTAATATGGAGTAGCAAGGTTGATGGTATATTTAAAAAGGGAAGAAGGTCATCTAGGCTAGGTCATCGTGTGTGTAGTCCGCGGTCCGACTGTAAATGTTAGAAACTTGTATGAATGCCGAATACTCAAGAAACTTTAATAGCGCGATGTAGAATCTTGTTGCGCCATCTATACATGGTTAGCGAAAATTCTTCATGAATAGTTAGTAGATGTCGCTACAATAATTGTAAGTGCAAACGCACTTTGAAGTCGGTTTATTTAGGTAGGTACCTACTTAACCTACGTCCCTAATATATTTTCATGGTGTGATGATTGATGGGGCACTTAGCACTGTATTTTATACATAATCATGTTCACTTATATAGTGAACTTGTTGAAATCTTAATAAAATAAAATAAACTGCTGAAAAATTACTATCCGAACCCAAAGAGTGACCTTTACAGCACAGTTCTTCGATTTTTAAGGTTTTAAACGTCATTCGCGATCCCAGGAAAAAAAACTGTATAGAAATATATATTTATCCGTTGCTACGTCAAAGAAGGACAAACCAATAAACACATTATCACATATAAGTATATATATAAGTATATCACTTAAATTAAACATCTTTCTACATAGTACCTAAGTTAACTCAAGGTAGAAAACAAAGGGGTAAACAAACGGTAAGAAACAGTTCCAGGAAACTGCAAAGTACAATTAAATTCAAAACAAGCGTATGAACCTAATATATGTCACCCACTGACCTTACCGTGTAACTTTCTATAGTCACGCCAGTTTGTTTTGGCCGTGTGGTCGTAGGATAGAGCTTGAGCATACGGTGAACAAATATAATCGTTATTAGACCATAGTATCTCAGTGGCAAGATATAGTTTACTTTGTAGCCTACTATGATGAAAAATCTTTACTAGCTGTCACTGGTGTTTTTCTTTCAGTTGTTGTATGCTTACTAATTTATACTTCAACATTTAACAGGAAAATTTAATTTCACAAATATATTCGCAGATTAAAAAAACAGTTTGAAATACTAATAATAAGTTTTTTTTTAGGGTTCCGTTCTTCCGATGAAAAATGTGACCCTTAATTAAGATCACTTGGGTGTATGTGTTGTCTGTGTTACAGCCTATTTTCTTTGAACCTACTGGACGAAATAAGTTGAAATTTGGTGCATATACAGAGTTTGATAACACAAAAAGGGACGTATAATGTGAATAAACAAATTCTCATTTTATGGGTTAATTTTGGGGGCAGATTACAAAAAAATACTTTCATAAATTGCGTCACAAGGTATATCAAATGAAAGGACTCGTTACGAGGAATAAAATGTCTTATAAATTTCTCTAGGTACTATACAATCCATATGGTAGAAAAAATCATTCACCAGTTACCATGGAGATGGTCAGTATACTGAAAAATAGCGTGTAAAATGGATAATACGACGTTATGTACGGAACCTTGTCCACGCGAATCCGATCACCACTTAACCGCTTTTTTAATGAAATACCTATGAATATTTAAGTCTTCATTGAAATATTCACTCCATTATGTATCATTTATGATGAAACTACCAATCCAATCCATTACAACTATAAACCATTGATCAATCCCATATTCACCCCACGATCGCACCCCGTAAGTTAAGGGTTCCATATCAATATACGTGTTGGGAGTTCGCACTTCTTGTCTCTCCGTCTGTCCCCGCATAACTTGGAAACTTAACTGACACTGCGACTTTAACTTATCAATTTTATTTGTTTCCATTTTGTTACACTGTTACCTTTTTGTTCTCCATTGTACTTGGTTTGGGACTATGAGTATATTTCCTTGTTTTATTTATTTTCGAATTATAGATAAAATATGGTATTAAATTATAGCTTTTTGCCCGCGACTTTATAAAATATTTAAGTCAAAGTTGACTTGACTTGGCTTTGAGCCATTTATTCAGTTTAGGCCCTAGAAGGGCACATATTATAATGTATAAAATTTATATATTTTCATCCTTTCACACGATTATTTGAAGCGCCAAACCAAGGCGCATTCTAATGAAACTCCAAACCATAGCCTATATACATACATACATTTTAACATAGCATCCTTACAATGTAGTTATACACAAGTGAACGTATGCGGCGGACCTGGACGGCGAACTTCCAGAGTTTCGTACAAATCATGCTGGACATTCTAAACTGATTATACACAACTATTGCACGCCCGGAGGTACATGTTTTTGTTATTATTAACGAAGGACGAGACGGCACACAGATGTGATTATTATGGATAAGTGGAAATTTAAAGTTTCTTGATGTTTTTTCAGGCTATCATTGGTTTTTTTTTTCGACTTTATAATTTAACAGTACCGTCTGTACTTGGATTGTCGAATAGAGAAATGGTGTTTAAAATAGTTGTTTTGTCATATTTCAATATCTTTATGAATATTTTCTCCTTAAATCTTTCATGTTTTGGAAATTCAAAGATAGTTTCTTAATTTCTGATCATTCTATTTAAGCTTTTATGATTATTGACTTTCAAAATCAGTGAATGAATTTCTAGAGTTGTAAAAATTCTTGATAAAAATGTTGATATTCCACGATTTGGACGTTTAAAGAAATTGGACATTGTCCAATGATGATTTCAATCGTCATGCCTAAACCATTTTAATATAAATCGTAGCAAATACAAATATAAATAAAAAATGGCGCCTACAACATGATTTGCCAATCGCCCATCGAATTTCGTGACCCATCTGTTAAATAATACATCTTCGTCCAGGACTACGCCCGATTACGTATTCGGTCCCAAAACTATACATTTGATTAACTACAGGAGTAAGTTTTATGGGGTCAGTCCGAAAATGGTGCTAGTTGTTCGGTCAGATGGTAACTTTGTTTCATGTTAACAATATAGATACTTTGTTGGGGATGATTAAGTGGCCGAAACTTGCGTTTTATACAATTTGTAAAGGATTATTGGACAAACTTCTAACTGTGCAGTTTGGATCTACCGGTAGATTTGTGCAATTTTGAAGCCGTGGTACGTACTTACCTGCATTCGGGGAGCTGTATTCACTTAGGCTAATTTCTCTAGCTTGTCAAAGTCAAAGTCAAAGCCATTTATTCAGTTTAGGCCCTAGGAGGGCACTTATGAAGGTCGAATTTACTGAAGCTACCACCGATTCGGAAATCAGCCTTCAACTGACAAGAACCGGCAAGAAACTCAGCAAGGTTACATTTTTTATATATATTTTTCTTTCTTTTTTTATAATCTGACTATTGGCTATATTTTTTCAATAACAGCAAAATGTACAATACAATATACAATTAAATCAAAAAGAAAAATACCAATACAATGTAAATAATAAAATGTAACGCAAACAAGTTCTTATTAAATAATAGCGAGTACGCTACATAATGGCTAAAACTAAAAAAAAATAAAATAAAAAAAAACAATATGCGAAGTGCACCTGTGCAGAGTGAAACTATTTCCAAGCATCCCTATCTTCAATATAATGAGCTACCTTGTAATAAGCCTTTTCCTTCAAAACTTTCTTTACGTAAAATTTGAATTTAAAGTCGGTCATCTTGGTTAGCTTGGCCACAATATCAGTTTATTATGTTAACAAAAGGAACTTGATCATAACAAGTTAAATAAAAGCTTGTAAAAAGATTAATTTTAGAGCAGCTATAAGTCATTTGTTGAATAACAAACACAATTTTCATAAATATCATATAGAATGATATTGATTGTTCTGTATTGGATAAAATGGCTTCAAAGATACTCAATAAAACTCAAAGTTACACGAATTTATGTGAACAAAACAAAAACAACGACAAAAAAACTATAGATTAGCGGTAACTAAATTAAACGAGGTATAGTTTTAAGGTTATCTTTGATTTTATAAAATTACTTCGGAATCCGGATTTTGTTTACAAAAAGAACATTTGTAGGAGTTAATATGATAGTTGAAGTCTCTAAACCATTTAATTTGACTTCGATGCGATTTTGTACAAGATCCCATATTATATTTAATTAACTCCTAACTATTGTCCTTTCTCTCTTAATTAATCTTTAAGTCGGAATTGCGCGTGACGATGGCAAGAGGCTGGATGCCACGTGTGTTGATACACTTCCCACATACTGGCGACTTGTAAAGTCGCTGGGGCGGCTGCGACCGGTGCTGAAAAATCCAAATTTAAAAAATACGCTTGTCTTGGTTCTAATTTTTTGTTCATGCCATTCGCAGTGGAAACCATGGGTCCGTGGGGGTTTGAGGCCCGCCGATTTGCTCGGATTTTATCATACAAGCTCATCGATGCTTCAGGAGACCGACGGGCTGGGAGATTTTTCCGCCAACGCATAAGCTTGGCCATCCAAAAAGGGAACGCTGCCAGCCTATTGGGAACCTTGCCTATCGACAGCAGCGAGGGCTTTGAGGATGTTTTCTATATATCATAGTTTGTATTTTATACATTGATTGTAAATATTTGTTGTAAATAAACATACATAATAATTAATCTTTTAAAAATTCTTCTCTTTTCTATTTAATACCTTTTTAAGGATTCACTATTTTTCTATCTACACTTATATTTCTATATTACCTACATAGTTTTATTAAAATTCATATGTTCCTACCGGCATCCAGACTGACTTGAACGGAATCTAGATCCGGCCACACCACAACTAATGGTTTGAAAGGGAGCCGATAAATATCGTCGTGATTATTAATTTAGTTTTTCTTTATTTCTCTGTATGGTTGTGAAAGGTTAGCTATTAGTTTCATTGGAGCTATTAATTTGTTGGAGAAAATTTCTGTGCTAGAAACAATAATAGATTGCACCCTATTTATTGTAGGTACCAAGCCTATGCCTTCCATAGCTTGCCAAAACAAACTAAACATTCGTAGTATACTTTTTCACAGCAGTCCAGACATAAGCAACAATATTAAATTTAGCAGTAATCATTTTGTATTATTTCTTCCGTTTTATAGAAAAGGCATGAAATTGCGTGAAAGGAAAAATGAGACTGAGACCACTTTTCATCAGTCATACAGAGTTTATATGCTACATTAAATTGTTGATGCAAGATAAGTACTGAATTTTACACTATTTGATGGTAAAGGAAAATATCGTGAAGTGACCCGCTTATATACTCGAGAAGTTTGAAAACGTGTATTTTCACGCCCTTTATTACATCCTTATTAGAAAAAGCTCGTAAACTCGAAAACTATTGTACAGATTTTCATACGGTTTTCAACAATGGACGAGTAATTCATAAGGAAGATTTAGGTATATAAATAAATAAAGCTTTGTGTAAATTGGTTGAAATGTGACGATAACTGTTGAAGATGTCGGAAAAAATAATGCCGACTGGGAGCTTTACTGGCGTGTGTCGCGTAAGCTAATAGAGTTATTATATATATGCTTATTAAAAAAAATCTAGACGTAAAATTCTGCTACCCTTACGAAGCCGGGGCGGATCGCTATTGCTAAATAAAACTCAATTAACTGAAGTAAAACTTTAATGCTGATCCAATAGCCAAAGTAACCATACTATTCAATAACCGTTAACCCTTATTTACCGTTATGCTGCAAATAAACAAAAATAAAACGATTACAATAAGTCATCCGGCCCATAATGTCGGGTTTCACTTGAGCTGGGCGTGGGGCTGGCTCGTGACGTCAAATAATGGACACTCGCGAATTTATAGATAGAGAGGAATTTATCACGAGTCGTGCATCGGGAGCTACGTGGGTGGTCCTTACTGGATACTTCTACTATTTGTTTTTGAGGTGTAATTTTTTTGGATGGATGAGGTGAGAAGTCTTTGGAAAAAAAATTGTTTGGTCGTTTTTTGAATTATGTCCTGCAAGGCTTATCGACTCGTATCTTGAAGAAAATTTTTACATTAGAACATCGAGTATAAATACATGAGTTCTGTTCATTCCCTTCTTTTGAATAAAAAAAAAGAAAGAAGAACTGTTACAAAGATAATTTTATTACGAGTGGATAAATGTACGAAAAATTATAATACATTTATTTAAAAAACATCACTTCATTTGTAAATCATTCATCGAGTTGCAATCGAGTTCCCTATAAAAACGTTGCAAGGTAAAACATACACATAGTAATGTTAAATCTAGGTTAAATCTGAATGAAATGCGGGCACGGGAATTAATTCAAGACCGGTATCGTGTGCCATTGTGTTCCTCTTTTTGTTAACGACAGATAAATTTCTACAGAGTTATCTGAAATTAGGTCGACTTAATATAATTCCGTTGTACATTTTCAATCGTATCTTGAATTACTTAACGTAGGAATCAACATGTGATGGTGATTTAGGGGAAATGATATTCGGAGTTAACAGGCCATGTTAGGCGTAAGAGGAAGGCTGAAAAAGAGATAAATGGGATTGTATAAAAGATGATATGGGTAAGAGGCGAGTGATGCAGGTATGACGAATAGAAGAGCCGATTGTAACAAGAGTACATGCGCTGACACCAAATGATTGGACATAGGGCAAGAAGATGACGGTGATAAAAATATTTGCGTAAATAAATACTTAAAATTTTATTTTACGTGCTGTACCATTACTGGTTTACAATCATGATACGTATAAGAGTTTCCAACATCAACACCGTTAAACCGCAGCCCTCTGCCATGAAGAACTAGCCTGGCAGAAGATCTTCCCTTTAAAATGGAGGAGTCTACAAAGTGGTAGATCAAGGTTGCTTCTCTTTAGATTTTAATGTGGAAAATATGCAAAATATTTACTGGGCACAAAATATTTTCGAAATTTAATAATTAAACAAATCAAACTAGGAATTTAAGTAAGGGCAATTTGAGATACAGATTAGGTCAGTATTTACCTATCTACACTGAGTTAGGTAATCTCACAATTGATGCTTGAAACCTAGTATAGTGATAAAACAACTTAAAACATGAATCAACCTTAATAATTTAAAGAACATTATAAATAACCAGAAAATATGAATCACCGCAAACGATACATGTAATTAAAATTACATGATAAGATTTGTAAATCCATGTTAATTAGGATGATTATAGCTGCTAATCCCAAACATCTGCAAAATATTAATAATTAATTAGTCCAACCAGACCCTCCACATTTGGAGGGATATTCATAAGCGATATCTGAATTGCTTAATTTGTAATGAACTACATCTGCCAGTTGATAGGGTCTTAAAATAGAAACGAACAGCGATCAAATCTCATTAGATGATTTAATATTTCAAAGACACAGTTCAAGTAATTTGGTAATAGGTGCTGAAGTAATAACCGCTTCGGAATTTAACTTTCAAATTTCTATTTGTGCACCCATTTCTTGTATACCTTATACAGATATTAAAGTAGTTCTAGATGTACACAAAATTTTAGAGAAATTATAGTTCTTTATTATTATTAATATCCTAGTGTATCCCACTGCTGGATAAAAGAATAGTTCTGTTAAGTTATTACCACAGTTTTTAGATCTAATTGTAGTAAACTAAAATTAATTTTGCTGTTATGAATAATGTTTTAAGAATATTTTAATAATAGGTTAGGTTCGGAAGATAGTATAGTCAGGTTATGCAAGTACCATTGCATCAATAGAGTTGCTTATAACAAGGTAATCATAGATGGCGCCACCGAAATACAACAGAAATGTATCCACCAGTGCCATGATTTAAATGACATTAGTTTCTTTTTGCCACTGTAACCATTCGCGTAATTTGTTTTCGTTATAGCACAGTGGCGCCTCTAGCAGGAAAAAATGGTAGTAAGTGCCAGTTTTTTGTTCATTCTTTTATACTCGGTGATTTTGTTATCACTGGCAATACTTGCAAGGGTGGAAGTACTCATCAAAATGAACAACTTTTATTATGGGACTAACTGTGAAATCATGAAAAAATTATCAGCTGTTCCATACAAAAGTTTAATACCTACTCGACCAAAATGTATGAAGCAACCATATTATTTTACGCGATATCAGAGTTAGCCCTATAATAAAAGTTCTTCACATTGATGAGTACTTCCACCCCTGCAAGTATTGCCAGTGATAACAAAACCATCCTGTATATTGTATTGGAAAATATCGCTGACTGAAGATAAATATCTTGCGGTTATTGTGTTCTCTTTCTCTCTTTACTTGCACCATTACACCAAGGGTCGACCTTTATCGGTCGCTAAAAATAATATAATTAGCCAATTTGCTGATTATCCGTCGAGGGCAGGCCTGTGCCAACTCCAATTAGTGAATTAAAATTATTGTATAGTAACGCTTTAATGCCCCATCGAGCTTTGTCGAGGCCATCTGGTGTCGTTTAATTCGTTGATTAACTTCTTTAAGATTACTGGCGACTCTCATTTTCGTTTTACATCGTAATGTTTTAGTTACTACGATTATTATTATCATATCATATGTAGTTTTACTCTCTAGATAAGAAAATATCAAACTTTAAGAATTTAAATTAACACTTAAACAATGATTTGATTACGGATATCACGTAATTATTTTAATTTCATGACGTATTAGTGTCTCTATTTGAAGTTCTTATAAATATAAATATTCTGGGACATTATTCCTCACACACGGCCATCTGACCCCAAACTAAGCAGAGCTTGTACTATGGAAGCCAGATAACTGATATACTACATATACTACTTTTCTTTTGTAAATACATACATATAGATAATTACCACCAGACACAGGACAAACAGACATGTCCATGCACACAAATGTTTGTCCTGAGTGGGAATCGAACCCACGACCCGTGGCGTGATAGATAGGGTATCTTACCAACCACGCCAACCGGCCCGTTATGGTGCCATATTAAGACTAAAGTCGCCACAATCCAATAAATCCATTTTGACAAGAAGATATCACAATAGCTCTCGTTATGTTTGACACTTTTTATCACTTGAATGTAATGGGCTGTTAAAATTTTAAATGTCATTGAAATAATATACCAAATTTTCATAATTATAAAGTTTATAATCAAACGAGCTTGAATTACTTATCAGTATCGGTTTCACAAGGCTATAAGCTCTAACTTGCGTCTCGTGTCTTCTGGCCTTACGATATCTACACTACTTTATAATTTATTTATTATAGCATGATTATAATCCATTATATGCTAGCTTTTAGTATTGTGAATTCATTAGATGAAGTTTGATTTCTATGAACATCATTATATGTTTTCTGATAGGCTGAATTTGCTTGCAACCTTTGTCATGTCATCACTATCCTCAAGTGAAGTGTATCGTGACTTCAGGTTGTCTCAAATACGCTACGAAAACTTTTGGTAAAACAGCCTCCATTTTACTAATTGACTTTACTGTATGTAAACCAGACTTGGCTATGGCTTTTATAAAAAATATAAAAAAATATTTTTTAGAAAATTATAAATGACGAGCCTTTGCCTTCTCTAAATAAGAGAAATCGGGACGTCATTTCGTGATTTGCGCATGTGGAGTATGGAAATAGATTATTATAATTTGTTTTTATACTTATTTAAAACCATACATTAGTAGAAATGCAAAATAAAAACATACATTAATCTATTGCTATACGCCTCATGCGCAAGTCAATCACAAAATCGCTTTTATTAGATCTAGTAAATTACACACAAGAAAAAAATATAATATTAATTCAAAATGGTGATATAAAAAAAGAATATAAATAAAAAATACGTCACTCGGGGACTGCCGCGGTAAAGCTATTGCATAGCATTTTTTATCAACTTATGCAATTATAATTATTTATTTATTTATTTATTTACATATTTACAATTAAAGTAAAAAATACAAACTATGATATATAGAAAACATCCTCAAAGCCCTCGCTGCTGTCGATAGGCAAGGTTCCCAACAGGCTGGCAGCGTTCCCTTTTGGATGGCCAAGCTTATGCGTTGGCGGAAAAAGCTCCCAGCCCGTCGGTCTCCCGAAGCCTCGATGAGCTTGGATGATAAAATCCGAGCAAATCGGCGAGCCTCGAACCCCCATGGACCCATTATTTATTTATTTTTTATTTAGGCAGTTTTTTTTTTTTTCTTTTCTTTTTTTTTCTTTGATATTAATAGGTACCTATACACCTATGTACTTTCTCACAAACAGCATACACACATGTGTGTGGGAGGTTTTAGGTTTTTTCGTTACGGAATTTTTTCGTTACGAAATTTCTTGATTCGGTCGCCGCGCTCAAAGCCCGAAAGCCAAGGAACATATTTACTCCAAGCGCCCCAAGCCCGCGATAAAAGCTATACAATAATTTATTAAAATATATGATTTTAATTGAACAGCATACATCCATTTAGCTTGTGTCTCCAAAAATAACCAAACTGGCACCATTATAGAGGGAATAATTTCAAATGACAAACATTTGCCATTTACATTTAGAAGCACTTTTGTCTCCCTTGTGGTAGATAAAATAATCCATGATAATTATAATTGTTATTACAATTTTGTCACAGTCGTGATCGTATCGTGAACGTAAAGCGAGCCGGATTGGCAATTAGCTTATCTGCGTTGCGTCTACATAGTACGTACAGGATTCGACCGCCGACGCCGCCGCCCTAATTAGGGAGTGGGACCGAATTCTAAATTTATTGAGGTAGGAATATGTTGTTTTGTCTTTACGTTGTTACCTTTAAATGTGTTCGGGCGCTTTTCCCTTTTTGGGTGCTGATTCATTTATCATTAGAACAGTCGCGTCATTTGTTATTTAGATCTAGAAAGCTGCTAAGTGGTAGGAATAATAATTAAAAATACAATACACTGCTGTCTAATTTAATACGATCATCCTGAGACAGTTTCATTCCGTTCATTTCATTCAGATATAGAAAGATCTATATCTTTCTACCCAACTATTATTTTTTTAATTTGCATGACTTTTCTATCACGTCAAGATCCAAGTTTAAAGTTTTTATTTGTAAGACTAACTAAGTCTTTAGTTACTTCAAATTATTATGCAAAATTACAAAATTTTCTCCAAATACCAACTAGGTAAGCAAACAAAAAGAAACAGATAAGAAAAACAGCAATAATACCGGACGATTATCCGAAACCTGCAAAGTCCCCAGATGATCGTTGGACGAATGAGTGAACGAATTGAGGGCCGCGAACGAATGGGCGGGAGCGGCTAATGGCCCACGTCAAGACTGCTTTGTGCAATAAAACAAACGCTACCATTACAGTACCAGTACTTATTAATCATGGACCTTTTCCTCGCAAGTACCTCCACTGACAGATGTATGGGAAAAATAAATAAGACGCGAATTTTGTCTAAGTGGGCCGAGAGCTTTATCGATGTTAGTTATGGTTATTTTAAATTGTTGTTCTATTGTGTGATTTATACTTATGTTCTTAAAAGCTTAATTGAAATGTATTGCAGATTTGATTTCAGAACATCTGTACTAATGACCAACCCTCAGATATTATCCACGAGCTTCTGCTCCGCGGTTTCACCCGCGTTCCAGTGGATCTTATGTTTCCCCGGGATAAAAAGTAGCCTATGTTCTATTTCAGACTGTATCAGTAAGGGCTAGCCACCAACCTGCACTCCTTCCAACCCTGCCTTACGTTCCAAACTGGGTTTCTGGCGTGGTCCCGCGGCAGATGATAAATTGTCCGTTCCTTTATGATACACCGCAATCCATAGGTTAGTCGATTTGCATTTGTGTTTACACACTAATTCAAGCACAATGAATGTTTCACAGAGGTTTTAAAGTTCTTTTTATTTTGTTTTCTTTATGAGCATGCCGCGCGCGCGTGAATATGTAAAAAACATGGTCGTGCTGTGTAGGTGGCGCTCTACTCGCTCAAGTCATAACCCGCGTACCCAGATTGAGCCAATCAGAGGACCGCTCCGCAAGGGCTAGTTAAAACACAGGAGGATACCAACCCAAACTAATTCCTAATTAAAGATTTTGTATCAATATCTCAGCGAAATGTTGTCACATATTAAGGAAAATACGTTAAATGAATTTAGAAAGAAAATTTATATAATAACATTGAACTTCTTGTTTCAGTACGAAACATGCCGCTCACCTTAAAATAATGCAATTCTTTTAACGAAAGTAAATTTAAAATATAGTTGAAAAAATAATAATAAGAAATATTAGGTTAAATATAATTATTCTGCGGGAAGAGGGCAAACTTTGACGACCGCTCTTTTAAAAAACGTATTCCCTATCTGTAATGTAACAACGCGTGTAACGTTGTCAGAGCCAGGATGGAGAGCATGCACACGAGCCAATTTCCAGTGAAGAGGTGGAAGATTGTCATCACATACCACAACAATGGCACCTTCACGTATGGGAGAACCGCGATCGTGATACCATTTACTACGTTGTTGAATTTCGTGTAGGTACTCGCGACTCCAACGTTTCCAGAAGTGCTGCAGGCACTGCTGTACCCATCGCCATCTGGGCAGGCGCCCCGGATTAGAGTCCGTCAAAGAGACATCTGGAAGTGCTGTCAAGGGACCTCCAATCAGAAAATGTGCTGGTGTTAACGGCACCGGATCAACTGCGTCGCTACTCATCACACACAGTGGTCGCGAGTTTAAAACCGCCTCAATTTGACACAACAACGTATGCATCTCGTCATAGGTTTGAATTTGTGTTCCCAACACACGATGTAAATGATGTTTAAAACTTTTTACACCAGCTTCAAATAAACCTCCAAAGTGCGAAGCATAGGGAGGTTGAAAATGCCATGTAATACCTTGTTGTAATGTTTGTGCATTTAACGTATTTTGAACCGAATCAGTTTTTAAAAACTGATATAAATCTCTTAAATTGTTATTGCATCCTACGAAATTTTTACCACAGTCAGAGTAAATATCAGTGCATAAACCACGACGCGAAGTAAATCGGCGCAGAGCCGCTAAAAAGGCCTCGGTAGACAATTCCGACACGAGTTCGAGATGTATGGCCTTAACACACATACATACGAATACTGATACATAGCATTTAATGACCTTGGCATTACGAACTTTATTTGCCCGAACGTAAAACGGGCCCGCATAGTCGACTGCAGTTTTCATAAATGGGCGTTCGGGAGTAACTCTCGCGGCAGGCAGAGGAGCCATACTTGGCTGTGTCCGCGAAGGTCGTGCTCGGAAGCAACGCACGCAGCGATGGATACGCTGACGGATAATGTCACGGCTGGATAAAATCCAATATCTCTGTATTATACTATATTGCACCGATTGGATACCCGCATGTAAAAGAGTCAAATGAGTGTCATCAATGATTAGATTTGTTAATTGATGTCGCTTTGGTAGAATTAACTGATGTTTCGATTCGTACGGTAAAAGAGATTTATGTATGCGACCTCCAACTCGTAAAAAATTATCTTTATCCACGAATGGGTTAAGCCGTCTCAATTGATTTGAAGGACTCGTTCCTTGCGAAATTTTTTGAATATCTTCTTGAAAGGTGGACTGTTGTACGATATAAATTAATCGATTAAGAGATGCCTTATATTCTGGTACTGTAATATAATTAGGAAATGAAAGCTTTTCCTTCTTTACTTTACTCTTCAACTTATTATAAAAACGAAATATGTATGATATGGCACGAATCAACCGTTTCAAGGTGGAATATCTATTAATTATGTCAATGCTCTCTATCAATGCGGCGGGTGTAGCTGTTAGGGATGGCACAAGTAAGTTACGTCTTTCTTCGTTAGTGGCCGGTATTTCTTTGCGCACGGGCCACATAGATGAATCCTCAAGGAGCCACTTAGGGCCGTGAAACCACATTTCATGGTCAAAAAAGGTCGAAGGCAACATTCCACGGGACGGAGCGTCCGCTGGATTCTCAGCCGACGGAACGTGTCGCCAGTGATGACTAGGCAATAGGGTTAGTATCTCACTAGTCCTATTAGAAATAAATGTCTTCCATTCATATGGAGGGGATCGAAGCCACGCGAGCACGATGGAAGAATCAGACCACGCGTATATCTCTTCCCCTTTTGATGCGGCCATTGTAGGTATGCATCACCTTATCAATGAGTTTTGATAGAAGGGCGGCTGCCATCAACTCAAGACGAGGGATGGACAGACAAGGTGATATGGGTGCAACCCGAGTCTTAGCAAGGAGGAGACGAGTACGTGAATATCCTCTATGGTCGACCAGACGCAAGTACACACACGCGGCGTATGCCTTTTCAGAAGCATCTGCAAAGCCGTGTAACTGTGTACAGTACGCGTCGTAAAACACTTGACGTGGAATGGAGACACGAGACAACACAGGTAGTTCTAGTATGAACGCGGCCCATGCATTTACAATGTGTATAGGCGGACGGTCATCCCAATCAACACCCGAAATCCACAATAATTGCATTAAATGTTTTGCGTATATAGTGACCGGAGATAACCAACCCATTGGATCGTAAATCTTGGCTATTTGTGAAAGAATAGTTCGCTTAGTAATTTTATCTGACGTGCATTGTACACTAAATGTGAACCGATCTGTTTTGGAATTCCATTGTAGCCCCAAGACCTTAATTTGATTATCATTTTCCATGGGAGCGAAAGGTACGTTATCGAGCCGCTCACCCTGAGTATTTGGCGTCTGAACTGCAGCAAGTATCGCTGTTGAGTTGCTATGCCATTTACGTAGCTCAAAGCCGGCCGTCGCACAAATATCAATTAATTGTTGTTGTAAAATGAGGGCACGATTTTCATCACGTTCTCCGGAGATGACGTCGTCCACAAATATCTGGTTCAATAATACCTCGGATGCTAATGTAAGGTTTATGTACTTAATTTTATAAAACTGTTGGCAACACTGTAAAAAGTAATAAAGAATTACAATATGGCTAGAACATCATGAATTATTCTTTACATGGCGCTGGGCCAAATAAAAAAATTAATTTTAATGTTTTACATAAGTATTTTACCTAAATAATGAAGTAATTACACTATGTAATCTTAAAGTTATATAATGTGAGTAAAATTTTGCGAAAAGGTTGAAGATTAGCAGTGATATTGTTGGATAAATTTTTTTGGTTATGTACGTTTAACTAACCAAAGTAACCAACATTGTGGTGAAGAAGTTAAGCACACGTTTAGTGCATAAATCTTCAAGAAATAGTGCTGTACGTCAAACAACACTTAAAAGTAGTTAATTATTACCTTTCAGCATAAATTTTTAACGCATTTCAAGAAAAAAAAAAATAACACGTAAACGTTCTACGAAGTAAGTAACACGACAAGAAAATGGAGTCGCTCGATGAAGATTTTTTAGATAATTTTACTGTAACGCAATTGAAAGAAGAGCTAAGGCTTAGATGCTTAAGTATGCAGGGACTTAAGAAAGATTTAGTTTTGAGAATTTTAAAAGATAATGTGTTACGACAACAAAATGGATCATTTGAAATTTTGAAGGAAGAAAGAGATCGTCGTCAATCAAAAGATTTTGAAATACAAAATTTACAGAAACAAATTGAAGAATTTAAAAATAAAAATCAAGGAACAAGTCAAATGGAAGGTATGGCAACTTTTGGGACACAAAGTAGTGATCAAGGTACGTGTATTAATGATAATCAATCATTAATGATTAAAATTTTATCTCAAGTAGTGGAAACTCAAAATAAATTAGCAAGTCAAGTCCAACCAACATTTCAAGTATTTTCAACAAGTGATACAAGTAACGCTATTCCTATTTTTGCTGGTAACAAAATAGATAATGCTAAGAATTGGTTAAACCAAGTAGAAAGAATCAGAACATTGGCAAACTGGACAGAAAATTTAACATTAATAAATGTTACAATGAGACTAAGGGGTCCTGCAAGCGACTGGCATAAGGCTATTGGTAAATACATAGAAAGCTGGGAAGATTGGAAAAGTAAGTTTGTGGATAGGTTCAGTACTAAGATGTCATTTGCTGAGTTTATTTCATTTCAGGCCAAAAGAACATTGCGTTCAACAGAAACATTAACAGAGTACATTTATAATAAAAATGCTCTTTTTGAAAAAAGTCCTACAAGTTTATCGGATATAGATAAGGTTTCTTTAATTTTAGAAGGCATTGTAGATATTCGTTGGTCAATTCCATTAGCTTCACATTGCTGTCAAACAGTAGAAGATTTGCTTAATCATGCTTCAGCTTTAGATCAGATTAGAAAAGTAGTACCTAGAGAGCAATATTTTACAGAAAAAAATAATATGTCAAATAGTAGTGAAAATAAGAAAATAAGTAATAGATTCATTTCAAAATTCAACCGTGAAACAGAAAAAGAAGAAGATCAGACATGTTTTAAATGTAAGAAAAAAGGACACATTTCTTATAATTGTATTTTTCAAGGAACAAGTAATTTACCAGAACAAAAATCATCACTTAAAAGTAACTTTAATACAAAACCTAACAGCAATATAAAACCTCATTCTGAAGAAAATTTTAGTAAGAAACAGGTAAGCTGTGTACAAAAACTGGAACCAAATGTTACATTGATACCCATAACTTTAAATAAAACTTTACAGCTTGATGCACTTCCAGACTCAGGTTCTGTTATAACGATTATTGACAAAAGCAAATTACCGGAGGACACTCAAGTCTACCCATGGCAAAAAGGAAGTTTTAAAGCTGCCGGTGACGTAATCACACCAATAGGATGGATAACAGCACAACTCCAGGTGGGAAAAATTGATTATATTATGCCCCAAATAGCTATTTGTGAAAACCTACCAGTACCCATGATATTAGGAAAAGATTGGCAATTAGCAGTTTATGCAAGAATTATTTATGACCCTGATGGTAAAGTTTGTATTATGACACCAACTCACACTGAGTATCTTCCTACATTTTCCATAGACAGCAAAACAGTTTCATGCTGTGTAAACTCACAAGAAGTTAATAATCCAATTACTGAAGAATCAAAAGAATTAATAAACAATCTTGTCTCAGAATATGATGATATATTTAAAAATGATAATATGAATGATATAGGAAAGTTTCCAGACTTTGAGTTAGAAATAAAATTAAAACATGATTAACCTATTAGTTGCAAACCATATAGATTACCTCAACCACAGAGAGTATATTTAAAAGAAACTATAGAAAGAGAAAATCAATTAGAATTACTTTTTCAAGCAAGAAAATCAGCAGAAGCAAATATAATGAAAGTTCATTTAGAAAATAAAAGAAGATTTGACCTAAAAAGATTTCAACATAATTTTGAACCAGGTGACTATGTTTTATACCAATGGATTAAACCTACTGAAACAAAATTGACACCAAAATATAAAGGACCATATAAAATTATAAAGAAGATTGGATCTGTGTGTTATGAAATTGAAGATGTCAGCAAGCCCACAAAAAAGAATAGTTCATGTTCAATTTTTAAAACTTTTGTCTAATCCACATAATTTAGATTTAATTTCAGATTTTTCAGATAACCATATTCATAATGATTACCAAACTATAAATGATGACCAAACCCTAAATGATGACCAACCCATGGATGATGACCCACTCAATCATAATAATGAGGAAAAAGTACCATTTGTGACCAGCAGAGGGCGCAAGACATATAAACCGCGTTCATATAAGCTTTAAGTGTAGTAAGCAGGTTTTTAGTTTTGTATAATTTTTTTTCTCGTAGCCCTTGATGCATTTAAATAGTTAGTACATTTATATGATGGCAAGAGTATCATAATCATAATTATAAGTAAAGATATAGTTAAAGATTAATTAACGATTTTACTTAACAAATCAAACTAACAATGTAATTTAGTATGAAAACTAAGTTCTGTATACTTAACCTTAATTTGTTGTTAAGTATTACATGCAATTTATTTAAAAAGATGTTAGATATTCAATAAGTTTACTTTGTTTTTTTTGTAAGAACAATAGATTAACATTATTAGTTAAATATAAATACATTTTCTGTTTTCATGTAAAACTTTATAAACAGATTTAACTATAGAAGTGTAGAATTAATAGCATTACAAGTTTTGTAATTAGTTTAGAAGTTTGATGTTATTTTAGTTAGCATTTATTTTGAAGATTTCATTATTTTCTACAAATCAATTTAAGTACTTAGGAAAAAGATAGATGTCGCTACTTTCTTAGTGTTAAAAAAATCAATAAATAAAATAAGTTTTTGTTTTCTATAAAAGTTCATAGATGGCGTTAGTAGTCATACAGTGTTTTCAATATTATTTTTGATGTTTTAAAAAAAAAAAAAAAAAAACTTTTGTATAAAGTAAATAAGTAAAAGCTGTTTTATTACCTATGTAAGATTTATGTCATATCAACTTAAATAATGTAATGTAAAATCAAGTAAGGTTTCGAATGTTGTTAGACTAAGGGCATGTAAGGTGTTTAGAAAGGTAAATTTTAAAATTGAAATAGTAATTTAAATTTCGAAAATTTAAAGGGCATGTAAGGTTTATGTACTTAATTTTATAAAACTGTTGGCAACACTGTAAAAAGTAATAAAGAATTACAATATGGCTAGAACATCTTGATTTATTCTTTTACACTAAACCAAACCGCGTCGCCTCGTCATGAGCCAACTGTTTTATAGTGCGAAGTGCTAAGTATGGGGATGAACTAACACCAAATGTGACAGTACACAGTCGATATTCGCCTATTGGTTCATTAGGTGAGGTTCGCCAGAGAATGCGTTGAAAATCTCTGTCTGATTCTTGAATTAATATATTGCGATACATTTGCCGAATATCCGTCGTAAACGCGATACGATGTATACGAAATTTTAAAAGGACTTCTACTATGTCTTGATGTAACTTTGGACCGGTTAACAAATTATCGTTAAGGGAATTCCCGTTGGAAATTTTACATCCTGCATCAAATACAACGCGAGTCTTTGTAGTCTCACTAGCTTCTTTTATTACGCAGTGATGTGGAATGTAATAGGGATTACCCGACGCAGGGCATTCTTTAACTGGCTCCATATGCTTGAGATCAAGGTATTCTTGCAAACATTCGTGATAGGCCGCCTTGAGTTTAGGGTTACGTTCTAATCGATGTTCTAACCTATGAAACCGAGAAAGGGCGATACTACGCGAGTCACCCAGCGGCTGAGCTTCGGGCTTAAAAGGGAGAGCTACCACGTAACGGCCGGTCTCGTCACGAGTATGTGATTTTTCATACATTAATTCACACAAGCGTTCATCTGGTGTCAATGACCTCTCCTCGGGTACGGACTCAATTTCCCAAAACCGTTTTAAATCATAATCATTTTCAAATGAACTAAACCACGCCTGAATTGGGTTCTGTGTCATAGATTGAAACGAAATTTGACCTAGCAATAAATAACCAAAAATGCTATTAATTGCTATAGGTGAACCCGGTGGACCCGTTATTACATTTCCGAGTAAAATGTGGGATAGTATATCCGCACCTATTATCATCTCCACCGGTTGGGGGGTGTGAAAGAAAGGATCTGCTAATTTTAAATTATTTATATGTGACCATCCTTTATATGGTAATGGCATAGTGGGCATCTCAGGAGTTAACTTATTTAATACGAGCGCCTCTACCGCGACCGCAGGTTGCTCGGCGTCTATGGGTCTAATGCAGTATGAAACTACTCCTCGCGGATGTACTGGTTGATTATCACCTATCCCGTACACCGGTATCTTTACACTACGACGTTCTAGCCCTAAACGCTGTGCGCACGCTTCGGTTATAAATGACGCTTGACTCCCTGTGTCGATCATGCAACGAATCGTTGATAGTTTTCGCCCATCTACACATACATCAACGAGTGCTGTCGATAACAGCACCGTACTAGTACGAACAAGAGGAATGTTGGATGTTGCATCTATCTCGGGTGACGCTTGCATCGACGTCATAGCGAGTTGTGAATCTACCTCCAACATCTCCTGGGAAACTTCGATCTCTTGCCCTGTCACCTCCAAAGGTGAGAGTGAGACAGCGTTACTGTCCACCTTATCAAAATGTATTAAAGTATGGTGCCGTTTATAACACGACCGACACACAAAATTTGACTTGCATTGTCGTACATCATGTCCTATGTTTAGACAATTATAGCATACATTTTTATCTTTTATCAATGAATACCTATCACTCGGGGATAAATTAAGAAACTTATTACACTTCGAAAGAAAATGGAACTCATCACAACACACACAATTCTTATTTTTAATGTAATCTTGTGAAGGTCGATAATTGCTCGCGTCAGTCTCGTTAGTCTGTACGTTGGCCGCGAGAGCGCGCCGCGGTCCTGCCATGGCGCTACCGCCGCCGCCGCCGCTGTATGTCGCTGCGGGACTTGGTACGCTGCGCGTATTTGAGCGCCAACTACCTACATTATTATTATTAATAACACTGGTACCTGTAATTTCATAAGCTGCTAGTTCTCTTTCTAAAAAAATTATTAACGTATTTACGCTCGGAATATCAGATGGCTTCAGCAATGACAACTCGAATCGTTTGCGCATCGATTGAGGAACCTTGCGTAAAACTATATTTAATAATAAAAAATCCCACTTATCGACGGGAAATTGCATCATTTCTAATGCCTTGATATTTTCTTGGTAGGTATTTAATAATGTACGTAAACTCAAGTTCGCTTCAGAACAACTGTTAATGTCTAAAATTCTATCAAGGTGGTTAGATGCAATTGCTCGTTTGTTTTCGTATCGTACAGTAAGTATTTCCAACGCGACAGAGTAATTGTCATCTGTAATAGGTATAGATTTAATAAGGTTATATGGTTCGTTTTTTAAAGTCAAAAGTAAATACCTAAACTTTTCGGCATCCGTATAGGTATCATTGTTGTGGACGAGAGACTTGAATAAATCATAAAAAGATGGCCAATCTGTTGATTCGCCGGCGAACGATGGTAACGATAACGTAGGTAATTTCGGATGGTTGTTATTATTACACGATATAACAGTATTATTAAATGAACGACTGGTGCGCCTGCTCTCATCTTCGCTCTGTTTTAAGTTATGAATGTGACATAGTATAGCGTAATAAAAATCGTTAAATTTATTACGAATATCTAATTCTTCATCTTTATTAAACGTTTCGGTTTTCATGAGAAACTTTTCAATTCTAGTTTGTAATTTAAGAAACTTCCTTTGAGTCGACACAATATCTTTGGATCTTGCCCTAAACTGCTGTTCGTTTGATGGGAAGAAGTCCAATGTTCGTTTTATTTCGTCGAAAATGATATCGCGCTCAAATAAGTCTTGTTCCGCCATTTTTTCCGGAACGTGAAACGTCGCAACGTAATGGGGAAAAGTAATTTCAAGTGACAAACACCAACTGAGATTCGACACGATCCGGCTCGAACGGATCAAATTATGTATCAGTAAGGGCTAGCCACCAACCTGCACTCCTTCCAACCCTGCCTTACGTTCCAAACTGGGTTTCTGGCGTGGTCCCGCGGCAGATGATAAATTGTCCGTTCCTTTATGATACACCGCAATCCATAGGTTAGTCGATTTGCATTTGTGTTTACACACTAATTCAAGCACAATGAATGTTTCACAGAGGTTTTAAAGTTCTTTTTATTTTGTTTTCTTTATGAGCATGTAATGCCGCGCGCGCGTGAATATGTAAAAAACATGGTCGTGCTGTGTAGGTGGCGCTCTACTCGCTCAAGTCATAACCCGCGTACCCAGATTGAGCCAATCAGAGGACCGCTCCGCAAGGGCTAGTTAAAACACAGGAGGATACCAACCCAAACTAATTCCTAATTAAAGATTTTGTATCAATATCTCAGCGAAATGTTGTCACATATTAAGGAAAATACGTTAAATGAATTTAGAAAGAAAATTTATATAATAACATTGAACTTCTTGTTTCAGTACGAAACACAGACTATAATCTATCTCCGTGCCAAATATCATCCAGGTACATGTAGGCGTTCTGGCGTGATTGAGTAATAAACATGTATGGATGTTTGTCCATCCATCCAAACTTTCGCATTTATAATTTTAAGTTGGAAGTAGGATAGGATTATGTGTATGTATCATGCACTAGTTTATTTTTCAGTTTATCTTCTCTTCAATTTTCTTATCTCTCCATAGTTTTTATTCCTGTATATACCAATAATGCAACTACTACTTTCCCGTAGGTATACCTTACCAATATCGTCTAACTATCAAGCCGGTCATCCAGCCAGTACTTTTCTCTCTCGGTCTTGGTTCACTGACAATCCCTGACTATCCAATTCATAGTTTTTTTAGGGTTCCGTGACTATAGAGTAAAACGGGACCCTATTACTAAGACTCCACTGTCCGTCCATCTGTCTGTCTCTCCTTCTGTCACCAGGCTGTATCTCATGAACCGTGATAGTTAGACAGTTGAAATTTTCACAAATTATGTATTTCTTTTGCCGCTATAACAAAAAATACTAAAAAACTGAATAAAATAAATATTTATGGGGGCTCCCATACAACAGACAAGTTTTTTTTACTATTTTTATAGACAACTAGATTCCGCCCCGCGGTTTCACCCGCGTTTCCCAGGGATCTTGTTTTCCCGAGATAAAAAGTAGCCTATGTTCTTCTCCGTACCATAGGCTATCTGCATATCAAATTTCATCGCGATTGGTTCAGCGACTTAAGCGTGAAAAGGTAACAAACAAACTCACTTTCGCATTTATAATATTAGTTAAGATTAGGATAGTACGGAACCCTTCGTGCGCGAGTCTGACTCGCACTTGGCCGGTTTTTTTTATATTGAGAAAGGTTACCGATCTCTTATGTTGAAAATTATACATATTTTTTATACCACTAAGATGACAAACAAGCATACGACCCGCCTGATGGTAAGCGGTTACCGTAGCCTATTTACGCTTTCAATACCAAGAGTATTATTCGCGCGTTTCTGACGCCAACTTGTACAACTTTTTTACCTCTATAATAAGCCGAAGTCTCTAAATATGTGCACCGGAGATCGGTAAATGGAAGCGAGAGACAAAAAGCCCTGAGGCGAAAAGATGAATCCGACAAAAAATCCCCACTCATCCGTCATTGTCAGTGAAATGTCAAATTAGTACAGAAAGTATTGGGATCTAAGTATTGATTGGGGCCCCATCATTCATCATGAGGTGTTATTGTCGCGTCAAAATAATATATTTTTCTCCTCGCTTACAGATTTGAAAAATATTTGGACTACGCTGTATTTTTAGATGGAACTGTGTGACCAGAGCAAAAAACAAATCATAATAAAAAAATCTGATATTCATTAGGTATTTTTGCGGCACTTAATTTTTTGAAACGATTAAACAGCCTAGATAAGTGATTTTACCCCCCAACCCCGAAACCATGGATTTCATATTTTACGAACAATCCTAACTTTCAAACATACCTAGCGATTAGGTAGGTAGGTAGTCAAATGTGCTCGCGAAGCGCGCTGTCCACCCAAGGTCATTCACACTGCATCGTAGGTATATACAGGGTGTTACAAAAATACCCGTAAAGCCGAAAGAAGGTTAAATGGGGCCTTATAACGAGTCCATTCTCAATATTTAAGAATCGTAGTAACGCTGTATAACATACCCCAAAAAAATATTATTATTTACACTGATGTGCAAACCCTATTTCAGTAAAATTAAAGAGTAAACTACGCAGAATGTTCCTACATTTCTACCTAATTCGCTGAACGACAAAAATAATAATCGTAAATTAAACATATTATATTTTTTTTCCAACATGACATTTTTTGAAGCCAGTACTTGAGTATAATGACATCCTTGTATTGAGGTAGCAAACATTTATGAATAGAAAATAGAAAAACTATTAAAGAATAACTCTATAAGTTCCAATATTATATTCACCCATACTAATCCAACTTTTCTTGAAAAAACAACATTGAACGATTTATTAGCCGATAGTCCAGTTTATTTTTATTTAGTTTATATATCACACAATTTATTGTTGTCAAACTCCACGACAACAAAATATAAAACGTAATACCTATGTACAACCTTACTAGATATGTATTTTGTACAACGGCAGGTAATCAGGATAGTCACAATAAGGAACACGATAACACTTTATCAAGTATAATAATTTCTATACAATCGGACAGAGTTTCCCCTTACAACTGTACTTGGTGACGGTTACAAAACGATTGTCAAACAGTGTGACACACCGGCTTTTATAGACTAAAAGTTAACCTAATCATGCAACAAACTATTTAATATTCAATATTAATTATTACTATTTATACTGAAAACTAATCAATGGAAATTATCAGTAATTCTAATGAACAAAGATCTTTCTTAAATACTATTTTTAATTAGTACTTCCTGCGCCGGAAGCTGACAAGCGGAAAGCAACATATTCAATAAATACAAGTACTCAAATAGAATCAATTCAGAGATGATTAAAATCTATCACCTTAATCAAATTACAAATGTGATTAATATTAATTCTGTAGTTTTATTATGATGTCGAGCTAGTGTATGCAAGGCCGGAAGTCTGTAACACTCGGCCATCCTGTATTTGCCGTGCCCCACGGCGGTCAGCATTACCACCTGAGCTTGTTTTGTCGCTGGTATATGGCATCTGAAAAATAAAACGCAAGAGCAGTATATCTATTCATTTAGTTGTTACATGAGTTTAGTTTTAATAACATACAGTTTTATGTAACCTATTTCACGCAGATTTTATTTACCCTAACCACACAGTTTTCATATCACACAGCTTTTTGTATCTCATTTCACACAGCTTTTATATATCCTATATCACACAGCTTTTATGTATCCTATATCACACAGTTTTATCACGTAGCATTTATAATATTATATCCTATAACACAAAGCTTTTCTATGTCTAATATCACACAGCTTTTTGTATCTCATATCACACAGCTATTATGTATCCTATTTCACACAGTTTTTATGTATGTGGAGGTAAAAATATATCTAATAAAAATAAAAATCTATGCTTTCCATTTCATGTGTGTTTTATTATGATGGATTTCTTAGATATTTAGATTGATGCGTTATATCGATAATCATTTGTTCATACTATGTATCTATTGTGGCTACTTGTTAACCTTATTGGCTATTTATATCATACTTTTATACAATATTTGATTACATGTTTAATTAGCTTTCTAACAAGTCTATTAAATCATCCCTATCAACTTCATGGTCACTACCACTACTTTCATCAGGTATAGACGAATTATAAGGTCGAAGAACTTCGCCGCGAACAATTGCAGTAAATTTTCGATATCCTTTCATACCCTTAATACTACCTATCGTGTAACGATCAAGTGAGTGGTCAGCTTTGCATACTTTATATGGTCCTGTATACAAACCGTTAAGTTTTCTAGTTACATTAGCGTTTTCTCTTGTGATTCCTCCTTTCCATAATACTAATTGCCCTACAGAGTACTTAATGCATTTCCTATGAGATCGATCGAATCGTTCCTTCATGAGCGTCATATTGTTATCAATACGCAATTTAGCTGCGCCTCGTCGTTCTTCCAGGGCCCGTGCTTGTCCTTCAAAATCATTACATTCCCCTGTAGGATAAGCTGGTAAGCGCGAATTGGGATGCCCAAATAATAGCTTAAAGGGAGGAAAACCGGTGGTTGCATGGGGAGTATTATTAATGCCCCAAACTATATCATTCAAGTGGTCATCCCAAGTGCACTCACTATCAGACATAGTATTTAATCCATTTATCAAAGTTCGATTCACACGTTCCACTTGTCCATTTGACCTAGGACTTGCAATTGCGTTTAGGATATGTTTGAATTGCATCTCCTCTGAAAATTCTTTGAAATATCTACTCGTGAATGCTTTTCCTCTATCCGTGATGACCCTACTAGGGTTTCCAAACTGAGAGATAATATCTTTTAAATGTTTTATAGTTTCTATAGAACTACAGTTTTTAACAGCTTTTGTAAATACAAATTTTGTAAACGAGTCTATAACAACAAGTATGTACGAGTTACCTTTTCGGGTCTTAACAAATGGGCCTAAATGGTCAACATGTAGAGTGTGCATTGGGATAGCTGCTTTTTCAATTGGGTGTAGTTCCCCTTGCAACTTACCATATTCCCCTTTCCCGTAAGCACATCGCAGACACGATTTGATATATTTCCGAATAAACCTAGTCATACCCTCAAACCAAAACTGTGCCTTGATAGTCTTTTCGCACTTATCAAAGCCAACATGTCCTATCTGATCATGAAATTTTTGTAGTAAACCCCATTTCGCTAATTTGGGTATAACGAAACGATCCCCGTTAAGCGTTTTTCTATAAAGTAGGTCGCTTTTTATGGTGTAATTAACAATAATATCACGATTGTCTGTACCATTTTGCAACTGAGTTAAAATACTTTGAATTTTTTCGTCCTGTAACTGTAACGTCAATAGCCAGTCGGAATCGTCAATTAATAGAACAGAACTAACTATCGGGTTCCTACTTAATGCGTCTACGTGTCGCATTCGGTCACCGGAACGATACTCAATTTGTAGATCATAATCTTGGATTGAAAGCCACCAGCGAGCTATGCGGGGAATAAGATCTTTTTTAATTAAGGTGGTTCGTAACGCGGCACAGTCCGTCACTATAGTTACCGGGATACCAATGAGATATATTCGAAAACGCTTTAGTGATTCTACAACTGCTAATGTCTCTAACTCGTAGCTATGATAAAACTGTTCTTCTCTAGTCGTTACCCTACTAAAATATGCAATCGGTTTTAAAACACCATCAGATTGGTACTGCAAGAGCATGCCGCCTAATCCAAGCTTACTGGCGTCAGTATGCAGTTCTGTACGAGCATTTCTATCGTATATGCCTAAAACTGGTCTTTCAATAAGTCGTTCTTTTAGGGTTTGAAACGCAGTTTCTTGGGCAGAATCCCATATCCATTCTACGTCTTTCTTAGTTAACTGTGTGAGGGGTCTAGCTATTTCTGCAAATCCGCGAATAAACTTCCTAAAATACGACGTTAAACCAATAAACTGACGGATTTCATGTACATTAGTAGGTCTTTTATATTCACCTACGCAACTTATTTTAGCCTGTCCTGGTCGTATTGTGCCTGCGGTAATTTCGTGACCTAAATAATTGACGCTCTTCTTTAAAAATGAACATTTATTTAAATTAAGTTTTAAATTAGCCTCTGATAAAAGTTGTAAGACATCGCCTAATAACCTTAGCCCTTCATCAACCGATATTGTTGGCAGCATGACGTCATCAAGGTATGTGGCTACGTCATTACCTAGCTTACCCAACACAATTTTGATGATACGTGAAAAGACCGCTGGCGCATTGGCCAAACCAAATGGCATTTTTAAAAATTCGTATTGTCCTGAAGGTGTCACAAATGCAGTTTTATGAACTGAACTTTCCGATATCTTTACCTGATAGTAGCCTTGTGCAAGATCGAGGGTAGTAAACAGTGATTTCCCAGATAGACGGGTTACTTGGTCGTCGATATGAGGCAATGGATATCGATCTTTAACTGTACGTGCATTAAGCGCTCTGTAGTCTATGCATAACCTATAATCACCACCCTTTTTCTTTACGAGGACTACTGGACTCGCATAGTCAGACATAGATTCCCTCACAACTCCTGCATCAATAAGATCCTGAACTTTTCCGTTAACTATCTCATTTTCTTTGTGAGAAAGACGATAAGGTTTGCAAAAGACAGGTTGCTCGGTTGTTGTCTGAATATGCATTTCCAGCACGTCCGTACATCCTAGATCGTTTGTATTTTCCGCAAACAGATGTCTGTATTTATTCAACAACCGTAGTAATCGATTTCTATCATCGTCACCTAAATCGCCTACGTCTAAATCGGATAACTGTAATTCTTTGTCGTTAGATTTGTCTACTGTCATAATTTGTCTACACCTACTATTACTTGTGTCACTAACAAGTTCGGCGCGCGCTACAAGTCTTTTTGCTTGCCACTCTATAATATCATCTCCAAGGTTAACTATTTTTAAAAAACAATTCCTCGACCTTATAAGTCCCCCTATGATAACATAAGACATACTCCCTAACTCAAAATACACAGTATTCGTAAGAAATGTATGATTAGTGTTAGTATCGACGTAGACTTGTACAAAAGCACAACTTCGTGGTGGTATCACACTGTCATTTTCCAAATAGACTGGGAATTTTGAAATGAAGTCTGTTTCATTTAATTGCATATCATCTATTACGTTATTAAATTCAAATTTATACAAAAGGTTTACAGAGTTTTCCGAGGTAACTAAGCTTATATTTTTCTGATTTATCATTGACTGCCCAATTATTAGGTCTATATCAGCAAGATCATTGTCAGTCAGCTCAACAAAACCACTTAACATAATATTATCTATCTGAACATTGATATAAGATGTCCCCAACGAGTTTGAATATGTACCACCAAATCCTTTCATTGTAACTGTAGACGGCATGATCTCCAACTTCAAATTAGGAAGTTGTGACACTGTGAGAATATTTAATTTACTCCCCGTGTCTATATATGCAATAAGACGGTGCCCATTAATTGACACTGGTTTCTTGTACAGATCCATGTAAATATTGTATGTTGTAAATAGAACATTACTAACCTTTTGTGGCTGCTGATGTGAAGAGCCGGCCGCATACCAGCAGCTGGAAGTGGTATGGCCAGGACGATGACACACCTCGCAGCGTGGTATCCTGCAGTCTTTTGCCACATGGCCTTCCCGTCTGCAAGCGTAGCATTTCTTCGGCATAAAATTTGAATTTTCCTCCTTTGTGTTGAAACCTCTCTTCCACGTAGTTATCGGCCGCTTGGAGTTGCTAACTTCCACTTGTTTGTAATTTTCAAACGAGGATAAATAGCCGTAGTAAAGTTGTTGTGGTGTTTCACACTGAAAAGCCTTTGCATTGGCTCTTATATCCCCTGGTAAACCTTTTATTATGCAAGAAATCGCAGACTCGCCGTCAATATTGCATTTCTTCAGCAAGGATACTTTGTCGTGAAAATATTTGGTCATTGTTTCGGAGTCAGTTTTCTTTCGGGCGAGCATAGACTCGAGTAAGTCTACAAAATCAGTAGAACGCGGAAAGGCAGTCTCTAGTGCATCTTTCCACTCACTCCAGGTGAGATTATAATCGTCTAAATCATCATACCAATCTCTTGCGGAACCTCGAAGACGAATCTGCATGATGAACTGTCGATCCTTATGATCCCAATCATATACGTCGCCTAGCTGGTCAATCTTGTGCAGCCACCCCTTGACGTTACTCGATTTTTCATCTGGTCGGAACGTTGGAACTATCTCAGCATCGGCTTGAGTCACACGTCGCTTTTTGTGTCGAACACATCTTCTATCGTTCTTCTCGTGGTAATGCGAAGAAAAAAAATCTGAGTTTTCTTCTTCGTCCGTAGACATTATTTCATGACGTCTTCTTTTCTTTGCACCAATACCATTAATATATGGGCCTGACATATCCCACTTCTGAAGTGTACAACGGCAGGTAATCAGGATAGTCACAATAAGGAACACGATAACACTTTATCAAGTATAATAATTTCTATACAATCGGACAGAGTTTCCCCTTACAACTGTACTTGGTGACGGTTACAAAACGATTGTCAAACAGTGTGACACACCGGCTTTTATAGACTAAAAGTTAACCTAATCATGCAACAAACTATTTAATATTCAATATTAATTATTACTATTTATACTGAAAACTAATCAATGGAAATTATCAGTAATTCTAATGAACAAAGATCTTTCTTAAATACTATTTTTAATTAGTACTTCCTGCGCCGGAAGCTGACAAGCGGAAAGCAACATATTCAATAAATACAAGTACTCAAATAGAATCAATTCAGAGATGATTAAAATCTATCACCTTAATCAAATTACAAATGTGATTAATATTAATTCTGTAGTTTTATTATGATGTCGAGCTAGTGTATGCAAGGCCGGAAGTCTGTAACAATTTCTAATAAAATATTACGTCTAGTGTCTTGTTGTTGTTTTTAGGAGTCCGTACAAAAGGCAAAACAGAACCCTTATAATATCACTTTGATGACACCAACCATAGAGGAATTTCACGAAAATGATTACTAAACAACTAAAAACTTAAACACTTTAAAATATTTTTTTTTTTTCAATATTAGGTCGTAAATTAATAAGAAGAAGGTATGTTCATCAACCCTGATAGGGTGTCGCAATAGGGTATTTTACTCCATATGAGAAAAAATTTAAAAATGTACAATTTAGATAGCTTAGGCAATAAGCAGTCGGAAAATGTTAGTTTTAGTTCATAAAATAACTTAATTAATTTTAAAATTAATTTCAAAGTTTTCAGTTTTTTAATCTGTTTCTAAACAAGCGAAACAGTAGCCGCCATTATAATGACGTCATACGGTATTGTATGTATATTAAAAAGTGTCAACTGAAGTATTATTATTATTATTTGAATCTAGTATTCATACATTCAGGAACAGTAGGCTAATAAAAAGGATAATAGCTCATTTTTAAATTTATTACATTTTATAAGTCTAATTGAGACCAATATCAGCGCATTTATTTACTTACAAGAGACCAAATAACGTCATGACCGTAGAGTTACATGAGGTCCAGCGTTTTCATCAAACTACTCGCAAAATTTGAAAATGTAAAATTTAAATGCATTTTTATGGCACTTATCGATTGAATAAAATTTTTGTGTTTTTTTTTTATGGCTTATTAGCACCTTAGGGACGAATTGAGACATTTTTCAAAAAATGGTGTAATACCCTATTGATAAGACGAGTTAGTTATTGTTAGTGATTTTAGTTAATACTTATAAATAATGACGTACTAGCTTCCACCCGCGGTTTCACCCGCGTTTCCCAGGGATCTTAAGTTTTCTCCGGATAAAAAGTAGCCTATCTCCATACCATAGGCTGCATACCATTTTTCATTTTGAAATTTACACGGAAGAAACAAAAAATAATAATTTGCTAATCATCACCACTATAGTGATAGTATCAAACTAGATTCTATAAAGCAATAAAAATCGAAGGCTTTGCCGCAGTGCCAAGGGCAGCGACGTTACCGGAAGCCCCCCATCGCCCTCCCAACCCCGGACAAACTTCCGGTACGAGCGACGCCCGGAAACCGGATGTAGTCTCCCATTCGGAAAAACTCAAAGTTGTGTATTACTATAACTCCTTGCTGAGTTGACGGTTCAAGATGTTAGGATTGAGTTTAACTAAGTTTGTGAACATATTTTACAATGATATGAAAATACGAGAGAAAAAATAGACGGCCTGATTCTTGAATATCGTACAAATAAAAGTCGTTGCCAGGCAACGTGGTGTAATCAGTTGCAGCGTGTGACAACCATATCTCAGACGTTTTTTTATTTATCATCTATGTGTAAATTCAAACGACGAAAAACTTAGAGGGGATCTGATTTTACATTATTTATTGAATGCTGTTAATACAATTTCATACTTCGTTTTGTTTGGAGCTGGCTCGCGGTGATATTATGCTCATAACCATTTGCACTTCCCATCTTCCTACTTCCCGTGTCACTGTGCGAAACTTTGCCCAGTTAATTGGATACGCAGTGAGTGTTGCGAACAATTCTCTTATTTGTTCTTGGTAATCGATAAATCTCGTATTCTATAGACCTTCCGTTTGGTAAAGTTCGCGTGTCCGCTTGCTGTGCGCGAGATATGCAGTGACTTATCTGAGAGTTATTTTTAGCTGTCTTTAAAAATGGAGGAGGTATATTTACAACCAATTTGGTTGGTTTACACTGTATTCTATCCAATTAAATCATGAGGTGAAGTTTATTATGAACAACATTGTTTTATTTTATACTTTTTAGTGCAAACCCATTTTGAAGCCGGTTTATCTTTTGTTAAAAGTTTATAATTATTGTTGACTTCTGAGATTTCTGAAAGATTTTTTGTTTTGTTTGTTTTCTACTACATGTGTGATAATGTAGCCGAAGGTGTTTTTAGGGTTCCGAAGGTGTTTTTAGGGTTAGTAAGACCGAGACGGTATCAGTGATAGTTAGACAGTTGAAATTTTCACAGATGATGTATTTCTGTTGCCGCTATAACAAAAAATACTAAAAGATAGAATAAAATAAATATTGAAGGGGCTCCCATACAACAAACGTGATTTTTATGCCGTTTTTATAGATAATGGTGCAGAACCCATCATGTGCGAGTCCAACTCGCACTTGGCCGGTTTTTTTTTAGAGTTTGTTTATTGTGGCATTATTGAGTTTTATTGTGAGATGAGATTTATGCTCAGGTGGTTTATATTCTATGATTCAGGTGTCATTTTTTATTTTATTCCATTTTTGAAAGTTCGTTTCGGTTAATTTTGAGATAAGTTGGCAATTACATTGTTGCTTAAAAATAAAACAAATTTATTACTTATTTAAAAAATAAAAATAAAATATATTAATGAGCAACTAAGATAAATATCAAACATTTTAAAACTTTGATTGGTATTTTGTGGAAATGACTATTGCTTCGTAAATACTTTGTAATACTTTCCACGATATCTATAAATGAAACTATCACATATGTGTTGTATGTGGATTACTTTGTTGCAATCAGTTTCAATCAGTTTCTAATTGAAATAACTTCTAAATCGATAGAAATATTATGTAATCATCAGAATGTAAAAAAAAACAGAAAAATGCTTCAATCAGTTACTTATTGAAACTGATTGCAATCAAGATACGTAATAGGCCCACAAGATCAGAACACTGACAAGGTCTAAACAAATGATATACTTTTATTTTAACAAAAGAACCCTCTTAAAACAAGTCTATAGTTAAAGTTGGCTTTTAATTAATCCAAGTGTGTCCCAAGCGACGAGCAAATTGGTTCCGTATACCAAAGTTTTTCCATTTGAAAATGTAAGGGTCGCGACGCTAATTTTCTTTTGATTGCGCTCTTCCTACAGGCGGACATGGTCTCAAAAGTTTTCTTGATTAGTGAACCGTTTTCAGGATAAGGTTGAGGGATCGCGGCAGATTAAAATCTTGTAGAGATGCTTATAGGTAATTCAAATGTGATTTGTAGGGGAAGTTTGTGATTTAATCATTTCAAACGCTGTGATTTTATTCAATGTTTTACGACAGGACTTAGAATATGTAGTTATGTTAGATTCGTTTGAAATGCAGTGCTGGAGCAAGCTCTAAAGCTGAATCTTCTGGAACTGTCCAAATGTACGCAATGTGGCTACCACCCTCATGTCGAAAATCTAAGCACTTGCCAGTGTGTTGAAGCTGCACTTGTGAGCCAGTTACTTCTAAGCTTTGTGTGCTTACCATCGGCCACATCATCACTTACCATAGTAAGATTTTTTTTTATACCACTAAGGTGGCAAACAAGCGTACGGCCCGCCTGATGGTAAGCGGTTACCGTAACCTATTGACGCTTGCAACACCAAGGGCATCACACGCGCGTTGCCGACCCTGCCAAAATCCCTTCACACTTTTCTTGAAGAACCCCATGCTGTACTCTCTTGGGAAAACCACGGCGGGGAGCTCGTTCCACAACTTGAGCGTCCGTGGTAGAAAGCTCCTTTGAAACCGCACTGTACGAGACCGCTTTGGTGAATTTGACGGTGTTTGTTAGTGAATTTCTCGATGAGTAGACGTTTAGTTCCCACCTGGCTATATAGGATTAAAAATCTGTCACAAAGAGAGTATTTTGCTGTGCGTATGTGCAGCTGCAATTTTCAAACTCAAAATTAAACTCATTTATTCAGTTCAAGCCCTAATAAGGCACTTATTAACGTTACAATTGACTCCTGGTATTGCTTATGTCCATAAGCGACGGTAGCCACTTACCATCAGATGAACCACCTGCCTGCTCGTCAGCCTTGTGACATAGAAAATAATAATTTAAGGCTTTGACATCATGGTTTAATATAGATTATGATCAAAATGCATTTATATCCGATGTAATAAAATATTATAACTTGCTGTGGCCTTAAAGTACTGTAAGACACTTAAAAGTCAAATATCTCGACAATACTTGACATTTTAAGCAAACTTTATAGTGCCCTTGAGACGAATGGTTACTTTACAAGTTTTGAAGCGGTGTAAAAGAAACTTTGTAAGGTTTTAAAATGGAATGACTATTTTTATGTTTTCGCATTTCAATTGCGAGCGCGACACTTTTGTGGTTTGTTTGTAGCTTTGTTGATAAGACATAAGTTTTTCATGTACAGAGTTTGAAATCACTATTTTTAAGTATTTTTTGTTTTAGAAATAAACTGTGTTGTTTAAAAATTATATTTTGCGAATTTGTTTTAATAAAAATGTGTTTTAAAGCGTGTATTTAATGTCTATTTGTGTTATTTACAACTAGCTTTTTCGCGCAGTTCCACCCGCGTTCCCGGGATAAAATATAGCCCATGTTACTCAGGGATAATGTAGCATTCTAATGGTGAAATAATTTTTGAGTTTATTCGTTACAAACATGCAAACATACAAATATTTCCTCTATATAATATTAGTATAAGTATATAGTATAGATAAAAATACAAATTGAAGTAAAAGATTTGTATCATGTTCACATATTAAAGAATGAATGAAATATTCTTTAATGTACTATATGCATACAGGAGAAGTATAGACATTTAAAAAACAATAAATATAAATTAGTTTCCTCAATATAAATAGTAGAATTGAAGCCTGATTAAAACTCATGACTGTCACAGTAATAAAAAAAAAACTGATTAAAAACAATAATATTTTTTAACGGACCATAATAAAATATCTTCGTAGTCATTAAGTATTTTGTGATATTTTTATGCAAAATTTTTACCTTAAAATATTGTGGTAGGTATATTGATTATCTGGTATACAAAAAAAAAATTGTTGCCTCTCATAAACTCAATATGAAAATAGGTCCCAATCTTTAATAAGAACAAAACATTTAATTTCACAACAAAGCGAAAAAAGTGCTAAAATTTCAGCAATATCAAACAAGCCTCTCGGACGTGCCAAAGGATCCGATCTATATAATTACGCCCTGCAGCGCTAACAGCCAATGATAGCGCTGAATTAACATATTATCAACGCTTTAAACGTAAAACGTCAAGTGTGAATATGCAAAAAAAGTGGGAACGACGAGTTTATTATAAGAGAGCTCTTCTGATGGGGAAATAATTATTATTTTCGTATAAGTTCTTGGGATTGTCGTCTTTTCTATAAGCCCCTAAGACCCTAAGCAGATAACTAGCATATATAACAAATTGTTAGTTAAACAATTGAGGGATTAAAAAACCTAGTAACTTAACTAGCTTCTGCCTCGCGGTTTCACCTGCGCTCTAGAGGGATCTTATGTTTTCTCAGTATAAAAAGTACCCTATATGCTATTAAAAGATTAGATCTATCTACATGATGGAGTTATAACCATCCAAGATCCAAACTTTCACATTTATAATATTCAAAATTTAAATCTGAAGTTTTCACTCGCATAACTGGTACCTAGTTATGATAGATTTTAATTTGTAGTCCGTTCGTTTACCACACGCATAATGCATATTTTTTTTTGTTGTAAATTGTTAAATGGTAGGTAGTAGATTTCGATATCGAGAATCGGGAAGGTGGAAGGCAAAGAGACCGAGAGGCCGGAGCCCTAGGCGGTGGGCAGACCAGATATCGCAGGAACTGGAGATGCCGGTTAGCGCTGCAATACACCAAGCAACGGATCGAAACCGATGGAGACAGCTAGTTGACAAAGTCAGAAGGAGCCACGATCCTCAGCAGTGAGGGAAACGACTACAGAGAAAGAGATTTATAAATATTACAATAACATTTTTTCTCTTTTATAATCTGTTGATATCCATAATATGCACGCCGTGGCAACCTTTAATTAAGGCGGCATTTACTATTGTTCTTTTTTATTTTAGTCACCATAAATTTGTTATTGTCTAAGCCTTGTTAGTTGTTCTTATGTAAATAAATAAATATCGGTAGGATTAGCAAAGATAATTTAAATATTGAGATCAGTACATAAAGCAATACTACTTACCTTAAAAGTACAGAATTCAAATGAAGTTCCGAAACGTATAAACGGCGAGTTTTGTTTCCAAACGGCCACTTTATAACGTAGGTACCCAACAAAATAACAGTTATTATGCAAATCGCAGGGACTAGGGTTCAATTGAGACACGAAGCCTGCTTATTCCGTAAATTGGAACGTAAAATGTAATATACAGTTAAAAGATTGTAAAATGTTTGCCGTAAAGCTGTGCCGTTAGTTGTTGTTAGGCGTTGCCGGCTTTACACCTTTGGGTCTTGCTGTTTTTTATGTAGGTTTTAAGTTCTTTAAATAAATATCACAGATTGATAGCTTCTTCTTACAGCTTTCCTAGATGTAACTTATCGAAAGTCACTGATGTTACCGAAGGTACTTACCTATTTATTGGTTACGAGCCTTTCCGGGGATTCTAGTATTTTTCCGAGATAAAAATATTGTATATTTAAGTATCTATCTATATGCCAAATTTCATCCAAATACGTTAAGCCTTTACTGCGTGATTAAGTAGAAAACCTACAAAATCGTGGTGTGGAAAGCTATTAGCCATGACGGGTCGGTTGGCGTGGTTGGTAAGATACCTTATCTATCACGCCGTAGGTCGTGGGTTCGATTCCCACTCAAGACAGACATTAGTGTGCATGAACATGTCTATTTTTCCTGAGTCGAGGTGTAATTATCTATAAAAATAATTACAAAAAAAAGTAGTATATGTAGTATATCAGTATCTGGCTTCCATAGTACAAGCTCTGCTTAGTTTGGGGTCAGATGGCCGTGTGTGAGGAATATTTATTATTATATTGTAGGACAATTTTTGTATTTGAGGAAATACTCCGTAGATTTCCTTTCATAACGAGGTAGGTATGAGAATACAAGCTTGAAAGTTGAAACTCAAAAATGACCAGGAAACAAAATTCTCTAAGTATATCACGTTCATCGAAAAATTGCAATATAGAAGCATCACTCTTTTGTTTCATTTAATCATATCTCTCATACGAGCTCGATCGTTTTAAAAACAGAATCCATTCGATTTTCAAATCCGTAACTCAGATGAAAACGCAGTAAAAACTCAACGCCAGAGGGTGCATAAAATAAACCTTCACACAATGGAAAGAACACTCGAATAAATCGAAGGAAAGCAATGAATTTTTTATTTTATCCATTTCTATCATACTGAAGATATATAGTTGTTACATTGGATATGGATACGATGGAGCTGTCAGACTGGTATGATCTTATTTTTTTCTTTCAATATTGCAACGTTGATGAAAAATTTAACTGTCTGACACGCGAGACTTGTCAAGGCTGCTTTTTTACAGTTTTTTTACAGCTAGAAACATACGACAATGGACAAAACTCAAAATGGTTATTACTCTCTAATTGGTAAATAAATATAATCTGTATATTTTTGAGAGACTGAGATACAGTTAAACATGAACTTATAAAATGTTTTGAACATTTGGAACATTGGAACATTCCGGTTGGTAAGATGCCCTACCTATCACGCCAAAAGTACTGTTTGTCCTGAGTCTGGACGGACAGACGGACGGACAGACCGACGGACAGACCGACGGACAGACTGACGGACAGACGGACGGACAGATGGACGGACAGACGGACGGACAGACGGACGGACAGACAGCGAAATCTTAGTAATAGGGTCCCGTTTTTACCCTTTGGGTACGGAACCCTAAAAAGTAGTATGTCAGTTATCTGGTTTCTATTGCAGCTCTGCTTAGTTTTAGAATTTTGGAATTCGGTTCAGTAGTTTTTGAGTTTATTCGTTTCATACAAAAATACAAATCTTTCCCCTTTATAATATTAGTAGGTATAGATTGTAAAGATTTATTAAAAAAATCCGGAGTAAAATATAAAAGCTTAAAGTAAGCCTATAAATGAGGTTTTTGCCAAATCAAACAATAGACGATCCTCATAAAATTGTTTAAACGCCAAATATATAGAGCCTCGTGGGTATTGTTGGTAGGAACGCTTAATCTAATCTCATCTAATCTAAGAGGCTGGTAGAAGGGAAGGGCTACTATTAAATAGTGTATACACGGGTCTATAAAGCTACCGTGGTCGTTGGTTGTTCTTGAGACTGTTTGTTACTGATTGATATAATATTATAACTGTTTATATATCTTATGTTTTACCAGGATAAAGTATAAATAATTATGTTAATCCATAATGATGTTCTATTTTATTTTATTTTTTTACTGTCGGAACACACCAATAGGTGTTTGGCGACAGTTGAGTGGTAAGTAATATAAAAACTTTTAAGTTTATAATATTAGTAGGATTCTCGCACTAACAAAAATACTGAATTCTAACTTTTTTAAATAGTAAATTTAAATCATTGATAGTTTTGTTTTTAACAGAGTTCACGTCTTAGCTTATTTTTTTTGATAATATTATGTGACTGCTAATATTGCTTTTTTAAATTTGTAGTATATTTTTTTAAAATTGATTATTGTTATTAAACTTTCAAAAGTCTTTACCATAATAATATTATTTTATAATAGCAGCTTCTCTTATTTTTCCAAAATCAATGGTCGCGTCAGTTCTGTTCTAAATATTTGTGCGTATATTTTCAAACATAGTTCCCCAGGTGAGCGTTAAGGGAATGAGGTTCTCGAGTTAAGGGAAACGGACAGACGGACGAAAAGTACACGTCTACGTGCGTTCTTTAATTTTGTTGGGAGTAATTTTTTCCTATTTATTTTCTTTAGTTTTTCTTTTCGCAAATATTTTATTACGAACTAGCTTTCGCCCCGCGGTTTCACCTGCGTTCCCCAGGGATCTTATGTTTTCCCGGCATAAAAAGTAGCCTATGTCTTTTTCCATACCATAAGCGTGAAAGCGCGGTTTAAGCGTGAAAAGGTAACAAACAAACAAACTCACTTTCGAATTTATAATATTACTAGCTTCCGCCCCGCGGTATCACTCGCGTTCCCCAGGGATATTATGTTTTCCCGGGATAAAAAGTAGCCTATGTTCTTCTCCGTACCATAGGCTATCTGCATACTAAATTTCATCGCGATCGGTTCAGCGGTTTAAGCGTGAAAAGGTAACAAACAAACAAACAAACTCACTTTTGCATTTGTAATATTAGTTAGGATAGTTAGGATTAGGATAGTTTGGATGACCACTGCCAATTTTAGATAAATCTTATTTGATACACAGCTCCGCGGTTTTACTCGTGTTCCCAAGTGATCTAATGTTTTCTCGGGATGAAAAGTACCCTATATGTTATTCTAGGATATGATCTATGTGTCAAATTTTATTCAAGTCCATTTATAGTTTTTTATAAACACTAGCAGAAGTAGTACCTCCAAATCCATGTTATACCCTCACAGTCCAAAATAACTAAGATAATCGCCTCATCTCTCACCAACAACTACTCATCTATTTTCCCTCTCCCTCTGACCTTCCTGCATGTTGGCTTAATTTCTATACATTATCAAAGAAGGATGCCCTTTAATGCTGGAGGCTTATCGTTTCTTTTGTGTGTTTCACTTAACAGTAACTAGGGGGCGCACGCGAGAAACCACTTCGTACGCAGATAGGCTGATTATAGATTATGCGACTTTGCGACAAAAGACGTGCATTATGGTCAGTTGTTGCATAATGTGTGTAGTGCCTGCATAAATAATAATAATATAGGTATGTTTAAAGCCTCACAAACCTACTAAAAGTAGCGTGAAATAAAAAAAATAAGTTTTGGAAACTTCAAATCTCACACTTTAAAATAACATACAATATACCTCTTTCATTTATTGGTTTTCAGATGACTGAAGAAAAAAAATATTTCTTTTTTAACTAATTCCGCAAGAACACTGATTTTAGGGAGACCCGAGTCTAAGTTCATACAAAAATCCCAAACTTTCAGATTTTCCCGATTTTCCCAATTTTCCTGGCAATTTTTCTCTTCATAAGAATCTTACTCAGACTTCAACGAATATTAAAAAAAAATGCCGAATTGGTCCAACCGTTCCTGAGTTTTGCGCTTAGCAATACGTTTAGGGGAGATCCTACCTTGGGACACCTTGTACCTCGGGACAAGCTCATTGAGTCAGATATTTTGCATTTAGAAGTGGTAACTAGCAAAATCTAGTAGCTATTTCATTACAAAATTCAGAAAGCATGTTGTATAGTTGGCCCTTTTGCCTCATTCCTTAGATCGTGTGATTTTTTCGTCAGATTTTTTTTGCAATCCTCTTGAATCTTTGTTTTATACGAAATATTTTGAGGTAAGTAATTTAATTATGATACAATTAGTTGTTCATATACATTTGTAATCACTTATTTTAATATAATTTACTAGATTTCCGTAATTCAGAAATTATAATTACACTTTGTTTTATACAATTGAAATTTGTACCTTGGGACTTGTACAAGGCATTGCTTTTTTCAACTATTTATTTTAATTTTTTTTTCATGTTTTTAGATACCGCGAAGTAAAAATAAAGTCACCCGGCCAAAACCAAATGAGTAAAATGTAATAAATGCAATCGAAATGGTCATTCAAAAACGTTTATATCTATTCGGAAAGCTGCCGAAGAATTTCATGTGAAATTTAATTCTGGGACATTATTCCTCACACACGGCCATCTGACCCCAAACTAAGCAGAGCTTGTACTATGGAAGCCAGATAACTGATATACTACTTTTCTTTTGTAAATACATACATATATAGATAATTACAACCAGACACAGGACAAACAGACATGTTCATGCACACAAATGTTTGTCCTGAGTGGGAATCGAACCCACGACCTGCGGCGTGATAGATAGGGTATCTTACCAACCACGCCAACCGGCCTGGCATATGAATCATTTAGAAAATTCTCAAATGATAGAGATAATATTCATCTGGCGGCAGTTTAGGTTTACAAAAATGTATCCCAAAATACTAATATTGGAGTCCCGAGGCACAAGCCACGATTGTACCTTGGGACAAATATCCTTAAGTAATTAATTGTAATTTTCTCATTGATAAAACATAGTAGGTCGTGTGTTGCATCTTAATATTGTTATGTAATTGGTTACTTAATAGAAATTTCAACATTCAAGGCCATAGATCGATTTGAACTTAAATTATGGAGGTTTCAAGATAAAAATTAAAATAGCCCCGTAAAAAGACATACAAAAAAAGTTAAAAAAAACTTTGTATCCTCAATCGCACGATCCACCCCACGCCTTATCCACACAACCGGAGGTGACGCGGGTCGCCGTCGGTTTCGCGGCGGCTAAGTAAACTTCCGCCGGTGCCTACATCCGCCGGATGTGAATTCTCCCATTTGGCGGTAACGGAGAGCACATCCGCAATCGTTCTGCGGCATCGTTCTGTTCCGTTGTTGATATTTCAGAGGTGCTATAATTGAAAATGTTTTTCGGCTTTTGTTTTTGCGTCGATTGTCATTGATTTAGATTTTTGAAGGAGAATTCTGTTACAGAGTTTATTTTATCACATAATGTTTGCCTTTAACTACCTCCATTTTATTTGAACCGTGTAGTGGTTCAAAGTTATAGCCATTTATTCAGTCTAGGCCCTAGAAGGGCACTTATGAACGTCGAAGCTACTGAAGTCACCACCAGTTCGGAAGACAGCCTTCAATTGAGAAGAACCGGCAAGATACTCGGCAAGGTTACATTTTTTAAATATTATTTTGGTCAATTTTACTTTATTGACTATTTATCATTCAAATGTTTAATTATTTTTAAAACAATATAATAATCATAAATACCTACATATAAAAACAACAAGAAAAATGAATAATTATTGTGCATATTTAATACATGTACCTATTTTGGTGATTTTTTGTCACTGGCCATACTTGCAGGGGTGGAAGTACTCATCAATATGAACAACTTTTATCATGGGACTAACTCTCGAAGTCACAAAAAATTATCATCTGTCCATACAAAAGTTCAATACCTACTCGACCAAAATGTATGAAGGAATTTCATTTTATTTTTTGCGATATCAGAGTTGGTCCCATAATAAAAGTTGTTCATATTGACGAATACTTCAACTCCTGCAAGTATGGCCAGTGACAAAAAAATCATCCTGTATATAAAGAATCTGACTAAGGTTATCGACATCGATAGAAATTATGAAATTTCGCTCATATACTCTTATATAACGTAGCATCCACTAACGAAGGGATTTTCAAAATTCAACTCCTAAGAGAGTAAATAGGGTACATAGAAGCTACAATGTTATTTGTTCCTACACATCATTATTTAAAAGTCAAAAAGCATCCTAAAACAAATAATCTTCAAGGTAGGCAACACATCAGAAATCCCCCTGCTATTGCAAATGCCCTTAGGCGGCGTTGACCATTTACCATTAGGTGGGCCCTCTGTCAGCTTGTCTACTGACATAAAATGAAAAAAAAAATAAGAAATCTTTTGTTACAACTGGAGTCTCGTGGTAAAATCAATAGTTGCAAATAAAAATAAGTTCGAAAATCATACCCCAGAATTCATTTCGCAAACCCAACCTTAAAGCTAAGCAAATAAAATAGAATCACATACGTAGCTACCTAAATCCCTCCAACCTAATGCCGGCTTCAATTCATTTGAAATACCTGACCGTTCAGAATCGTGATATTTGTAAAACCACGTACACACTGACCCGTGAAAATCCGTTCTTTGGGCCGTACGCAATTTTATTGAGCTTAATTCGACCCGCGATCGGGTCCAATAGCTGTCGTCGGGTTTCCACACGATTTGGTTCCGTGGACCCGTCCGGTGGCTGCCACGGGGCAAAACGAATAGCTTTGTTTAAATTAGACTTTATTTCAAACGCTCGAGTTTTAGTTACGCTTGAGATTTTTATCGATCCTTTTCACCCTTGTCTTAGTTTGGTTGAGCTAGTCTTTGGACTGGGTTGACTTTGCAAGTAATTTTGAATTGAATTATGACAAAATTTTAAGTTACAAAATTTGCGCATAGATTATTATCAAAATATTATTTTGAGTAACCTCAATATTTTGCTTTACTTACAACAATCATTTGGTGTTTATATTCTATACTTTTGAATTATATACGATTTGTCCGTTGCGTTCCCTAAAAGGTACCCCTGATGAAATGAAACAAGAATTTACCGGTTCAGAATAATATATTTAATTTGTTTTAAAGTAGAAGTTTATGTAGTATATGCCCTAGCTTCTCAGAAAGAGAAAGATTATGGGTTACCTGAGATGAATTGCGTTACAATAAAAATTAATAAATTGAAATAATTGAAGGAATTGCATTAAAATTAATTGGACGCCAATAGTGAAAACGGCCACTATACCATGATGTTTAGATTACTGTTATTTAATATATATCCCTTACAAAACCTTTGTTACTCCTTCCAGCTGTAGGACCCGGTAGGTTCCCGCAGTACAAAAAGTAGCAGAAGCAGAACGCGTAGAAAAAGTAATATAAGAAGTAGTAGACTCGTAGTAGCCCAAAAAAAAAAAACCTCCTGTAATGGACACAAAGTCCTCAATTACAGTCACATAATAATAAGAGTGTAGATGGGAAAATCTAACCCCGACATGAATTTATAGACATATTAACATGAATTAATATTTATTTAGGTTTAACGACTATAACCTGGCAAATAAATTAACAAATTAAGGGAATATACTCCTTGATAACAACATGAGGAACCCACATGTACCTAACCTATGAGACCTAGGAATGGAATCTTTCACAGTTTGACCAATGAAGTTGGACAATCCTGGATTTAAACACAAATATGCCCTAATAGTAAGTAACGTACCTTGGTAAAAGCCAAGGAGGCTTGTAATTTCACGTCTGTCGTCATAACTAACCACGCGACGTTGGCCGGCCGATGCGATTGCACCAAGCTTAATTAAACAAAAACCAACAAAATTAGGGATCGAAACCCTTAATAGAAGGGAACACTTCGAGCACTTGTAGTAATACTCACCATTATTAAAGGTTAAACTGGCTTGAATTAAAATATATGCTCACGCGTCGCATCGTGAGACATGAAATAACACTCCATTTGCCCTATCCAAGGAGCACCACCAAGGGTTAAAGAACTAAAAATAATCCCAGAATATGGAGATAATATTGTCCTTTTATGGGGACAATCTGACGAGATTGAACTCACAACAAAGGTAAGAAACGTACTTTGAATACTTAGAAACAACCTAACGTGACTTTTGAAAAATATAATAAGGTTTGTTATATAAACATTAAATTATTTCTATATAAAAAATAGTATATGCAACTAAAATTGAAAAATAATGGGTAAATAGGTGATGTCCAAAATTTATTTATTTTCTGACAACACTAATTTTCGTCCGAAAACCGAATCGATCCATTGACTAAATCATTCGAACAAACGATCAATTTATATGAACAAAATATATATATTAATTTATTTATGCAAGTTTAACGTCTATTTAGTGAACTAAACCTAAAATTGATTCACCGGCCGCAACTTCCATGACTACGGTAACTACAGACAGCAAATCAACCTCAAAACCAAGATCACAATAAAATAAATCGATTATTCGACTGAAAAAATCGAATTGAAAATACATTAATTAAATCCAGTTTTTTTCAAATATGGAACAAAATCGATTCCCTAATTCCCCTATGAATGCCAAATAAATATGGGACTGATCTACTGGCTATAACTTCGAGGACAACCGAGGCCACAGACAATAAAACAGTCTCAAGAGATAGTTGCGTTCGGAAACATATCGATCAATCGATTAAAAGACAATAGGCAAATACTATGTTTCAATAATAATTGATAAACAATTAAAGAAACACTTAATAATTGAACTATTGATTAATTGGCTGCGAACCGTATAGATAATAAAAAGCTACAGACAATTAATCAAGGAAAAATATTAATTTATAAATCGATTAATCGATTGAATAATCGAATGAAAATACATATATTCAATAAAAATTAAATAATTAAAGACCCGTTTTTACTACGTTACACTGGATAAAAAAAAAACTATCTTGTTGTCAAAATAAACACTAATTGTACGCGGGATAATATGACTAAGATTTAGGAAAAGGCTTTCGAAAGAAGCGTAGCCATAAAGCGAAAGAAAGCATGCGATACTCACGGTGTAATTTCCTTTCACGTCTTCCGTGGATCCACGTTTACCTTCAAATCTTAAAAATATAAGCACACTGCAAATTGTCTACATAGAACACACACAAATAGTCCTTTTCACGGTTTTCCGGTGACGGATGATAAATATTTAAAAGCATTTCTGATAAATCAGGCGGGTGCACGCGCGACACAGACCTCAGCCATTCAAAGTTCTTCGGTAAGTGACGTATTGGTGCATTTTGACACATATCGCACGCAGGATTAGAAAAAAGAGGGTAGGAAAATTACCTGTTACAAGTATACCTCCATTATTACTATAAAAGCGCAATTAAATTACAAACAAATTCCAACAAATAAGTAAGCATTTTTTATTGTCTTCAATTAATGAACTACGTATTCGAGTAATGAAAACAACTTGACTTATTTGTCTGATAAGAAACTTCTAAAACAAGTTAAATCAAATGTTACTAACTATTATTATATAAAACTTATATTTGAAAGTTACTCAGAAACAAAAAAAAACTAAATTATATTATATAAATAAGGAAACCCAGACATTTTTACTATCGCACATTTAGACTGAAAAATTAAAAGTATAACGTTTAATATTAACCAAACTACTCTAATTTGAAACGCAACTTAAGACAAAGTTCATTTTACTGTATTTTTGTTACTATATCAAATGTACAATAGTTTTTACATCTAGGAAGTAATTATCTGTCTGAAGTTGTAAGGAATCGCGACTAAAGTTGCGTTGCGTAATTCTAAATCATAGAAACATTCAATTTAAAACATAAATTGATAAATTTTTCCTCTAAATCCTATAGTTTTAGTGTTATAAATATTATACAGTGATTTTTTAGTCACTGGCAATACTTGCAGGGGTGGAAGTACTCATCAAAATGAACAACTTTTATTATGGGACTAGCTGTGAAATCATGAAAAAATTATTAGCTATTCCAAACAAAAGTTCAATACCTACTCGACCAAAATGTATGAAGCAACCGTTTTATATTATCAGAGTTAGCTATTATTAGACTAAAATGTCACCCTATATATCGCAGAAGTTTAATATTGTACGTTTTTTTTTATAGAATTTCTGATTCTCACAATATTTTTTTAATTGTACAAAATCAATATTTTAGAATGAAGTAGATATTCTAACATCGCCCAAGACTGGTCCAATAGGAGATCCTTAGGGGAGGCATATGTCCAGCAGTGGACGTCTTGCGGCTGAGATGATGTTGATGATTCTAATAATGCAAAATCTATTGAAGAAATATTTCCACTTGCTTCACAATTAAACATCAGTTGTTAAACATCTTGATTATTTTTGATTGTTTCTTTTTATCGAATTTAAAACCTTACCACATCTCAGAGCATCTTAACTATAGGTTTTAAAATACGCTTCCCAGTTCGGCCGGAAGGCGAGTGATCATTTGACCAACTTTTTTCATTATCTCCGAGATCTCGAATACTTTTATAGTAGTCCTATTTCGTTTTAGTTGTGATTTTCTTTCCGACTTCATTCGTGTATTTTTTTTTAACTTTTTCTTTTCCTTGTTAACTGGCTTCTGTCCTTAGCTTTTACCAGGCTATTTAATACTTTCTCGTTTATAAATGTTTTCAGATTTATTGGCGTAAATTTATTCATTGAGTTGTACTCTGAAGGCGGAAAGGTTTTCTTTTCATGTTATAACGCCTACTTTATTTCTATATCTTACCCAAAGTCTTTGAAGAGATTTGTCGTTTCTAAAAAATTGTTGCTTTTGGATAAAACCGGATAACCTTCCTTTATATTTCATCTTTGATCCTAGGACCCAAATACTTTTCTAAATATATATTTTTTTGATAGAGTCATACATATTATCTCAAATAATAGCCAGTCGCCATCTAGAGTAGTTCTTGTTGGAACATAATTACCTTCACATGTATAAAACGAATAAACTGTAAATACATTTTACCATAATCCATAATGAACTACTAACAATATTGCATAGGTGCTGTGTCGGTCAGTCAGACCGCTTCCGACGCAGGAAGCAATGCCGGATGTTTACTAAAAGGAGCACTACGCGGTGGAGAAAATACGACGATGTGAGGTTATTATAAGGAACGATATGCAAATGTCTTCACTCAAGTCATCGTATATTAATAAACATACGAACTATCTCGTCTAGCAACCAAAGGCTTTACTGTATTATTTACATGAAGATATGCAGTTCTTCTTCTACTCTTTCGGTATCACTCTTGACAGAGTGGTCGTGGTCATCACTTCAGGTGTTGGTGGCAAGCTTCACAGCACGCCGCCACTCTTCTCTGATGGCCGCCTTCCTCGTGCATTCATGAAGTGATGATGAGTCATTTACTGCCGCTTTTATCTGGTCAGTCCACCTCATAGGCGATCTTCCTCGTGGCCTGGTACCCTCAACCTTTCCCTGGACCGATATGTAGTTAACCTGAATCGATATGTAGTTAACCGTCACTTAACATGGACTTAATGTTGATGAACACTGACCGTTCTGTCGTTATCACCACATGATTACCCTTTCAGTCAAGTCCACCGAACGGCTTTTCAGTATAGTTTGTCCTAAATGACCATTGTAGATCATGGCTACTTTAGTATAAAATGAGAGAAACTGTGGTGTTAATTAATCATTTATAATGTTGTGATACCATGTTGAAAAATTGAACTCCGATTATTTCCAAATAAGTGTTGGATTTCCCTTTCAATTTGAATGAATTATTTTCATTTTTGGGACTTACTACAGTAAATGTCACGTTGGTTTTCTATAAAAAAATCGGTTGTCTGTAAAGTCGGTTTACTGACGATAGTTGAACGTAACAACGTCATAAGGAGGCCGATTGTGCCTCTTTGTCGCTCGTTCCGTGCTCTCGTTTGCACTTCCAGCCTTAAATGAAACGCCTCAGAGCGAGGTAACGCCGCATGAGTCATGTTTTTTCGTGCGTGCAGCCGGCTCCATCGAATTATAAGACGTTGTCACGTCAAAAATAATATGACGTCATAAAAAAATCATAGAAATATCATCACGTTCTAAAACCATTCCTCCAAATAGCAACCGATGTATTGTACTAGATGAGACTCGCCACGGATGTTCCATTCAGCCATCGGTGGCAGGACACCATGTGACCCGGCCGCCCGCCCCGTCAGGCTCGTCACGCGACCTGTCGAAACTTGTTATGTACCGGAAAACACGGGTAGGGTACACGGTACTTACAGGTACTCGGGTATCGTTGTAAGTGGATAACTTTTTGGGGTATTGCGCTTTTTACCTGGCGTAGATTTTGTTGTTTAATAATAATAGAGAGTTCCATTTTTGCTTTTAGAATTTCATTTCACCAATAATGTCAAAGTTTGGATGACGTAATATTTTACTTGTTGTTTTTATTATTATTTTAAAAATATACATAAAAAAATGTTCAAAGGTGCTATTGTTTTCTGACACTGCTCAACCTCATTGTAGCATTTGAACCCACTACCTTCGTCGCACCATTTAACAACACTGAGCTATCACCGCCTTAAATTAATTTTCCACTAAACATAAAAGAGGTATCAATAGATAACTTTTTTTTTACTTTTATGAGAAAAAGCATATCGTATCCAAACAAATACATACATACATTATGATCGACAACAATGACCACAGATTGCTACCAAAGCAACAAGACTCAGATTAAAGAAAAAGTGTTCAAATAGCAACGTAATATGATATATAATAACGTTATATTAGTGCTGCAAATCATATATCAAATACTTGCATAACTCAGCTAGAAGCAAGTCTTATTTGCAATGCATTCTCATGAATCTTAATATCAAAAGTCAATATTCCTTCAGAGCCACCACATAGCAGTCGCTCATTAAAACTTGTCTCCATGTCTGAGGTATTTGAGTCACTCAACTCACTCTGGTAACTCAGTGAGCTACTAATATCTGCATACCTCGGTTACCTGCCGTGCCTTATACGGGATGAGTTCGGTAAAGTTAGACTTTGCAGTTCTATGAAATATATTTACTTAGTAATGGAAGCTTTATTGAGAGAATATAATAATATATTTGTTCCTGTTTTAGTGCTGGTGTTGGTTTTATTTGTATGGTAATAATTAAGTTCTTTGTTTCATTTTTAAAATTAAAAAAATATTCTTGGAATAGAATATACTTTTTTAAATTCTATATATTAACAATCGCCTCTCACACACACAAACCAACAAACACTTTCGCATTTATAATATAGATATTATCTCGAAGTTTTGATAATATTCAATACAAACGCATATAATTAATGATAGTAGAAAGAAAACAGAAATCAATTAAGTATCAATATTTACAAATTGTATTTCAAACTATCGAACCATATGAAATAACAAAAACTCCACTTAAACTCGATTACAATTGTTAATTCCATTTCCAACCCTACGAACTTGAGAAATGTCAAATCAAGCCCCAATTAGTGCTTTAGCCGACCGCGGCTGTCTCGAGCGCGTAAAAATCACCTCGCGTGTACAGGGTGCTACGGAATTGAATTAACGATAGTAATTACGCGGCCGCACGGCATGGTACCGAGACACCCTATACGCGGTACCAAATTACCCCATAGCTCCTAATGCGTTAGTAATAGGGGATTTAATCGATTGTAATTGTTCGGTTTATGTGTCTTGAGATAAGTCGTATAACTAATTTGTTTACTATCACCAAATAAAAAATATGTTAACAAACACCTGTCAGTATTCCGGCTGCTAATGACAACTAATGCCCTTCTAAGCTTAGTTTGCTTACATCATTTGGGGATATCATCACTTACCATATTAAAATATATCATCAAATGTTAAGTTAGAACCTAGCGTCGTAGGTATCTGCAATATATAAAATGGTAAACTGACCTTCTCTTGATATATCAACGCACAGCCCAAACCGCTGGACCTAGAGACTTGAAATTTTGCACATAGATGCCTTATACAGTGTAGGCATCTACTGAGGAAGGATTTTTGGAAATTCCATCCCTAAAAGGGTAAAATAGGGGTACCTACGCGGGTGAAACTGTGGGGCGAAAAGCTAGTACCTCATAAAACTGTTGGGTCGAATGGGATCCTTTAAATAAACAAATTGATCCATATTATAATACTGTTATTTTCGTCATCTCACTATCGCCTAAGGCATTACAAAAACCTTTACGACCGTCATTTCGACGTACCGTTGCGGCAAACGATATCGGTGACCGGCGCGATGCGGATTGCACCGGATTAATCTGGTTACGATTTGTTTCACATTCGTTACCGTACCCGTACTGTTACAGAATTTTGCCAACGCCCTGTTGATTGGTGGGTTTGTTTGATATAGGTACTGTACCAATGAAAATATGGTAGACAAAACTGATTGTGGCCGATAAAAGGGTAGCGATTATTTCGTATTAATTCGACCACATCGAGTAATTTGTTTTATAGATTCAACGCTTCATATTTAAGTACAATTTCGAAATTTATCCCCAAATTATCGTATGTGTACGAAATCGTTTCATGTAATAAATTACAATGTAATATACCGTGACTGTGCTTAATTTCATTCATGTTTTATTTCGTTTTAACACGTAAATACAGTTCTTTGAAATAATGTATATTGTGATGTATTCATCTAGTGCCAAATAAACATTATCAGTTAGTGATATATACTCAATTTATGATAGATTGCGAGAATACTAGTACTTATGAAGTGTTCTTATTGACAATAGTGCTAAATTTAATAAAGAAATTAATTCTAATTTCTTTAAGAGAGGTAGAACATAGCGATATGTCGCTCAAAGAGCAGCTCGACTGGGGAAGTACCTCCACCTTACAGAATACCGCAGCCAAATAACTTATAGTTGTGTTCCTGCGCGTGAGTAGTCGCCAGTGCTCATCGGGGAGGGGAGAAGGGTCGGCAACGCGTGAGTGATACTCCTGGTATTGCAAGCGTTCATAAGCTACGGTAACCGTTTACCATCAGGCGGGCCGTATGCTTGTTTGCCGACTATGTTGTATAAAAAAAAGCCTAGTTGGCTACCACCCTCACCCAAATCTGTCACCTAACATGTACTATTGTGTTCCACCAGCTATATTTCAGAGTCAGTTCCCTTCTAAACTTTATCGGTATCATTACTTGAGAAGTATGCTTTTATTGTAAAACCCAGATTTTAAGAAAGCCCTGTCTCTTTTTGTCATGTAAAGTTAGAAAGTGATGGATTATTTAAAACCTAAGTTTTACTAGATTTGTTTTAAACCACATCACGTAAAATGGAGGAATGTACTCACACCTCGGCCACATCATCACTTACCATATTAAGATTGTGTTCAAACGAAAGCCTATACAAAGTACAAAAAAAAAACTCAATGTTTGAAACAACGTCATATCTATATTTTGTGACACCTACGACATCTATGACATTTGAACAAAATATAAACCATTGTAAATATGTAAATAGGCATCGGCTTTTTACAGGTACGTTGAAATTGCAAGTTTCATAAAGCGGATGATATATCCAAAGCTTTTTATGTAATATCTGTAAGCCTTATGATCCGGCATTAATACCGTTACATTCTCTCGTAATTGAATTTTAAATATAATATTTTAGGAGCACCTGTTTTTGCGTCGCGAATTTTTTGCGAGACTTTTTATACGTGGTTATTTAAAATTTTATATAGATACCTTGGCCTAGCTTTGGTAACATGGGAAGATTAAAATTTAGGAAATGTTAGCTAGGACCTAGGTACCTTGGTTTTTGCCGCCATGACACGCAAAAATGTCAGTGAGACTAGATTAAAAACTTTTTATAATAAATCTCACTATGTTATTACTATTCATTGCCCGCTCAACTCAGTGTGTCTGAAAACTCAAAATAAACAAACAAAGCTTAAACTATGGAAATCGAATAACCGATAAACTTCGACTAAATAAACCAAATATATACATATATGTATAATAACACCCAGACTCAGAATAAACAGACATCCATACACACAAAACTCGGCATGGTTGGGAATCAACCCACAACCTGTGGCGATACACCCATGGTATCTTATCTCTGCGCCAACCGGCTCATCCATTCATTCTACAGTCTAGATTTTTCATTACAAAACAAATAAATACCACTTAAAGAAAAAATCTAAGCGAGAAGCGACAAAAGAGAGCCCAGTAACAATCCTCATTTATCTACATTCAGTACCATATCCCTGGATATTTGTCGGCACGATAATCCTCATGAAATTGGTTTACAAGAAGCGGGCAATATTTCCTCCGCGGGGAAGTTAGGGGTGAATATACCAATGGGTATGAAGAATGCTATTGTATTAATTCAATGGGAGTTATATTAATATTTTTGTTGCAGTTATATTTTTGGAAAAATGTTGTAGATTTAATATTTGAAATGATAATTACACCTGGATAGATTTATACTAATGATGGCTTATTAATAGTGACGTGGAATGCTATGACAAAGGTCGTTAGTTCAAATCGTATAATGAGCTTATGCTTTTAGAAAATGGAAACATCGTGAGGAAACTGCAGCACGGTGGTAGGGTACTTTGTAGTAACTGCCGATTGGCTACAATGCTGCCAAGCAATTATCGGTATCTGGAATACACTTGTACTTGAGAGCCGGTTCCCTTCTAGGCAACGTTATGTATTAAAATTTATTGTAGTCAAAAAAAGCCTATCCATAATATAAAAAATATCCTGATCATCTGAAATTGATATCAAGTGGACTGATAAAAAAGCTATTGGTCCACTTGATGGTAAGTGACCACTGTCGTTTAAGCACATTAGTTGTTACTAATATGTCAATAATGTGTGCCAATGGGTTTGCCAATGTGTTCCCGACCTTTACAAAACCAGCTTGATATGCAACCTGGTAGGCTTTCAAGGTATTTTCTAGGCTAATGTTTTACATCTTAAACTTCGACATCACTTTTCACTGAATGCGTTCTTGGCCAAAAGCACACCCCCGTCACTTCATATAAGTTATTTAATCACATATCTGTCTCTATCGGAGCACAGGCCCGTTTGTAGTAGTGTAGTTTCTTTACGTAGTACCTAATAGTAAGTATATTTTATCGAAAGCAAGGCTATTATAATTTTAAAAAATAGGCGATGGAACTCACCGGTTGCTTTTCGTTTCAGCCAGTTCAGTACTTGCATGATTAATGAGCTAAAGGTATATTTTTGGAAAAAAAAGCCTTGTTAAATCAATGATACCTAAATCCAATAAAGTTTACACGCACCGTTACATAAAAGCCAATTTCTATATGTCACAACACGCGATTTTGATAAATTGCGTCTAGTTCTCAAGTCTAGAACTAACGAGGTTGCCTGATTGCCCTATTTCCTCACGCACGAATAAAATAATAAGTAATAAAGGGGAAAACGGGCTATTGGTAGTATTGCTTATTGCTAAGTTTTAAAACTATAAAGCAATGACTAGCAGTTTGCAATAGAATTTCAAAATGGTTGCAATCAGGCATTTAAACGTTTTATAAGAACTTATTTTTCTTAAGAACATCTTCATTTCCCACGGTTAAGTTTTAAATTAATTTAAACCTATTCAATATAAAACATAAAACTAGATTATTCCACGATATTTATTGACTAGGTACCATGTTTATATTTCGATATTTCTAGGTAACAAATGAAGAATTTAATATTAACAGTCATTAGGTACATAGGTAGTAGTAATAAACAACAAAAACGAAAAATACTTGTTTTCCTCCCTTCAGTTAGTCATATAATGATTTTTTTTACTCAGCTCATACCATGCCTATACACTAGTTCTACTCATGCCAATCTAGCCTATAATCCAGGGGTAGGAAATATATTTTTTATTGCCTATAATAATATTATTTCAATCGCGTGCTCGACATTATAACACGGCTCTGAATTAATACTAACAATTACTCGACTGGCACGCACAAAAAAATGCTACAAATTGCCACTGTGCGTGATGGAATTAAGTAATACGTCTGTGATAGGCTAAAGCGGAGGCGATTTTGATAGTTCACATGACAACGACAGAAATTAAATCCATAGTTATGCTTGTATATCCATAGTTCAAAAGGCAAATTAAGAAGAATCTTAAAAATCTAATTATTTATTTTTAACGTGACAGTTGCAGCCAGCTAGGTGGGTACTACAAAGTACTCTACTGTACTATATAACTATTAGTTGTAAAATCAATATTTTTACGTTAACAAGTACAATAATTTAAAATTACTTTTCTTTACTCAAAGCAAATAAATGGCTTTGAATTTGACTAAATGACGTAGTCAAAGGTAAAACACGCTTGCCCAGAAAGGCCTGTTCAGTTTAGTCGTAAAAGTGCCTATCAGATTATAGGAGTCAGGAAGCACAGACACAAGATTTTATGTATTCCCGCTACCGCTTACGCCTATCACAAAGTCAATGATTTTATTATATTGCTTTTCAATCTAGAAGTAAAATGGGCCTATAAAGTCCTCTCAACTATGTTTTATGGCAGCTAATTATAGAGCTTAACATTACACCATAATTGTGTATGTAAATAAATAAATAATCTTCTACGTTTTTTTGCAAGAAAACAAAATTTGTTAGGTTTGTTAACTAATTTTAGTAATTAAACATATTGTTCAGCAATAACTGATATTTTCATCTTCTTTTCCTCGGTCCTATGAGGCCTGTGTTTGACCAAAATCTCACCATGGTAAGTGATGATATGGCGGAAGATGGTGAGGACATAAAGCCGAGAATGGACTTGGCTCTCAAATGACAGTTTTTCTAATTGAGGTAGCCAGTCAGGTGGGTACTACAAAAGGTCCTAAAACGTTGTGCTATGGTTTCCACACGATATTTTCCTTCACCGAAGCTCAAGCTCATTATAAGATTCGAACCTTCGATATTACCACTGTGCTTTTATCAAATTTAATCCTATGGACATATAGAGGTATTACAATACAATACAAAATAAAATTAGAAAGATACTTGAGACAAAAAAAAACAAGTGAAAAAAAATTTGGCGGCCTTATCGCTGAAACGATTTCTTCCAGGTAACTTTAGGTAATAGGACACATTTATATGGTTTATTAAACTCCTTGTTCATTGTATATATTGCTTTGCCTTAACTAATGGAGTAAACCTGTGGGTGCTAGCTGACAAAATAATATAAATAGCAGATAAGTTAGCTTGAAAATTTAATTGAAAATATTTTTTAACTAGCTTTTCCGTGCGGTTTCCGGGATAAAATATAGCCTATGTTACTCGGTGAAGATGTAGCTTACTAACGAATTTTTAAACTTGGTCCAATAATTTTTGAGCAAATTCGATACAAACATACTTACATACAAATCTTTCCTCTTTATAATATTAGTATAGAAGTATAGATCAAATTGGCCTTTACAAGCACTTATGAATAGACTCTAACGCACGGTTCTGAAGGTTGCTTTTTCTGAGAAGAGGCGGCAATAAATACTTATGCCTATAATTAACCTATATCCTCTGCTGGGGAAAGACCTTCCCTTTTCTTCTATTACAAGATAATTTGGGGAAACTAAGAAGTTATGCTAAAATTTCATCATCGGATCGTCAATTATTTTATTTACAAATATCGCCTTCCTAATTTATCTACGTCATAAATTCTGGGGACAAACAAACAAACTTATTGACACGGTGACTTCCGGTCGATGATTGATTGCAGAAAGCAAAGCTTACAGGACTGTAACACAAAGACGCGACGTTTACTAACTAGCGGAACCGTATTTTTTGAATCTGTCGTAAAACGCCTGTAAAAAAAAATTGAGAAGATCCTCTATAACCGATTAGAGTCATTCCTAAATTCAAAAAGCTTTTTTTACTGTAAACAGTATGGATTTAGAGCTCAATCAAATACACTAGCTCCTACAATAGATCTCGTAACCAAAATTAAAAATAAAATTGATCAAAAACAACAAGTTGTTCTTAGGCGTATTTATTGATCTGAAAAAAGCCTTCGACACCATCAGTCATGACAAATTATTACTAAAATTAGAACTCAGCGGTGTTACAGGCAAAGCACTTGAAATATTTAAATCACATATGGAGAATCGTAAACAAATAATAAAAATAGGTGAATATGAAAGCAATCCCTGTGACTTAAGTTTTGGCGTCCCCCAGGGATCAATATTAGGCCCCCTCATGTTCCTTATTTATATTAACAGTATCAGTGAGGTAGGTCTCAAAGGAGACATTTCCCTTTATGCAGACGAAACCAGTCTCTTTTACTTCGGACACTCAGTCGAAGCCATAATAGCCAACGCTCAGAATGATCTTAATCTATTAAATGAGTGGTTTCAGTCAAATCTTTTAACTATTAATATTACAAAAACAAATAATGTAATGTTTGCAGGAAAAAATAAATGACAGTTTAGAACATAAATAGACGGCCAACTTAAACGAAACGAAAACTTAAAGAAAAATATCTCGGACTTATCTTAGATAGTTATTTAACTTGGAAGCCACACCTAGAAGAAAATAAACTTAAACTAATCTCACTCACAGGAGTACTACGCAATATAACAAATTGTCTCCCTCGAAAAGTACGCTATCTTATCTATAATTCTCTGGTTAAGCCCCATATCGACTACCTCATTGAAATCTGGGGTACCGCAGCAAATACCACTATAGATCCAATTCAACGAGCTCAGAATAGATTAATTAAAATTTTATTCAACTACAAATTTAGGACACCTACTGAAACGATATAAGAGGAAACAAAAATAATGAATATAAAACAAACGTACATATACTACACATCTATTAAAATACGCAAAATATTAAATAAGGAAATCCATTCCAATATAAAACTTGTCACAAAACAACAAACACGAAGGATAAACTTAAGACGTGCTAGTTACGTAGTGACCCGCCCTCCTAGAACTAACTATGGAGGAAAAAATTAAGAGTTCGAGGGTGTTACAATTTATAATAAATTACCATCAGTAATAAAAGAAGAAAAAAGCTACGCCCGGTTTAAAAAGCTACTAAGAATTCATACAAATAAGTGAATATAAAAAAATAATAATGTAAGTACTTATACTAACGTTAATAAAATACACACAATACATTATATAAAGTATATACCTCTAAAATAAAAATGTACATTAGTAATTACTTAAATTAAACAAAAACAAATAAAACACAACACCCAAAATGTTATAAAAACTACAACCATGTAGTAACAAATATTTAAATAATAAAATAAAATAGTATCATAATAAAAACTTAGTATTAAAGAGTATGCCATCAATGGCACATCTAGTAATAATCGAATTCATAAATCCATGTTGTACTTAACTAATGATCGAGTTTATGTTATCTGTTTACCCACATTATTTTCCTTTTTTTTGCTGTTTCGTTTTGTTCCTTTTTTAGTGTACCTCTGTGCGCTCTAATTATTAATCTTAGTTTTAGATAATGTTTCTCAGTAAGTGAATTATGTATGCAATTCTTTATGAGAAATAAAGTTATTTTTAAACCAAAAAAAATTAGCAGAATTTTTGGGAGAACTGTTGAATTTTAGGTATTAGGAAATTAAAAAAAATAAGTATTTATTTATAATTTTTATTATGGAGCTATGGAGGTAAAATAAGGAATTAAGGTTAAACTTGCGTGATAAAAGGCTTTTTTTTTTAAATCAGTATTCACTTTTGCAGTCTTCATTAAAATTTATTAATTGATATTATTTTATAGTAAGTTTACTTTGACGTAGATTGATAGTAATCTATCATTAGCAATTAAATCTGTATCGTTCCGTTTTATTGATATAAAGCACCGGTATGCTACCAGCTTAATTTTTTCTAAATAACAATTTCACCGGTGTTTTGATGATAAAACTCATGCGAAATTACAATTTTCGTAACTTGTTTAGAAAGTTTATGAAACAAACGAAGTTACGTTGAATGAAAAAAAATCTTTGGCATTATTTTAATTGAACCAATTATGTAAGTTAATCCTTTAACTTGACGTTCGAAAGACACGACGATGTTTTTTATTATAAAATTTCTGACAAAAACGTGACAAAAGTTTCAGTTTTCAATACCGTCAACAAATTAAAAGATTTGCATCTCCAAGTTTTGTACATTTTTTTTCGAAAATTTAAAACCAATCCTGCATAATAACCGCTTTTGTATCGTCCAGACCACAGATTAGAAAAGTTTGTAAGGAACAAAGGCGGGAAATTTATTAACATGGCTGGTTATCCGGGTAGGATTCCCTTGACGAGGGTACAAAAAAGAAGTCAAAGAACCGGGTCTAATTGAATATGGTATTTTATGGAAATGTGGATGTAATTTTATGTACATGTGACGTTAGGATATCACTGAAAATGACAGCAAAGTGATGAGAAAGGTACGATTTGATGGATTATAGGAATGGGACTCGCTAAGGCGTTTTTTATGGTGTAAGATTACACAATTCTAGTATTTTTTTGTTGTTTTTAAGAGAGGTAGAGCATAGCGATATGTCGCTCAAAGAGCAGCTCGACTGGGGAAGTACATCCACTTTACAGAATACCGCAGCCAAATAACTTATAGTTGTGTTCCTGCGCATGAGTAAGGTCGCCAAAGCTCATGGAGGAGGGGGGGAAGGGTCGACAACGCGCGAATGTTACCCCTGGTGTTGCAAGCGTTCATAGGCTACGGTAACCGCTTACCATCAGGCGGGCTGTAAGCTTGTTTGCTGACAATGTGGTATAAAAAACAAACAAAAAAAATTAAAATTGAATTATATTATATGGTACTAAATGATGTATGGTCCTTTTTATATGGTCATAATATATTTTTGACCCCTCATACTCCCATGTGAGGTCACTGAAGATTTCCCCTTCCGTTCGTTAGATTTTACAAAAAAAAAACTATTAAATAAAAAAGTTATGTGCGGTCAGCTGACACCCGCCAGGAACGAAGTTCAAACTATAATATTATAATGCGAGTTTGTTTGGTTGAACGCGCTAATCTAAGGAACTACTGGTTAGAATTGAAAAAATTGTTTTGTGATGGATAGCCCATTTATTGAGAAAGGCTCTTTATCCCGGGAAAACGTAAAGATCCCTCGGGAACGCGGGTGAAACCACGGGGCGGAAGCTAGTTTATAATAAATGCAAGCCATTTTATGTACAAATTGCTATTCCCTGCAGTTTTATCCGCGTTCTCGGGATGAAAAATAACCTATAACCTTTCTCAAGAATTGGGCTATCAAACGCAAAAAGAATTTTTCAAATACGCCTGGTAGTTCCAGAGATTAGCCTTTAAACAATCAAACAAATAAAGAAAAAAACTCTATTTCTTTATTAATAGTACCTATAGATATATATTTTTTTGTGTGTGTTTTTATATAATATAATAGATCTCTTAGTTGCTTTACCTAGCGCTTTGCTCTCAAATTTCCATCATGGAATGATGCACATTTCGGCCTGTAAAATATTAGGTACCTACGTAAGAATGGCTTTAACCCTCTCTCCCCCAAGATAATGTCATGTAGAAATTTTTTAAACCACCCCTCCCCTTCCCTCTTAGGGGCCTTATGTAAATAATTAATGTCCCCTAAGTATCATTGATTATTATTTTTGTTAAAAGTAAAAAAATATACTTTGTACTGATATTAAGAAATTTTTGGACATTTTTATGCCCAAAGACGAAATTAGGAAAATAATGAAAAAGTCTTTGCCGTACTATGTTCAACGTGATATTCAACTCTATGTTCTCCTGCCGTCGAGTTATAATAACAATTTATTGGGATCGGTTCTCCAATTACGTAAAATTTTGATTTTTCAAATTTTAGTAATAAAATACAGAAAAAAAATTAATTACGAAAATGTAATGAAAAGGTGATTAAGGTAATAGATCAGTCATAAAACCGTTAAGGTGACGCCGCGTTAAGCTTAAAAATCTGAAATTCAACGTGCTGCGTCCCGCTCCCTACTATAGCGACCTCTCATAGAAAACGGAACGGGCGTATGCGACAAAATGGCTTTTATTTTTAATTTAAAAACTACAAATATATTTCATAAAACCTAAGTACAATTTATAGTATCAGTTTCAATTAATATATGTAGAAATTTTGGAACCTCAAATCGATCCTCAATGCCGGTAAAATTGGAATCTCTTATTTTAAAGAGGTATTTTTGATTAATTATTTTGTGTTATAAAAGTTAACCAATCGTGTTATGCAACGTACAAAATAAAGTCAAAGACATGATGAATTCTTACAACAAATTTCAGTTCGTTCGCTTCAGTCATTGTTGAGAAAAATCGGAATCCTTGCAACCAAAATCTTCAAGGCGTCGCCTTAACTGGAATGTACCGAGCTCCACCTATATGTAACTGTCTGTTCACTTGAAACTTATACTTTTTCACAATGACACTCTGGTAGTTTCTTACCATGTAGCCTCCGAAGTCCAAACGGTCAGTTTTAAAACCCAACTTTCAAGGACTCTCCAAGAGTGTTTGCTAACTCAGCGGAGTGGCGGTTAGTTGAGGAGTAACTTGGGTAGTAGAATCCCAAGTCCGGTATACCTTGCTGACCTAGCTTCAAAGATTTCCCCTAAGTACTTGAGATTAAGTGTGGTTGAGTTAAAGTCTTCTTGGTTTAGTCGGTGTTATGTTGAACAGTAATTGGAGTTTTAACGTTTGGCAACATAAGTTTGCAATTTTTTTTTTACTTGTCACACTTCGCTGTTGCTTTTCCATTTTTAGGGTTCCGTACCGAAAAGGTAAAACGGGACCCTATTACTAAGACTCCACTCTCTGTCCATCTGTCACCAGGCTGTATCTCATGAACCGTGATAGTCAGACAGTTGAAATTTTCACAGATGATGTATTTCTGTTGCTATAACAACAAATACTAAAAAACAGAATAAAATTAAAATATTCAAGGGCCTCTCATACAACAAACGTGTTTATTTTGCCGTTTTTATAGATAATGGTACAGAACCCTTCGTGCGCGGGTCCGACTCGCACTTGGCCGGTTTTTTTATTGGTAACACTAAACCTCGTCAATTGCTACTAAATAAATAAAAAAAACTATTCACAAATAGTAGAGGAAATGGTATATTTATTTGTCTTGGCCTGTTTATAAAAATAATAACTAGTTCCCGACTCACGGTTTCACCCGCATTCCCGAGAGTTCTTATGTTTTCCCGGGATAAAAAGTGTCCTATATACTATTCTAGACTATTTCATCCAAATCGGATCAGTCGTTCTGGCGTGATTAAGTAACAAACATCCAGACATCCATCCATCCGCACAAACTTTTACATTTATTATTATTATAGCAGGATAGGATATAGTAGATAGGTTAATAAGAAGTTGAATAGTACCGGACCGGCAAGCGCAGCGTAGGACGCCCGTTTGCAAGGTGGACAGACGACCTTGTAAAGGTCGTCGGAAAATGCTGGAAGTCCAAGACCGGTGAAGTTGATGATGATAAAGTAGAATAATAGGATAACTAGTTTCCGGCTTGCAGTCTTACCCATGTTTTCGGAGTATCTATGTTTTTTTTTTTGGAAAAAAAGTAACTATGTGCCAAGTTTAATTTCAATTCTTTAAGAGATTATGACGTGATTGATTAAAAACATACACACAAACATTCCTACGTATATTATTAGTTAGATTTAGGAGAGATCGATTTTTATGCCAAAGCTGACAAGAACTACTATTTACTTACTACTGACGTTTTAGTAAAGATAGAATCTTCTGAATTCTGAAGTTTCAGTATTTAAATTTAGGACTTCATATGTATTGTAAAAAAAATACCATGCTGAGCTTGCCGGTTCTCTCAGTTGAAAACTGACTTCAGAACTGGTAGTGACTTGAGTAGCATCGTCCTTCATACCCTTTAGGAACTAAACAGAATTAATAACTTCGACAAACAAGCATATGGCCCGCCTGATGGTAAGCGGTGACTTTGTTAAACGCTATAAAAAAAAACAGTTTACTTTTAAAAAGAATTGATTGTGACACAGCTATTGATAACAACATGTTTGCACATGATTTCATTAAAGCACCCGTAACCTTTTTGTGTATCGAAAAACACAATTTTCTTTCAATCAAGCTGGCCTACTGGACTAATCACATTCAATGGAATTGATTCGACCCACCAATTTGTTAAATGCCGCACCGATTTTGTTTGTTCTAATTCAATTTGGGGCATTCATTTAATAGCATTTGATTTACAAAGACTATACAATGTAAGTTTATAATTTGGTGCTGTTTTTGTGCGTGCGATGTCAAAAACCTTTTTTTAATGCCGTTAATCTCTGCATTAAAACATAAGTACCTGTCACCCTGTCAGGCAGACAGTCCATCTAATACCAATGTGTTACTGACCTTTACAATGCATAGAATGCAACTAGGTCTCAACTGTAACTGCCGGACCATAACAGTAGGTACCTGGTGACAGATTTTCAACTTGAGCGTGGTAGCTAGCCAGGTGGGTACTACAAAGTACCCTACCACGGTGCTATTGTTTTCCTTCACCGAAAGCTGAAGCTCATTGAAGGATTCGAACCCACAACCTTCGCCACGGCAATCCACGCCACTAATTGATAACTGGCATAAGACCTAGTCGTCATGTCAGATCAACAATCTCAGTTTATCAGAGCTCATACCGGTGGATGATATATTAGACCCTGCAATACCCGTATTATACCTTATTCATCATCATCATCTCAGGCGCAAGACGTCCACTGCTGGACATAAGCCTTCCCTAAGGACCTCCATTAGGACCGGTCTTGAGCGGCCTACATTCTGCGTTTCCGACGACCTTTACAACTTACTTTACAAGGTCTTATACCCTAATAGAGACTATGTAACAATTTAATACTTCAATTGGCCAAAAGTGAAAAAACAATAGTTATAAACTGTTGCGTAATATGAATTGGTTCATACTATCGTGGAAAATTCTTAGGGTTTCGAATTCAAACAAGGAGCTTAGATAGCCTGAATGTTACTGCACAGGTCGTGGTTTCGATTTCCAACCAGGACAAACATTTGTGTGAGTGAAGATGACTCTTTGTTCTGAGCCTGGTTGTATATTTGTACAAATTTTTGCCCCGTGTCTTCACCCCGTTCTTGGAATAAAAAGTAGCAAACCAACAAACACACAGTCGCATTAATAATAGTGGGGACATATTATAGGTTTGTAAAAACCTACCTCAGGCATTAATCTCTGACTTAAATGATGTAGTTGATAAATACTTGGATTGTATCAGTTTTTATTAAAATAAAGTATAAGAGACTTTAAAATCTATCAAGACTTAAAAAGAACAGACCAATAGTGTAAATCGTCATTGATAGAGCTTATATAGGTATATCACACCCACTGACCCGCTCTACACATTTCTCATTAATATTTATTGGCCGGTCGCACGCATTGTTGTGACAGAATTATCATTATCATTGTCCTGTCAAAAACCTCGTGGGAGAATTTTATTGTGCATTGTAGAAAAATATTATTAATTTGTAGAATTTATTGGAACGACATTCTTTTACGTGGCTTGCGATAGTTGACTGGTAAAATATTGGAGATCATTACGGGAGGCGTATGTCCAGCAGTGGACGTCTTGCGGCTGAGATGATGATGATGATGAGTTACATTGTCTGAATATTGCAAAAAAAAAATGACATACAAATTTAAGTCAGTGCCGTCATGTGTCTTCAAACTCGGGTACTTATCAACCATCCCTCATATTTATATAATTTATATTATAGATAAAGAAAAATAGTTCCTGCTAACTGTAAATTAGAATTAATAAAACATACAAAAGCCTCTTAGAGATTTCTTTAGTGAGTTGTTAAAAAGACTATCCAGCAAGGTTCTCATTTTCTATAGTTAGTATCATAGTAATTTATAAAAGTGACACAATGTGTGTGTGTTGTATTGATTTGTTTGACATAAAAGTCACACAATTCAAAATCGTATCAAAAATCTCAATCATAAAGTCCAAACTCAAGCAACAAGGAAAGCACAGATAAAATTAAGATAACCCCATGAAAAAAAATGACAAAGACAGATCTCGTTTAAAAATACATTTCCGGTTTCCTGAATTCATTTCCTACTTCGCACTCACCGGGTTGAGAACAGATATTGAACTTTTCAAACTCGCAAAGCAGACTTTAAAAACATCAGAGAGATTTAAAAGGCTTCAGAGGCTGTGGAGGATCACCAGGTGTGTTTTAAACTTCTACTAATGTTTTTATGAAATTGAAATGTTAATATGTATAAATGGACTAGCTTCTGCCTTGCGGTTTCACCCACGTTCCCAAGGGATCTTATGTTTTCTCGTTATAAAAAGTAACCTATAGCCTTCCTCGATAAATGGACTATCCAACAATAAAATATTTTTTCAATTCGAACCAGTAGTTCCTGAGATTAGCGCGTTCAAATAAACAAACTCTTCAGCTTTATAATATTAGTATAGATGTAAATTAGTTTTGTGTGACGTATTGGATGGTTATCCAATATCTTATACAGTATGTAAAGGAATTATTAATTTTAAATTATTTAAAACGACGATGTTCGAATCCTACAATGAGCTGGAGCTTTCTGTGAAGGACAAGATCGTGAGGAAACCATAGCACGGTGGTAGGGTACTTTGTAGTACCCACCTGACTGGTACCTACCTAGCGCTTTCTGATATGTTCCGGCAGTTGCACTTCAGCACCTTATAGGCCTTATGGTTCACCAACATATTGGCAATCCCACTAGTAATGCTAATGCTAAATCTACGGGCGACGGTAGCCACTTACCATAAGGTGGACCGTCCGGCTACTTGTCAGTCTTCTGATATAAAAAAAAATCTATGATTGTGTATTCAAAGAATCAACTTGACATTGAAATTGAGACAAGTATATTAAAAGTACTTTATTTGTATATCGAATAAATATAGTATAATTTCAGAAAATTTGAGATTCAATAAAATTCATTATAATATATACTTATGCAGTAGCTCCACTGGTTAGAATCTCTGAGAGATGCTGGGTTTTTTTAAATGTTAAATGGGCTTACGTTTGGCCATCGACTGACCCCAGGAGGATTCAAGACGAGGCCTCGGATGTAGCACGCTTGCCCAGAAAAAGCCTATTCACTCTGGCCTTGAAGACATCTAGGTTATAGGTGTCAGGAAATATGGACCCCGGAAGTGAGTTCCACTCCTTCTGTTTGCATAAGGAACGATGAAGCAAAGCGTTGCGTCCGTATAAGCGGCGGGATGTCAACAACGTGCTTTAACAATTTGCTTTAGAAAGAGGCTGAATAAAACGATGACCTTTGACATCATCTAAACTACCAAAAGTATTAAACTGAAGATATTTTGTCCATCAAAGTTATAAACCAATACCTATAATCCAATAAACAAGACGAATGACCCGACAAGTGACACCGAGAGTACAATATGGGACAATATACAAACAAACAAATAACCGACAACAAAAGAACGATCGCCGAATAAAATACATTCGAGTAATCGAAACTTTACCAAACTGGTTTACGATGTTTTTGTGCGTCCGTATTCTGTAACTGATGATTTGATTTCGACGTAAGTCGAAAAGCAATACATGGTGAAAGATATTTTTTTAATTAAATTTATTAAAACTTTGTAGTTTCTTTGGACGAAGCATCTGTGGACATTGAAAAAGGGTGTACTAAGGGTTTTCTGATATTCAAACCCTAAAGGGGTAAAATAAAGGATGGTGGGAAGTTAGTTACTTATATTTTATAATGCTTAAGAGACTACTTCCCACTAGATGGCCTGACAACCTGTAGCATACATGCCTATGATTAACAGTAAAAAAATCTAGGTTGAACATGACGATGCTATAGACGTTTAAACAAATATAGAATGTAAAACATACCCACTTGTGACTAAATTACAACACGTAACAATAACAAAAGCGTTGTACACACTTGAAGAAGTTACGTGAGCTGATAAAACTCGTAAGTAAGCTTTGTATACATCGTACAACTTGGAACCGCGAGGAGCTCACTTGGGACTTTGTTCGTTGATTTGCGAGTGAGGGATATAAATTTAAAACGTTTTAATATTATACAACCACATCACTTATCTATTTATGAAATGCACATCCTATTTAATATAAATGTGAGTTTGTGTTGTAATTGATAAACTGATTTCAATGATAAGTAATTGTAATACTACGGTTTTACTTGTGTTATAGAGGGGCAGAAACTAGTTATTAATAATAAAATATATATATTATTCTCCATACGCGTTTAGTGGAGCAAAATGGTAAACTCCATTGAATAGGTAAAATCTTCTGTGAGGCTAGGTCATCGTGTTTGGAGACCGTGGTCCAATTGTTGATGTTGAAAACTCGTAATGACTGAGTACTCATCAGAAAACTTTGATAGCGTGATGTAGAATCTAGTCGCGCCATCTATCCAAAGATAATGAAAGTTCCTTTTTGTGTTTAAAGATCATACCTACACGTGTATTACATAGTGAATTTGTCTAAACATTTTAGTTTAACTAATAATTATTGCTCTCTAAACACAGCGTATTCTAAATTGACTATAAACAAGTTGATTGTACTGCCTATTTTTATGATTATGTTTATTGTAAATGTATTAACTGTATATATTTTGTGTTGTGTAAATAGTATAAAAAGGTGTTAGATGGAACATAAACCATGATAAATCATTTTTTTTTTATCATATGATATGATCATAAATAATTATGTACAATTAAAAAAAATATATAAAATCGAATCGCAATCCACAGAATAGGACTCCCGAATAGTAAAAGGAACACATTTGTCTTTCTCACAAATTGTATAGGTCACGGTAATGATAAATAGATAAGTTTTTATATAAATTGTAAGTGGTTAGAACGTTAATCTTTCTTGTCCTTTATTTGCTGTCAAGGCCTCGGAGTTAGCTTGGGGCAACAACAGATGGCGCTGAGGTTGTTTTGAAATGCTTTAGGTATTTTTTTTTTGATTGAAAGTTGACCATATGGGAATAAGAATCCGCATAACAAGGTTATCTATGAATATTCTACATTTCATTAAAGTTCTGGTTAACAGAAACAATTTGAATGGCCTATTTTGATTGTTTGTCTGTTAACTTATCTTGGCTGTTGTTGTCTTAATTTATCCAGCAATATTTCCTTTACTGAAAAACAAGCGAGGTAAGGTATGGTAAGGGAGATGCCACACGGGCGTTGCGACTACGTTGCGTCGTCGCAATGCAGTCAATGACACACGAGAGCTGCGTCGGTGCTGCGTCAACGCAGTTATCTCCGACGTCGCAGCTAACTGTCACGATATGCTATTAAATACTGCGCTGCCGCTCCGTCGTTTCAACGCAGCTCCTTTGCGCGTGTTTTGCATCGCCATCCGTCATTTTAACGCATCGTGTGGCATGTCCTTCACATATACGTGGGGTACTCAGAAAGTTTTGAGAAACTTTAAAAAAAAGTTTTATGAGTTATGTTTTTTTTATTTAATCTTTTCAAAGAACTCTTCACCAGTATCTATACAAAATTTCATGCGTGTAAAATAATTTTCGAAACACTTTTTCAATCCGCCGCGAGACACCTTTTTTATGGCCTTCTCGAACGCTCTTAGCGCATCCGGCACCCAGAATGAAACTATCCTCCTCACGCAAAGATGCTCATGTAGAATTTCGTGAACGCTTCCCGATCCAATTTGCGGTATGTGCTGAAGCTCTTCATACGTAATTCGCCTATTCTCTTGAATTATTTTTTTCACTGCTAGCACGTTTCCTTCCGTAACAGATGTCAAAGGGCGACCACTTCGTTTTTCATCCCTCAAAGTTAGTCGACCGCGATGAAATTCGTTATACCAGTGGTATACGGTTGCTTCAGAAGGGCCTTCATTAATAAATGACATTTGAAGTCTATCTTACGATTCGTCCGGTTTAAGACGACATTTGAAATCATAAAAAATCATCGCGCGAAAGTGTTCCTGACGCAGATCTATTTTTCAATGAGACACGATAGTTCTCAAATTAGTTCTTAAAAGAGTGGAGGGATGTTTTGTAATTGGAATGTTTGTATTTTAACTTATAAATAATCGTATTTTCTAAATAAATTATAACTGGCCATTGTCACATACATAAAATCATTTTTTCTCAAAACTTTCTGAGTGCCCTAGTACATGTTGAACGACAGAGTGTCACCGCTCAGTCGACGCAGCGCCAACGCAACGCACAGAAAATGCCCGTGTGGCATCGCCCTTAGGGCCTTTGAAATATCCTACACTTCTTTCTAAACTAGGAACAGAAATATAAAAAGATTGTGCTTGACCATTATTAACTATGGCAAACGATGATGCAATCGATGTAAGTACCTTCATAAAGCCTAGAAGGGCACTGGCTCTCTAGTGTAGCATTCTTGAACATTTTTTTATTTTACTTTACTTGCATCAGACAAAAATATATTATAGCCTAATATATTTCACCACAACATTGTCTTCATCATCACTTTTATAAATAGTGAGCCATTAACTAAACTCTAGACTTAATAGTTACTTTATCATTCAACTGCAATTTTTAATAAAAGCCCGTACCATAAATATCGTTTTGTAAATGTGAATACGATTATGTTGAACTCCATGTTTGCTTAATTCCAATTATCCAGAAAGATAAAAGGCGGATGTTTAAGAGTTACTATAGGACGTTCTCACTGATTACTCGTCTACTAGTCACCATCACGAGTTGATAGGAAACATGAAATTAGAAGTCATTTTTCATCAACTGATATTTGACTTATAATTTATTTATAGTATTCAAAACTTTTAGGATTATCGATTAAATCAATCAATATTATTTACAATTTGTATGCTTTAAGGGAAAGTAATTAAGGTACATAATGTTTTACTGTTATTTGTTTTTTTTTAAGTACATAACTATAAAGATGACTTAGGTACTTTATTTAATTGGGAAATTATTGATTCATAAATAAATAAAAGCAAGAACTACACACGACGGAGATCACAATTTTTTTATCATACTTATCACCATCACAATCGAGTTTCAAATACAGAATCGAGTTGCAAAAAGTATTACATCGATACGCAACAATCAGCGATTCGATAAGTATGTCAACAGGGTACGGAAACAACGACCGAACTCGACAGCTAATGCTGTTCAAACACTAGTGATGCGGGCCGTGTGCTCGCTTAGATACGTTATATTTGATGGCATCTGTGGAAAAATACAACTGATGTAAAGCGATGACAGCTCCATAAAATATAATGTGAGTTGTGTGCGAGTCGGACTCGCGCACAAAGGGTTCCGTACCATTATCTATAAAAACGGCAAAAAAATCACGTTTGTTGTATTTATTCTGTTTTTTTTAGTATTTGTTGTTATAGCGGCAACATCATGTGTGAAAATTTCAACTGTCTAACTATCACGGTTCATGAGATACAGCCTGGTGACAGACGGCCGGACAGCGGAGTCTTAGTAATAGAGTCCCGTTTTACCCTTTGGGTACGGAACCCTAAAAATTAACTGAGTGTCGTGGAACACTCGGTTGGAACGAAGAAACGCGCACCTATGACTGGGCACAGCTAATAGCATACGCGATATGCACTATGGATAACATCCTACACTAAAGAAAAGGTCGTGTCTTCGTCGACTTTTTTACCCCTCGACCCCCACCCTCCTCACCCCCCTCGACGCCCCTCACCCGCCCCTCAAACGCCCCTCACCCAACCCTCACCCGCCCTTCACTCGCCCCTCACGTTGATAACTTAAATCAAAAGGGCGCCTAGTTTGCTTTCTCTTCTTATTTTAAAAGTCTATTTATTCATACATTATGATTTATTTTGACCTACTTATTAATTTCTTTAAAGAACCTCAGCTAATAAATCTTAGAAATCAGTCGGCATCTCTAACCAATAACTCACTGAAAATAATTTGCAAAATTCCATAGATATACAGAATCGACCGAGATATTTAAATTATATAGATAATGTCACTGATGTTAAAGTGATGGAGACCCAAATATTGCAGTCTCAGATAACGATGCAACAGCAATTGATATCGCGCAGGTTCTACAAGATTCGTTCAATGTGATTTTATAATGATTTTACTCAAATTCCCCAAAAAAAACACAGTGACATTGAAAAACAGGATTTTAGGTAGAAAAAGGAAGCTTACCTCGTTATCAATCAATAATGTTAGAAAATAATATCAAGTCCAAGGATTTGGCGGCCGCCTTCATTTCCACTTCACTTATACGGTTTATGTAGTCTTTTAATTATATTTGAAGCACTGTCACTAATTTATTTCACCTTTATTTAATTATTCTTTTCATTTTCACGCGCGCGCGCTTTCTCCAATATCGACCATTATTATTGCAGTATTCCTTTTTTAATGTAGGTGGCGCGGCAAACTCGCGGGGTTCGCGCTGAGGTAAGCATAGGTGTAGAGGAAAAGGGATAGGTATATAGGAATCGCAACGAATGCGTAAAGGATGGGAACATGTCACTGTGCTATCCCTATTTATTATTATGCCTACTCGCTTTGGCGTAAACAGCAATGTTTTACACAGGACAAAAAAAATTAAGATAAAATATAGACTCATAGAGTTTTGAATAACTACATAAGTTTTTACTTTTTTAATTTTATTCATAATTATTCATACTTTTTAATTTAATTGCGATTTTATAATAATAATGAAGGTACATTTGTATGAGGTAATTTTCCTACCCTATTTTTTCCAATCCTGCGTGCGATATGTGTCAAATTACCGAAGAACTTTGAATGGCTGAGGTCTGTGTCGCGCGTGCACCCGCCTGATTTATCAAAAATCCTTTAAAACATTAACCATCCGTCATAGGAAAACCGTGAAAAAGGACTATTTATGTGTGTTCTATATAGACAATTTGCAGTGTGCTTACATTTTTAAGACTGAAGGAAAACGTGGATCCACGGAAGAGTTGAAAGGACATTACCTACACCGTGAGTATCGCATGAAAATCTTTTCCAAAATCGTAGTCATACCCTAGTATTACCTTCGTACAAGTGTTTAGTTTGATAGTATAATAATTATTATATTCAGTTTTAAATTAAATAGTATCAGCCCAAAAAATATAGTCCACTTTCCGTACCCAACCAAAACGGTATTAAACTCCAAACTGACCCCAATTGGGGTCGGCCGTAAATGTTAAATCAAGTTTAATTACCGCGATTTTTTTGTCTCAGTCATTTTCAGTCAGATTTTTTATTGTTTGTGGCAATCGAGAGATACTCTGATAAAAAAATTACAGAAAACTATATTTACCTATAGAAAGTAGGTTTTCTAACAGCGTTTGCTCGGAAGCTTATGAAAAAATTCGCTATGCGGGTGACGCACTCGCTACCGTGTGACTCGGAGCACATACTGCGCGCCGTTCATTTAGGTCACAATCTGACTCAACTGAATTTAACGTTGATGGTTTCTGGAGGTTATAATTCGATGGCTTTATACCTGTCTAAGTCTCACATCTACAATATTTTGAGTTTCACATAGATATCACTACTCTTGGTTTAATAAAGTCACAATTAGATGAACTAACGTCAAGTATTTGTTGTCTCACAACAAACATTCTATGTCTTTATGACTCCAAGTTTTTACATCACCATCACTAGTTATACTAATCGCATTTGAGATAATAGTGGGAGAAAGTCCGAAAATTATGTGCTCGTGTAGGTGGCCTTATTTATTGTGGCTCTTATTTTGTTTTACAATTTGTTTTGTTTATAAAAATGTTTAATGGATCCGTGATATTAGTATAAAGTAATTTATGCTCGATTAAATATAATTGAGAGGCTTGGTTTAGACCACACAGGTTTAGGCTTGGAGCTTCGTACTTTTATTGTCAGAAGGCCGAAGCCAGAAGGTGTGTGCTCAATATCGCCATTGGATATTGGCAACACCAGAGGTATTGCCGTCTTTTAAAGCTTTTATATCTAGTAGGTGTTTTTTTTTTACTATGTACCCTAAAAACCTAATAAAAAGAAATTGTATCAACGTTTTTCTGAAAAATTATGATCATAAAGTCATTTGATATTACAAATTAAATCCTGTGACAATACGCATGTTATTATGTTTACATTTCTACATAATTATGTCATTACTGGATTTCTGTGGGAACGTCTGTTTGTTCGGGTCTGGGTAAATATCTATACATATAAGTATAAAGGGTGTTTGGCAGAACGTGTGACATAATATGGTAATAGAGGACAGGACGTATGATTATTTACAATATAGCGCCCGAGCTTCAAGCTTACTTGTAAATTGTTTTTTTTTCACATTTATATTAAAATATTACGAACATCTAATATATAAAATTCTCGTGTCACAGTTTTAGTTGCCGTACTCCTCCGAAACGGCTCGACCGATTTTGATGAATTTTTTTGTGCTTATCCGGTATCTATGAGAATCGGCCAACATCTATTTTTCATCCCCCTAAATGTTAGGGGTAGGCCACCCCTAAATATTTTTTTTTATTTTTTAGATAAAATGTTTTGTTTTTATTTTTTTATGACACAGCATCAAAAAATACATACAACCCTAAATTTTCAACCCTCTACGATCAACCCCTATTTTATTTATTTATCTTATTTGAGGTTGGGCCAATTAAGCTAGACCTCTAAATTGTATGAGCGCCCATACAACTCAGAGGCCTATCTTAAATGGAGTCAACTATGTATGTATGGACAGCCTTTAATTTTTAACTTTTTGGATTTTTTCCTTTATTTGTGCTGTAAGTCCATGCTTTTCGCCAAATTTCGTGATTCTAGGTCAACGGGAACTACCATTTTTCCAATAGAAACCACTCTGTCCCCAGCTGTCAAACATTAGACGTCAATCAAAACAAAACAAAGGCGCGTTAGACAGAACGAAATCTGTCGGGGCACCTATTAACATAAAAAAAATCAATCTTACTTTGTTTTAGAGAAATAGGGCAGAACAAGGTCTGCCGGGACAGCTAGTGATTTATAAAAAACAAAATCATTTTAAAATTTTATTAAAAACAAAATATAATTATGTCTTACGTAAGTAAAATATTTTATTTTAATATTTTATGTTAAGAAGTTTTTTTTTAAACAGCCGCGTACCCTAATAAAGAGCTATTAAAGCCACCATGTTGTTGAAAATAGTTTTACCTGTCCCCGTTACTATAAAGTGGCACACATTCTAAACATCCTGTATGTTTCTATAGTACAATCTCTGCTTAGTTTAGAATTAGATGGCCGTATGTGAAAGATGTCTTAGGATATTTATTATGTATCTACCTATACCTATAACATCTATTTGTACCTACTGTTATAAAAATATGTTTCAATATTTGTACCTCAATAACGCCGTCTTTGTTGAACGGATTCGGATCAAACTTAGCACAAAGATAGATCATATCCTCCATCAACAAATACGATACTTTTTATACCCTATTAAAAGTAAAACCGCGGGGCAGTAACAATACTAAAACAAGTATCTCAAAGTTCTATTTATCAACGGGATCGTTAAACAAAAGAGTTGTTCAATAAATGGAGGATTTTAATGGATCGCGTACTAATCATAAAAAGTTTATTCGACATGATAACGACCCATTCCGAGATACTGATTAACTTAACTTCTGTGTATGTTTGAATGGCAAACCTAATTACGTTGCGTTTTATTAACACTCTTAGGCAAGTAATGTTTGTTAGCTAATAAGATAACACTAGGTTTTCCCGCGGGTTTTTGCTTGCGGCGGCGTCGTGTGGCGGGTCGCTCACTTCCCTATAATATTATTATGTGCTAGGAGGCGATGGCTGCCACATGCGTCATACTTGTGAACAGGTGCTGCTTGTGGGGGCTGGTCTGCTTAAGTTTGCAATCCATTTGATTACTAAGTTACTCATAATTTTGATATATTTTTTTCTTATTGTCATATAACACACAATAATTGTCAGTGAGACTAGATAAATAATTTGATGTATTGAATCTGAGTTGGTTTTGAAAAGAGTAATTGCTGAGTTTCTTGCCGGCTCTTCTCAGTAAAAGCAACCTTCCGAACCGTGCGTTAGAGTCAGACTATTCATAAGTGCTTGTGAAGGCCTATTTGAATAAAAAATATTTTCATTTTTATTTCAATTTCATTTTCATTCATATCCCACATTGTTGAATTTTACAATGAACTATGTGCTTTCGGTGAAGGAAAACGTGATGAAACGGTGGTATCTATCACTCATGTTAAAGTTCTATCACCAAGGAGTCTTACTGTAAGTGTAGTTGAGGGCCAGAACCCTTGAAGGTTTTGTGAGCTACCACCTTTGATTACACCATCATTTATCATGATGAGATTTTGGTCAAGCACAAGCACCAAAGTTCTTGCGCATTTATTACAGTCGTTAAATATTTTATACCTCTGACGGTTTATTTACCTTTTATTAATCAAGATGGACTGTGTTTTCTTTTGGGTCTAAACGTCTTTTCGTTCCATTTTCCGTTTGGACCACGGACTGAAACTCCCTGCTATTTTTGTATTTGTTATTTAAATCTGGTGTCAGAACGACTAAAAATCTATGTTGATTTTTTTTAATAGTTTTGGTACTGATTGCTAGAAAAGTCTTAGTATAAAAATAATAGAAATTTGCATCATCCAAAAAAAAACAATTGTGGTTTTGTTTAAAGTTAGTGAGGATGGATGGATGAACGTAACTAACTCTTTCATGTAAAAACTACTGAATAGATTTAGATGACATTTGGCACACAAATAGAATATATTCTGAATTAACATATAAGATACTTTTTATCCCGGGAAAACATAAGATCCCTCGGGAACGACGCGGGTAAAACCGCGGGGGTAAGCTAGTGATGCATAAGGGATTGATTCTACTGGTGATACTAAGCAATAAAATTTCTGGAATAAGGGTTTCATTGACTAACTTAGTATAAGAGATAAAATAATACTGTCATATATTATAACAAAGAATATATTAATTGTACTAAGTTCCATCACATTTACACATACTTTGCGGCCCATTTACTCTGCAGTTTTCACACAGTATTTCCTTTATCAACAAACTCTGTATTTCATTCCTCACTATCAGTTTCCTGACTGGATTGAGTTTCCTCAAGAATGGCACAAGAGATTTCACAAAATACAAATCTTCATCAATATCAATGTCTTCATTAGTTTCTACTGCAAACATCTTAGATTGCCTTAACCTATCTGTTTCTCTTTTCCTCTTTCTCTGTCTCTGTTCTTCTTGATTTTTGTTTTGAGGCCACACTACTACTTCTACGTTTGGTTCAACAATCGATAGATCTTTAAGCGGATTATGTTCTTCAGGCTCTATATATGGCGAGCTTGTAGGTTTTTCTTCAAAAATTAATTCTTCTTTTATGTCTTCATCAATATCAATGTCTTCATTAGTTTCTACTGCAAACATCTTAGATTGCCTTAACCTATCTGTTTCTCTTTTCCTCTTTCTCTGTCTCTGTTCTTCTTGATTTTTGTTTTGAGGCCACACTACTACTTCTACGTTTGGTTCAACAATCGATAGATCTTTAAGCGGATTATGTTCTTCAGGCTCTATATATGGCGAGCTTGTAGGTCCTTCTTCAAAAAATAATTCTTCTTTTATGTCTTCGTATGTTATTTCATCTACACCGTCAGAGTCGTTGCTAGTACTTCTTTTCTTTTTCTCTGATGTATAATCTTTCAAAAATAAAAGGTCTTCGAAATACATCCACTGGCCCCAATAGTAATCCATTATGGGCTTGTCTTTGCAATCATCAGGAACTTTGATTTTCTTTAACTCCCTCAGAAATTGATCCCTTAAATTACGCCATTTTTGTTTGACAAGGTCCTCTGAAAGAAATACAAAATTGTTATTATTATTATTGGTGTTGATCACAAAACCTTGCAATCCTGTGGGTAATAAATCAAAGTTTGTTTTAAAAAGAGTATCTACCTTATTATTGGCTCTTATCAGCAAAAGCAACTTTCCGAATCATGCGTTTGACTGTGACAGTTCATAAGTGCATGTGAATAAGTGAATGTGAAAATGAATAAAATATTTCATATCACAAAAAGTAAAATTTCGTAGACATTTTACAGATTATAATGTATATTTCTAATTCTACATAACTTGTAATATTTCTAATTCTACATAACTTGTAATATTTCAGTAAAACATGAGATATTACAAAATATGTACAAGATGTGAGAGGTAGAGCATAGCGATATGTCGCTCAAAGAGCAGCTCGACTGGGAAATAAGTACCTCCGCCTTACAGAACACCGCAGCCAAATAATAGTTGTGCTCCTGCCCGTTAGTAAGGTCGCCAGAGCTCATCGAGAAGGGGAGGAAGAGTCGGCAATGCGCGAGTGATACCCCTAGTGTTGCAAGCGTTCATAGGCTACGGTAACCGCTTACCATCAGGCGGGCCGTATGCTTGTTTGCCGACAATGTTGTATAAAAAAAACATTATGATTTTACCCTTTAAATATTTGCACGGTGGTAGAATACTTTATAGTACCCGCCTGCCTAGCTATACTATCATCAAGAAAAACTGTCGCTCATACAAAGCTATTCATTATTTATGTTATCACAGCACCAAACCGTAGGGTCTAGAATCATAGAATTTTGCACCCGAGTTCCTTACTATAAAGTAGGCATCCACTAAGGTAAAATAGGGGATCGCGGGTGAAACTGTAAGGCGGAAAGTTAGTTTGGGATTCATTAAATATTTAGTAATCGATGTCCAACCTACTCAGAATTTTAAATAATGAATCCTCTAGCTTTAGTAATACAGAAACACGAGTGTGCAACCGTTAGGTCGCAAGTTTGATTCTTGGTCGTATAACGACACCAAATATCGTTCGAATATGACGAAAGGAAGAAAGAAAATGCTTTTTTTCATCAGAAATGGACGTTACGAAATATAATTGTATTATTAATAAACTTTTTTTTTTTTACTTTGTATAGGCTTGTGTTTGACCACAATCTCACTGTAGCAAGTGGTGGCCGAAGGTGGTAAGTACACAAAGTCTAGAAGGAACTGGCTCTCAAGTGCAGTTGCTGGAACACACCAATCAACTTGAGGGTGGTAGCTAGCCAGACGGGTAGCTAGCCAGACGGGTAGCTACCTCAAGCTCATTGTAGGATTGGAACCAACGACCTTCGCCGCGGCGTCCGAAGTCACTACCACGGGCTATCATCGCCTTTAAGGCTCCAGTCTCCCTAAAATCAGTGTTCTTGCGGAATTTATCAGAAAAGAAATATTGTTTTTTAGTCATCAGAAAATCAATAAATGAAATATATTTTACGTTATTTAAAGTGTGAGATTTGAAGTTTCCAATACATATTTTATTTTTTAATTTGACGCCACTTTTATTAGCTTTGTGAGGCTTTAAACATACCTCTATTTACGTTCCACGCGTAGAGGGTCTCATTCATGCACACGCTACGAAAAAAATATAACAAAAACAAGAAATGTATTCAGATTACATTTGTCGGCAAATCCTCTACAATAATCTTATCTAGTTACTTTTTTTCAAAATTGTCTCAATTTCTTATTTAAATTGCTTTAAAAAGTTATAAATTTCTGAATTTGACCCTTGCAACATATATTTTTTTCTATTACAAAGTAATGGTTAAGAGAAATCACACTTTAACCACTCCGAAAGCAACTACTTATCTGTCGAATAAAAAATATATGCATTCAAAAAATCATTTGAACTAAATTTACCGAAACTAAACAAATAAAACATAAAATGCATCAAAATTCCATTCAATTCCGCTAGCTCATTGGTAGTGACGTCGGACCGCGGCGAAGGTCGTGGGTTCGAATCCTACAATGAGCTTGAGCTTTCGGTGAAGGAAAACATCGTGAGGAAACCATAGCACGGTGGTAGGGTACTTTGTAGTAGATACTCGTCTGGCTGGCTACCACCCTCAAGTTGAAAATCTGTCGCCAAACACCTATTGGTGTGTTCCGGCAGCTGCACTTGAGAGCCAGTTCCTTCTAAGCTTTGTGTGCTTACCACCTTCGGCCACATCATCACTTACCATAGTGAGTTGTGGTCAAACACAAGCCTATACAAAGTAAAAAAAAAAAAAAAAAAAGATTTTTTGAATGCATATATTTTTTATTCGACAGATAAGTAGTTGTTTTCGGAGTGGTTAAAGTGTGATTTCTCTAAACCATTACTTTGTAATAGAAAAAAATATATGTTGCAAGGGTCAAATTCAGAAATTTATAACTTTTTAAAGCAATTTAAATAAGAAATTGAGACAATTTTGAAAAAAGTAACTAAATAAGATTATGGTAGAGGATTTGCCGACAAATGTAATCTGAATACATTTCTTGTTTTTGTTATATTTTTTCGTAGCGTGTGCATGAATGAGACCCTCTACGCGTGGAACGTAAATAGAGGTATGTTTAAAGCCTCACAAAGCTAATAAAAGTGGCGTCAAATTAAAAAATAAAATATGTATTGGAAACTTCAAATCTCACACTTTAAAATAACGTAAAATATATTTCATTTATTGATTTTCTGATGACTAAAAAACAATATTTCTTTTCTGATAAATTCCGCAAGAGCACTGATTTTAGGGAGACTGGAGACTTAAACTTACCTAAAAATAGACGATACATTTAAATAACAACTGAATTTATTGTTAGGGTAAAAAATCTTACTATCTTTTTTCAATACGGTCGCCAATGCTTTCCATTCAGCATGCATCGAAGGACGATTATTGTAATTTTCAACATGTTTATTCCACAATATAGGCCGTTTCTTCACCTCTGCAATCAATTCTTCTGTTTCCCGCATATTCAAATTTGACAATGACATTATCGTGCGATATGATGTAACTTATTTAAAAATACTATCATGTCATCCATTTAATTAATACTCACTTACATTCTATTTAGATTCACACACAATTCGAATAGTATAAATATGTTGTAATATTGATTATTGCATCTGACAAATGGTACATGTACCGGTTGGCACAACAAATCGTGAACTAAAATGGCCGCCAGGTCTCTGCGTCACAACGAACGCGAGCGAACGACAGCCGACAACAGCGCAGTGCGCCGTTGTCCCATCGTACGTTCTCTGTCGTGTCAGTCGATTGCACGTGCGACGTGCGAGCTGGCAACGCCGCCTCGTCGCGTGACGTCATCTCAAGCAGAGCTAACCAATGTGGACCTTGATAGACGGAACATAGGTCAGACTTTGTTGCAATACGACTATACCGACTTAATTTCATATTTTTTGTTAGAGTGGGTTTATTTATTTTTATTATTTTTGAAGTGTAAACTTCTTTTAGCGCGGCACGCATATTTTTAGATGAGGTAAAACCTCTGAACTCGCGACACCGAGACGCAGTTTGACGTTTAGTTTCTTTTTTTTTCTCCCATTAAAATAATTGCGGCCAGTAATGTCGCTAGTCGCTGTCAGTAGTTTTGGCGCCATAACAAAACGAACTCACTCAGAAAAAAAATCTATTTTAGATTGTAATAATTTTAATGATAATGATGATGATACAAGAGCTCAATATCAATCTCTCAAAAAAAAAAAGTGTTCACTTCTGTCGGCACTCCCGGAATGCATTTTTTTTGTGTTTATGCTGATTATTCAGCATAAAAATAAAAAATATAGGTTATCAAAAACGTAAACTTGCTGAGTTTCTTGTCGGTTCTTCTCAGTTGAAGGCTGATTTCGTAACCGGTGGTAGCTTTAACGTTCATGAGTGTACAGCCCTCCTAGTGTAATTTCTACAAAAATATTTAAAAAAAACCTTCAAGTGGGTACCTAAGTAGGTAAAATACTTAGTAAATCACAAAAAAAAATTAAAATACCTAAAATATTCATTCAAATACGTAAAAAATAACATGAGTTGTGTATCATAAAGTTTCTCAATCAGTGTAGTTGAAATAGGGTTTGTATGAGAAAAGAATTGAGATGAAATGTATCAACCTTCGTCCTGATTAAGCGGCCCGAGCTGCATATTAGCAATCCGACCGATCCCCAAATAATAATAATTATTTGCATGCTAAAGCCCTCCCACATTCCCCAGGCAACGTCCTGAGCCGAGGTCGAGCCCCACAGGGGGCACCCTCAGGCTACCGTTGCCCTAAATTTATTTAGTTTTAAGTAGCGGTTGAGAGCCCTCAGCGCTCACCGCAAAAGTCCGCGTAACGGTGGAAGAAGGTCCCCTGGACCCACCACCTTTCTGTTCCTGCTCAAAAAAAAAAAAAATGTATCAACCACTAACCTGCACTTGAAGATCCGCTTCCTTGGGGTACCCTGGCAGATGGTGATAGATCGCTGATTGCTGCGCAAGGATCTTGAATCCTGTACTAGCCACGTAGTTTTTTTTTTTGATTTTTGGTATTTATTTTTGGGAATTTTACACGAGCGCCAGCTTAGTAGCAGCGGTTCAGTTGGCGGTTAAATTACAACAACAGAACAATATTAGGTAGAGGGCAGCACTTGTCGCTGCTTAGAGTGCGTTCGGAAATTGTGACTGATACATTTCTTTATGTTAAATTATATCACGCATATATGTCTGAAATGATTTGGTTGAAACTTAGCGTATAGATAGATCATACCCAAGAATAACATATTATAGAACTCTTTTTACCCCGGAAAAAAAATACGTTGGAAACGCGGATAAAATTGCGAAGCGGACGCTAGTTTAAACTAATTGAATCCCAATCTGGGGTGGAGTTTTAGAATCAAAGTGAAAGACATTTATTCAGTTCAGGCCCTAGGAGGACACTTACGAATGTCGAAACTACTGAAATTACCACCGGTTCGGAAGTCTGTCGTCAGCAAAGCTGGGTAACTGCAAAGTGGTACGCCTTGCGCGCGCGCCAGTTCCACCCATTATGCCATTATTTTGTTAAAAAAAACACGACAAAACTATGTTTTTTGAAATTGTGTGAATGTAAATAGTTGCATTTATATAGTACATATAGACCATAGCAATATTTTATTTTTATATTGAATGCATATAATAAATAATCAATTTAACAAAAAAAAAAAGAGCAATATTACCTTTAAAAGGCATATGCAACCAAATGTGCCTTTACGATGTAAAATTTTGAGTAAAAATTTAACATGGTACAATGAAAAGGCACTTTTATTCAATTGTGCCTTTTTCAATGTATAATGATTAGAATATAACAGTAAAATATTAGAATTAATTTCTAATATTTATAGGTACTTATACTTCTTGATGAATAAAAACAATCTCAATGTGAATTTTCCTATGTCCGCTTCGTTTCCTTGCCCCCCTCACTTTATCTCCGTTCAGAGATGTTTAGTAGTAAAGGCATTACCACCAGTGTGCCTTTTTTATGTATAAAGTTTTAAGGCGTAGGGTAAATAGTAAAGACATAACTGCCAGTTGTGACTTTTCTTCTACATTAATTTGCTAAGGTATTGGTATAAAAAATAAGCACAATTGCCACATAAGCCTTTTATATTTGACGTACGCCTCTTCAATCAAATATTTTATAAATACAAGGGTGAAATAAAAGTCATATCTCACAATGCGCCCTTTTCCTTTACTAAAACTTAAAAAATGGTGCAGTTGTGCCTTATAAGCTTATGCTATCTCTGTTAATTGTGTTGCTAAAAATCTCAAAACAAAAAGGCAGATGGGCCTTTTTTTCCCGATTTCAAATATTTAAATAACTCAATTTCATGAAAAATGTTAGTTATGCCCTTTTTAATTAAAACGGCAGCATTGGTCGGATGACCAGGCTCTGCCTTGTTTTTAGGTTCCTTATATACTTAAGGCGACGATATACACAAAATCATGATTCTAAATTATGTTTTTAACCGAGTTCAAAAAAGAAGGAGGTTCTATGTTCCACTGTATATTTGTTTTTTTTTTTTGTATGTTCACCGATTTCTCCGCCAACTGTTGACCGATTTTATATTTTTTTCTTCTGATCGGTAGGGTATACTTTCAAAATGGGATCCCAAGGAAATCGAGAGCAACCCTTAAATTTTATATGGACGCATAATGTGTTTTATATATTTCCTAAAATAATTCAAGCATTTGCGTCTGGTACTCATCATCTCATGCTGCTGAGCTGATGATGGAAAATATATCTTCTTAACTATTAGGAGTCAGTGAATAATTGTTTAAATATTATAGGTTCGTATAGACCGCTACTTATGTCCCTTTGAGTTAGTCAGGTGAGCTGATGATGGAAGGTACAACTCCTCGTTAGTTAGGAGTTAGGAGATAATTCTTAAAGTACTGTATAGACCGCTAGTTTTTTTAATTCTTATTATTTGGGTGATTGCGTCGGGATTCTTAATTTTATGCTATTGAACACTTATGAACACAAAAAAATAATAAATAAATATTATTCAATATTGTCGACACGTGTAAAATCTTGATAAGTAGTATTCAATACACAAGAAACTAAAAATGGAAAAATAAAATTAACTTTTAACAAAAAGGAAAACAGACTTCAAAATGGGTTTGCACTAAGGAAAGCACGTGTTCCAAAATCTCAAATTATTTCACTGACTTCAAAACGAGTTCTAAAATCTTTATTTTATACTTTTTAGTGCAAACCCATTTTGAAGTCGGTTTTCCTTATTATTAAAAGTTAGTCGCTGTATTTTTTAATGCAAGAGGTTTATAAAAAATATATGTTAAACTAAAGGATTTACGCCGGGGAACTATGTTTTAAGTATAAAAAATTCCATAATAATGTCAGAAAAAAATCGAGAAGATGTGTCTAAATTGAAAATTGATATTTCTCCTATTTTACGCATCCAAATAACTTGGAAATATTAACAGACATTCTAAGATGTATTACAAATGGAACTATTTTGTTACTTCACTTCCAAAAAAAACTTTTTTTTTAAATAAAATTAAAACGTCTATTTTACTAGTATTTCCTAGCCTTTGTTCCTTTTCTCTCTCGCCCATTAGTTTAGTGCGGGACAGGGTTATTTGCACATATCGTCGCCTTAATCAAGCAGACTCATGTATAGGTATAATCTAGCTGTGAACAGCCTAAAAAATAAAAATGTATATTATTTATGATTTTAATACTTGTTTTTAATAACACATTATATTACGTCATTCAAAATATACGCGTTTAAAACTGTAGGAAAACGAATGGTAGAAAAAGTTATTTTAAACGGATTTAAATGATGCTCCATGCCAACCCTATCACTAAAGTTTGGGTAATTACAATTGTTTCAGTTTGAACTATCTGAGCTTTTAGTTTATTCCGCCTGAAAAACTGTAACATGAGCACCTGCAAACAATGTTTGAGCCATTCGCTGTGCATCATATCCTATGAGTTATTTGTTTTTACATTGCTTTTCAACATTTATTAGTTTTCGTTAGTTGTGAACAAGGAATGCTATTTTTAGTTTAAGTCTTTGTTTTTTTCTATAATAACCTTAAATATTTCATCATCTTTTGTAGGTCTCGTGGTACTTTGTAGTATCCGCCTAGTTGACTTCCACCCACAAGATGAAAATCTGCTGTCAAGCCAGCAGTTGTACCTTGAGCACTAGATGAGCCAGTTTCGTTCTAGGCTGTGAGCTTACCACCTTCGGTGAAATTGTGGTCAAAACATAAATGCCTCCCCGATAAACATCACGTTTTCTTTTTTTTACGTCAGAAGGTTGTCAAACAGGCAGGCGGTCGATATGATGGTAAGTGGCTACCGTCGCCTATGGACATTAGCACTACCAATGGGATTGGCAATGTGTTGCCGACTTTTATGAAATCTCAAAGGCATTTGGTTCTCGACTGCCGGAACACACCAATAGGAGCTTAGCGAGAGATTTTCAACCCAGCCAGGCGGGTACTTACTATAAAGTTCCCTAACACCATCCTATGGTTTCTTTACGATGTTTTCCGTCACCGAAAGCTAAAGCTCATTGTAGGATTCGAACGACCTTCGCCGCGGCATCCGACGTCACTACCACTGAGCTATCATCGCCTTGAATGTTTAAGTCACGTGAGAACTGATTATATTTGTTGCATAAAATGGCGTTGATGCATTAATGCAGGTTAAAAAAAACCGTAACCTCTACATCCTTAACTACGTAAAGAAGAAGAAATAAAGCTTATAGCACTATGATGAAATATTTAATTAAAACCTTCATCATTACCGTCTACTTATATGCAGAACTTAAAGGATTCCTTTATGGTATAATTATGCAGTGCCAATCAGAAGTTAATTAAACAAAACATGCTGTAGCCACGGCACAAAACGATAGCGTGTTGATTTTAATTTCAAATCGAATATCGTACCTTACTTATGTAATCAGCTGGAGGCTCTCAGAGCGTTGGTACACTCTTAAAGGACATATTGATGAACGGGAGCGAGTTTTTATATTTGCGATATTCTTAAACTCATTATATACTTATCTTAGTTTCAAGTAGGGGGTTATTTGTCATTAACTAGCAGTGCTTTAGGGAATGGAAGTAAGCACTCATCATTATGAACAATTTCTACTATAAAAACAATAATTCAATTCAAACTTTTCATATAAAAGATCAATCTTGCTCAATCAAAATGTAATTGTAAAAGTTGAATTTACTACTTCGACCTCATAAAGCACTGCAGGAAAATTACAAATAAACATTTTGTATTATTTACAAGTAGTATTATTTAGTTTATGAGTTATCTGGTTATAGAAAAGTTCCTAGGACATAAGACTTAGGATTTTTAGTTTTTTGTCCGAGAATATTGAATTAATTTTGCGAAATAATCTTTCGAAAAAAATATGGTATTAAATACAAGCTTTATCATTTCGATCGATTTGATGTAATGATAAATGATAAGTCTTGTTTATTTGCTCACGTTTTATCATTATTTTTGCTAGAATATCTACTGCAGCAAGCAACATGAACTCAACGAGCAATCCTTTACCAGTTACTTGTCGAAATTTTAACTTGATGGTCAGTACTTACACTTAAACATACTCAAACAACACATTCCATATATTAACAAACATAAACGCTTAAAGATTTATAAATATTATCATTAAAGCGAAATACGAGTACTGTATAATAATTTATATTACCATAAACTTAATCCTCTATCAGAAAATTAAAAATAGAAAACGTCTTCATCCAAAAGGTGTTAACGTCAAACAATTGAGCAAATTACTGTAATGGAATAGGTGTTTCTTTTTTTTAATCCTAAAATTTTCCGCTGCCTCCGATCACTACTCCAGGACCTTTGAACAAAAGTAGAACAGCCGTTCTTGCAGCTCTATTGAGTCTCGAGATGCTTTTTAAACATTTCCCGTTGCATTATGGAGAGTGCCGACTGCTCAATCGATTGCGCGTAGATTCGCTTTTATTTCAAGCTTTATTTTTCTAATGGGACTATTGTGTTAACGTTTTACTATTTTTAGGAACTGTTTTTTTATTACTATACTTCTGGATTTATTTAGTTCTAACTTTTTTATGTGCTTAGGATTTTTTTGCGGACGAAACTACAGATTATCATGAAATAGGGTCTCAAAGTCAAAGCCATTTATTCAGTTTAGGCCCTAGGAGGGCACTTATGAAGGTCGAATTTACTGAAGCTACCACCGATTCGGAAATCAGCCTTCAACTGAGAAGAACCGGCAAGAAACTCAGCAAGGTTACATTTTTTATATATATTTTTCTTTTACTTTTTTAAGTCTTTCGGTCTAAGTCTAAATCCATGAATTGCGTCTTGATTTATTAAACACAATCATATTTGATTAATACCTACTAATAATTAATGTTGTTGGTTAGATTATTCCCTTAATCACCTCCTCTCACTAACTTTAAGTTTGGCAAGATAATGTACCCAAGAGACTTCGTTAACTTCATTAATCATCTCTCAGGAACCTTAATATCTTGAAAATCAGACGAAACCTCTTGTTACATCTTTAGTTTTGAATCCTTTTCTCACTTACATTATTTAATTTCAAATGTATTAATTAAAATCATTTAAGGCGATAGCTCTGAGGGTCGTGGCGAAGGACGTGGGTTCGTGAGGAATCTATAGCACGTTGGTAAGGTAGGTACTTTTTAGTATATTACAAAATATTTTGTCGTGTGTTCTAGCAGCTGCATTTGGGAGCCAGTTCCTTCTAGGCTTTGAAAGCTTATTACTTTTGGACACATCATCATTTACCATAGTAGGTCAAATAAAGCCTAACTGGGTGATTTTTTAGTCACTGGCAATACTTGCAGGGGTGGAAGTACTAGCTGTTCCATACGAAAGTTCAATACCTACTCGACCAAAATGTATGAAGCAACCGTTTTATTTTACGCGATATCAGAGTTAGCCCTATAGTAAAAGTTGTTCACATTGATGTGTACTTCCACCCCTGCAAGTATTACCAGTGATAAAAAACTCACCTACATTAACTTGATATATTTAATCAAATGAAGTTAGTATTAGTACAAATTACTCCTAATTTAACTACACAATTTCCAAAATAGACACTATGAATTCATGGCAACACGCAATTAGATTCAATTACAAACAAATTAAGGTGCAATGAACTATGATAATCACTGAATATAATTGATATCCGGGTTGTTATGTTTGTTTGTACAAAAACATGTCCATTTTAATCTGTGTTTTAACACCTGCCTATATTTGTAGCTTCAAAAGTTGAGGATTTTTAACGTTTCTCACCATCAGCCGTTTGTTTTTTAATGAATGTGTAAACAAATATTCTGAAAAATGATAAAAGACACTATTGCATGGAATTTGAACAGTCTGTAAATTAATTTTAACCAGTCAGTGATTGAATTGTTGACAGGGAACCGGTTGTATGGACATATTATGAGGAGGGATGAAACCTACTTCTCTAAAGCTATACTAAACTACATATTACAAAAAATAGAATTCCAGAAATCGCAAGTCATGTTACTAACGTTTCCATTGAATACTATTAAACTACTGAAATTTTAAGCAATTTTTTTCTCATATACAAACACAACATCCTTACTTGTATAGATTAGAGGTTTATGACACCAGAGGAATCACTCGCGCGTTGTCGACCCAGCAAAAATCTCTTCACACCCTTCTTGAAGATACGATTATTTTGCACATGTTATTTGCGCAATTTGTTATACAGGTTACCTTTGTCATATTAATTGTGTTAGGTAGCTATAAAAAATATGTAAAGTAAACACAGACGCGTGCCTGCCGGCACGTCATCGTGTTTGAAGTGTATTTAAGTTTAAATTGTTTGGTGTAAGTCATGAGGGTCAAGCTGTTTTAAATTAGTGTCGTTTGTTGGATGAAATCGCTTTATGACTTAGTAATCTATAGATTTGTTTATTATTTAGAATAAAACGCATCAAAATTCCATTCAGTTCCGCTGGGAATTGACAGCGTTGTTTGTGTTATTTGTTTAGTTTCGGTAAATTTATTTTAAATGATTTTTTGAATGCATATATTTTTTATTCGACAGATAAGTAGTTGCTTTCGGATGAATGAATGATATAAAGTGTGATTTATCTAAACTATTACTTTGTAATAGAAAAAAATGTATGTTGCAAGGGTCGAATTCAGAAATTTATAACTTATTAAAGCAGTTTAAATAATAAATTGAGACGATTTTGAAAAAAAGTAACTAGATACGATTATTATAGAGGATTTGCCAACAAACGTAATTTGAATATATTTCTTGTTTTTGTTATATTTTTTTCGTGGCGTGTGCATGAATGTGACCTTCTACGCGTGGAACGTAAATAGAGGTGTTTCAAGCCTCACAAAGCTAATAAAAGTGGCGTCAAATTAAAAAAAAAAAAAATATGTATTAGAAATTTCAAATCTCACACTTTAAAATAACTTAAAATATATTTCATTTATTGCTTTTCTGATGACTAAAAAAAAATATTTCTTTTATGATAAATTCCGCAAGAACACTGATTTTAGGGAGACTGGAGCCTTAAGTAATGTTTTTCTTTTATGTTCCCAAATTGTTCCATTTAATAAATATTTTCTATTTAAAATATTTTCAGCAATAAATAAATAAATATACTATGATAATTAAAATCTTGAAACAATTTTGTGAACGCATTTTATTGTTTAATGAATCGCGATCGCTCATCACTTGCATCGTTACTATAATAATCGGCTTTTTATGATATGACAACTAATAGAGTGGCCTTTTAAAATATAGGTGACAGTTATAACAAAAGCATTAACTATATGTTAATATTTTATGTCTTTAATAGATCCTACGTTTAAAGAATTAGCAGCTGCGTATCACATTTTTTTTTTTTACATTTCCCCTGTCACGGCAAACACTATTAATCATTGTCTACTTTCATCATTATCATTAATGATTTGCTATTTTTAATTCTTTACTTTTTGTTTGCCTTATGTTTTGACCAAAATGGTATGTGATGGTGCGGCCGAAGGTGGTAAACATATAAGTTTAGAGGGCAAACTATATCTTAGGTACAGCTGCCGGCTGTCTCGTAGACTGCGATGCTCTTAAGCTGCCATTCCCTGCCCCATAATGAACAAAAAATTTACTATTTTATGAGTCTGTGACCGAATGAAATTGCGTTGGGTATGTAAATAAACGTAGTCTCTAGTTGATATAAATTGCTGTATTTCTACGAGACAAGATTTTAATTGAAATTGGGAACAAATATGGCAATAGCAGCCCCCAACGGGTTTTATGGATTTATCATTATGTTAGTACTTATATTTAATCCTGTTTCGATTTCAATATTTTTTACTTTTCAATGTACGAGAGAAGATTATAATCAATTATATTAAAATAGTTTGTTGAGAGAATATATCATCCAATGCGTTCTTGTTTTCTACAAAATCAAAAAAATTATAGTTATATAACCTCTGTTCAAATAAATTTTTAATCTATATACTTGAATTTTCAATTACTTTTTTAAAGTACCGTATAATATTGAATGAGTCCCTCAATTTACTGAGCCGAGTTACTGGTATAGCAAGTTTGTTTTCATGCTATGAGTATCGCTGTTCCTAGGAAAGTTTTGTAAAATTTTCCGAACATAGATTATATTATCATATAAGTGACGACGCTGTCATAATATTTATAGATTTGAATATATCTTTATTTAAGAGAATCTCTAGGATATAAGTTATATACTATGCCAGGAATCCTCAAACTATTATGCGCAAGAGACCTCTTTTCCAAAATGAACTGATACCTCACCCTATAGCCAAATTACTTTAAAGTTTTTCATCTTGCACGAACTTGTGCACGCTTATCGACTTGTTGAGTTTTTTAAAAGTACAACAATGATAAAATACTTATATTATAGTCATTCTTATAGCACGACTTATGCAGCATCTTGAAAGTTTCAAATAAGAAAGAAAAGAAAGAAAGAAAACATTTATTTTACACAACATTACAGAAGTACAAAAAAAAAATTAAAAATGCACAAAACAAAAAAAAAAATATACATATATATATATATATATATATATATGTATATATATAAAAAGACTACTGTAATATTGTGTGATGCCAAAAAGGATTCGACCCATGAACTTGTGTTAAATTAATAGGGGTCGATTTTTAGACCTTGTCGACCCCCAAAATCAGTTTTCGTTTATGTCCACTTTGGGGAACCCTGAACTATGTCAATAACTCTCTTCTGTAGAATAAAAATGTATTAAAGTCTGCACCACTACTTCCCCAAAGGATATTGCCGAAAGACATCAAACTGAAAATAACGTAATTTACCGTTGATTCGTCAGTAACAGAACGAATAAAATTTTCCTACAAAGTGTGCACTTTAATACCTCTTTTTAGGGTTTCATATCCAAAGTGTAAAAACGGGACCCCATTACTAAGACTTCGCTGTCTGTCCGTCCTCCTGGCTGTATCTCAAGAACCGCGATAGCTAGACAGTTGAAATTTTCACAAATTATGTATTTCTGTTGCCGCTTTAATAACAAATACTAAAAACCAAATAAAATAAATATTTAAGGGGGCTCTCATACATACAATGACGCCAATTAATAAAGACCTCTGAGTTGTATGGGCGCTGATACAATTTAGAGGTAATTGGACGAAACCTCAAAAAAATTGTACGGAACCCTCGGTACGCAAGTCCAACTCGCACTTGGCCAGTTTTTTAACAATTATGTCACAAAATAACATGGCATAAAACTCATGAGGCTCGTTTCTACTGGTGATACTGAACAAACAAATTTCTGAAATTATAATGGTATACATTGTTTAACGATCGCAGACAGGTGATTTCGTTAGTTGCTCCATATTCATATTTATATTTGCCATGTCACTGTCCAAATATTTTTTCGAATATATTACTATTTTTTCATAAAATAAACCTTACCGAGTTTTAATATAGATCATAATCGTATGTTGAAGTCACTGATGTCCGTCGATGTTTATCGAAATTAATCGTTAATGGGTGTTTATAATTCTATTATAAGCAGATGTTCTTTAAACTAATAAAGATATTTGCTACTCGATGTGAAAAATAATATACTTTTATAATATAAATAACTTGATTTAAAGTTTTTATACATAAATATGCTGTTACTTACCTATTATTTTTTATTATGCAAAGATATTTAGATATTTATTTTGTTACTGACTTTTGCCTCGCAATTCTACTCGCGTTCCCGAGATATCTTTTTTTTTTTCGAGATAAAAAGTATTCAGTATATATTCTTACTGTATGTCAAATTCCATCAAAATCCGTTCAGTAGTTTTTGCGTAAAATAGAATCAAAAATCCATCCATAATGTTTCTAATATCAGTAAGATTTGATAGTTCAAAAATATTAATTTAAAATACACACTAACTTTATTTTCTTCTTTAGAAATACATCTAAGTTTACACGTGCCATAGCACGTAAAAGAGTACATTGTAATACCCGCCTGCTACATCCACAAGTTGAAAGTCGGTCAAACACACATCGCTGTATTCCAGCAGCTGTACATGAACACCAGTTACCTTCCTTGTATGTTTACTAATACATAATAAGCGTCACACCGAATCAGCTTTACACAGATTAAGAAATTACCAGTTGATGGTCATATGAATTTTAAATTTATTGCGTTTGAAATAAATGCTATAATGAAAAAACAATTCAACCTTGGCTATCGGAATAACAGCGCTGCAAGTAGCTCTGTAGAATATGCAGAGTCGTAGACTTTTATGGACACAACATGCAGGCCAAAATTAAAATCATAGTGTAATTTCCAATTCCCATTAGGCCTGGAGCTGGCCTCATAGTCTAAGGCCTTCTTATCTCCTTCATCCAATCCTTCTTGCTGTAAGGGACACGTGCTTCTGTAGTTGATACTGTAGATTTTATTTTACCTAGTGGTATAATTAAATGCGATAGTTCGCACATAGTTTTGATGGTTTAATGTAAAGAATATTATCAAGTCAGAACTTACTAAATTTTTGATATTATCCATTACCAATCACGGATTTATTGATCAGAGTTCATTATCTCCATGGATAAATAACAATTTTATTTGTTATGCCACAAGTTTTAAGGCACAAAATAAACAATACCCTAATTACGATGGAGTCAGTAAATTTTGTATGAAATTGATGGTATCCTGGTACTACTTACGCAAATGACTCGATATAACCGGGGTACAGGGTGCTCAAAATGTTAATTTATCACAAGGGATCTTTATAGGGGATGTAACCATTGGAACTCGAGGGTTTTGGAAATTATTATAAAGATAATTATGTCACTCTTTGACCTTAGCTTGATAACAGTTTTGAAATGCATAAATTTGTTTATATAAATGAAGCTATTACATACTGAGTCTTATTTTTCAGACAGAATTACATTCAAAGTATAACAACATCACAAAACTTTTATATGCAAAACTTTAAAACACATCCTTTCTTATTATAATATAGAGTACTCACTATTATTTGAGAACTTGCATTACATTTTATTATTTATTTGATCTTGTTGTTTTTTTTTTGTGTAAAATGCGAAAGTTTATGAGTATGGATGTATGTTTGTTACTCTTTTACGCAAAAACTACTAAACAGATTTGGATGAAACTTGGCAGAGAGATAGATTTTAGTCTAAAATAGCACATAGGCTACTTTTTATCCCGAAAAAACATAAGATCCCACGGGAACGCGAGTGAAACCGAGGGATGGAAGCTAATATTGTATATTTTGCAATTTTTAAATAAATATAGCCAAAATAGTGAGATCATAAAAACTTCAGTAAATTCAACCTTCATAAGTGCCCTCCTAGGGCCTAAGCTGAATAAATGGCTTTGACTTTGAGTAGGTACTTTGTTATTTTGTTCTCAAAAACTCAGTTCCATAAAAAAAAATACTGATATTCTTCTACAAAATATGGTATCAAAAACACATGGTAAGGGATTATTTGTGCCATCCGTCTACCGTATATGTTTAACAGAAACTCATAAACTGAAAATAGATACTCCCTTTTAGGCTAACATAGTTTTGTTCCCGTCTTTGTTTATATCTTGTTTAGATTCAGGAGTTATATTAATAGTGTCAGGTATTTCATTAAGTATTGACGAACTGATTGCTGGACCTATATCATTTAACTGAAGTTTCGGGAACTGTAAATTAAACTAGGATTCTGTGTCATTACAATCTCTCTCACAATGTTATGTGATGTACAAAGATGATAAGCAATCTAACCACTAAGGAACTGGATCTGAAGTGCAGCTACCGGAGGACACCGATGAATTTTCAAGGGGAGATTTTCAATTTGAGGGAGGGTGGTAGCCAACCAGCCGGGTACTACAAAGTACTCGAGCACCCCGATGGTTTCCATAGAATATTTTCTTTTAGCAGTATTCAAGTCCTTTGTTGGATTCGAATCCGCGGCCCGCGCCGCTATAAGTACCATTATGCATATGTTGAGCTGAGGCCGTTTGAACCTACAATATCATAGGCTTTCTCAGTGCCACTTGTTTAAGCTTGTATTTTGTTTTATATTTTCTGCTATTTTTGATAGGATATTTTGTTTTTTGTTTTAAGTGTCTAATATATGTTACTGATCTATCTCTTAGATTCGCCTTTTAGGTAAAATAGTTTGAACATTGGGCAGTACAGATATTCTACCAGATAATCGTGGAAGTCATCATTCAGATACAACCTAGGTCCCCCTTTCATCTTATTGTCTTGCCAGATCAACTCCACTCGGCTCGCCCTGTCCTGTTCTGCGATAGACTGTGAGACAGCAATCTTGTAATCCTGGCCTACTTTTAATATTATTTTAAAAGTGTAATAAACCAATTGAAAATCAGATCCAATTATTAAATTGCGTCAATATACTTCACTTGATGCGAAATAATTAATATTATCTGTTTAGATTTAATTTTTAATTTATAACCTACCGGTTATCTTATAGGTACCGTACAGGTATCATCTTGATTGATTATTCTGTCACTTATGACGCCATTGAATAAGCGAGTTTGATTCACTTATTAACCGACTTTAAGAAAAAAGGAGGAGGTTCTCAATTCGGTTGTAATTAATTTTTTTTTTTTAACTATGCGATTAAAGTGATGGTGTTCAGTGGTAATGGCATAGAATGCCATGAGTTTGAATTTTACAGTAAGCTTGAGCTTTTGGTGATGAAAAATATTATTATGTTAATTAAACATACATGACGGGCCGGTTGGCGTGGTTGGTAAGATACCCTATCTATCACGCCGCAGCTCGTGGGTTCGATTCCCACTCGGGACAAACATTTGTGTGCATGAACATGTCTGTTTGTCCTGTGTCTGGGTGTAATTATCTATATATGTATTGTAACGTAGTAAAAAACGGGTCTTTAATTATTTATTTTTTATTAAATATTTTCATTTTCATTCGATTATTCAATCGATTAATCGGTTTATAAATTAATATTTTTCCTTGATTAATTGTCTGTAGCTTTCTATTATCTATACGGTTCGCAACCAATTAATCAATAGTTCCAATATTAAGTGTTTCTTTAATTGTTTATCAATTATTATTGAAACATTATATTTGCCTATTGATTTTTAATCGATTGATCGATATGTTTCCGAACGTAACTATCTCTTGAGACTGTTTTATTGTCTGTGGCCTCGGTTGTCCTCGAAGTTACAGCCAGTAGATCAGTCCCATATTTATTTGGCATTCATAAGGGAATTAGGGAATCGATTTTGTCGCATATTTGAAAGAAACTGGATTTAATTAATTTATTTTTAGTTCGATTTTTGCAGTCGAATAATCGATTAATTTTATATGATCTTGGTTTTGAGGTTGATTTGCTGTCTGTAGTTACCATAGTCATGGAAGTTGCGGCCGGTGAATCAATTTTATGTTTGGTTCACTAAATAAACTTTAAAATTGCATAAATAAATTAATATATATATTTTATTCATATAAATTGATCGTTTGTTCGAATGATTTGGTCAATGGATCGATTCGGTTTTCGGACGAAACTTTGTGTTGTCAGAGAATAAATAAATTTTGGACATCACCTATTTACCCATTATTTTTCAATTTTAGTTGCATATACTATTTTTTTATATAGAAATGATTTAATGTTTGCTTATCAAACCTTATTATATTTTTCAAAAGTCACGTTGGGTTGTTTCTAAGTATTCAAAGTACGTTTCTTACCTTTGTTGTGAGTTCAATATCGTCAGATTGTCCCCTTAAAAGGACAATATTCTCGCCATATTCTGGGATTATTTTTAGTTCCTTAACCCTTGGTGGTGCTCCTTGGATAGGACAAAGAGTTATTTCTTTCATGTCTCACGATGCGACGCGTGAGCATATATTTTATTTCAAGCCAGTTTAACCTTTGATAATGGTGAGTATTACTACAAGTGCTCGAAGTGTTCCCTTCTATTAAGGGTTTCGATCCTTAATTTTGGTGGTTTTTGTTTAAGCTTGGTGCAATCTCATCGGCCGGCCAACGTCGCGTGGCGTGGCATTCGTTATGACGACAGACGTGAAATTAATTACAAGCCTCCTTGGCTTTTACCAAGGTACGTTACTTACTATTAAGGCATATTTGTATTTAAATCCAGAATTGTCCAACTTCATTGGTCAAACTGTGAAAGATTCCATGAGGTCTCATAGGTTAGGTACATGTGGGTTCCTCATGTTATTATCAAGGAGTATATTCCCTTAATTTGTTAATTTATTTGCCAGGTTATAGTCGTAAACCTAAATAAATATTAATTCATGTTAATATGTCTATAATTCCTGTTGGGGTTAGATTTTCCCATCTACACTCCTATTATTATGTGACTGTAATTAAGGACTTTGTGTCCATTGCAGGAGGTTTTTCTTTTCCGGGATACTACGAGGGTTTTCTTTTCCGGGATACTACGAGGTTTTTTTGTTTCGGGATACTACGAGTCTACTACTTCTTCTAATACTTCTTATACTACTTTTTCTGCTGCTGCTACTTTTTATACTGCGGGAACCTACCGGGTCCTACAGCTGGAAGGAGCAACGAAAGGTTTTATAATATATATATATTAAATAACATTAATCTGAACATTATGGTATAGTGGCCGTTTCCACTATTGGCGTCCAATTAATTTTAATGAATAACTTAGTAATGCAATTCATCTCAGGTAACCCACAATCTTTCTCCTTCTGAGAAGCTAGGGCATATATTAAATAAACTTCTACTTTAAAACAAATTGATTATACTATTCTGAACCGGTAAATTGTGTTTTATTTTCTTCAGGGGTACCTTTTAGGGAACGCAACGGACAAGGGGGGGGGGGGTTAAAATCCGTTACGTTACAGTGGCGCCCAACGTGGGGCCAGGTTACCTGAGATGATTGTCATGTTAATTTAAATGTGTCAAAAATTGTATTACACTTATTACTACTACCATTACTGTTACTACCACTACTATTACTATTATTACATACTTATGTTACTGTGGAACTGTGTTCTTAGCTTAAGTGTATTGCAGATCTGTGAATTTCTTCTATGCAAACTATTATGTTAAAATTATAATTTAAATACTTCTACTATATATTATTGTTAAAACTTGAGATGACTTGCAAAACAGTGCGGGATTCATTTGCTTAGCTTTTGCTGCTTGATGCTTTATCATAAATATTCGGCCATTGATAATTAAATATCTGCTACATCTGGTACACACATATCCTTTAGTATTATTACAGGTTACTTTCATACTTTTAATCTTAATACTTTTAGAATTAAAATAATTTTTGAGTTTTACATCTTCGGCTTAAACTTTTTTTCAATTTCTACTTTTGATAGCTTTATAAATAATTCTTCAGCCGCATATCATAACCATGCATTCTGCATTTTCAAAAATAATTTTCACTGATTATTTTTTGCATAACAATTAAAAATAACAAGTTTTTTTTCTAAAGTTTTTCTTTTTTTTCATTGTTTGAGATGCTTTTTTTTAAGCTTAAGCTGGCTGTACAATTATCGGTGCCTATTGCTGTGTGTATCAGGCGTATTTACTTAACTTTACAGTTATTTTAACTGTGTATCATATCACTTAACATTATTGTTATTTAACCTTACAGTTATTTAACATTACCCTTACTTAACTTTATTTTCTAAAGTAATTCTTTCGTTCTGTGCTTACTTAACCTTTTTTTAATATGGAGGAATTTAGTATAACTTTTCAAGCTTTACACTAGGATGAGTTCATTCACGAGGTTCGCAGTACAGTTCTGATGACGTAAGTATTATCTTGCTTGCGTATTCTTACTACTATTATTATTATTATTCTTTTCTACTTATTAAAACTTTTCGATGGTAGTGTTCTTACTATTACAATGATAATCGTACTTTTATCTTGGTTTAAGTTCTTAGACTAAATATATACCTATTTCTAATTAGGGTTCCGTCTCGTGTGATGTTGTGTTGAAGGTGGGAGCTTGTTTCACGGTTGTTATGATACTACTCACATACCTACCGCTAATGACTCTCGCGCTTCTGTTCTGTTACTTTTTACTTCCGGGTTGGTTTGATAATCTGACTCGGATTTCTTATGTTGTACGTGGTGTCGAACGTCGCGTCGCCACATTTCTTACGTTGAATTCTGAAGAGATTTTGTATAACGTACCCAAAATCTCTTGTAAACAGAAGTCACTTTATAAAATTTTCAAAACGTACTGATGTTTTGATAACATGTTGTCTGCAACCATTTTGTCAGTTTACCACTGTACAATTTAGTGTTGCATATAACACTACTAAGTAGTTACATGCTTATTTACTACATTTCATTTAAGTTATATTTTAACATACTATTCCCCTACGTGTTATAGCTCGGACCTGTAGGATATTTTTGGTTTGTAGAACATTAGTCCTGGCGTTTGGTTTATTTTTGGGTTGTGGATCACTTGATGGATGGATTAATAAATGTAGTTATGGGGCTATATATATATATTTTAGTATTCATATTTAGTAATTTTATTTACTTATCGAAATTACATAATTATGTATGGTATATAAGTGTTATAATTTTTTTTATTTATTTATTTAAAGGGATGTTTAGTTTTGGATTTACTTTGTTTGGCTAGTAACCACTGGGTAGGTAAATATAGTGGGTTAGGAGCGGTTAGTAACTCCTATATCAAATAAATAAGCCTTATACTAGAGGCGGATGATAACCTCTTTAAAATTTAAGCCATAGCCCAGAGGCGGTTGGTTACCTCTTTAAACATAAGCCCTTAAACCATTTGATCATCTAAATTTTAATATCGGTTTTCAAGTCAATACTTTAGTTCACTTTAAGGGGTAACATGCATTTGCATGGTCTCTGATGCGTAACCACAGCATTATAATGTGAGTTATCGCTGATGATTGTCTCTCATAGTATCAAGAGTGATTGATTATATTACATCCATTATTATATTTATTATTATTATAATTATATGAAATATTTATGTATTGTACTATATTGCAGGAGCGGGTGGTAACTCCTACCTTAAATAAATAAGCCATTCTACTAGAGGCGGTTGGTTACCTCTTTAAACTTAAGCCCTAAAACTATCTAATAAATATGATTATATATTAAATATTTAGTGTATTATATTATGTTATTTATATTCTGTTATAGTATATTAATGTAATTTGTGTAAGTATAAGTAAGTATTAATGTAATTGAATTATGGGGAGGGTATTTATAATATGAGTTTAGGTTTGAGTTTATTATTTTGTTCCTTATTCATATACGGCTTGTTACATTAGTCTTGATTGTTTTTGGAAGGAATAAAATTAATACTTACAATATGTATTCTTACTACTTTTTTTACTAGGTATATTTCCTTACCTTATTAATTTTTTATTACTTGGTATATTTTCTCATCTTACCAATTTATTATTACTTATGTCAAGTTGTGGGAGTATTGAATCTCCAACTTAGAATTATTCTTTGTGTTCGTGGGTTCGGTTTGGTGGTGTTGAATTATTTTATTTCCAAGTTCAATAGTATTACCATTTAGTTTTGCCTTAAATATATCATTAGGGTTGATATTTCGCTGGCTCTTGTGTTTACCGGTTTAAGAATACTTCTATTGGTCTTGATTATCGTTCGTTTACAATGTCTTTATCGTTGTATCTGTTTATTTACTTGGGGTTTAGTCCCGTTATCTTAAACTTATTATTTAGATTGAAGAATCGTTTTCTTTTGGTTGTCGTTATGGTTTTCAAGCTGGAGGACCAGCTTGAATTTTGCGTTTATTCACGCAAAATTCTTCCGACAGGGGGGGTCGTGTAACGTAGTAAAAAACGGGTCTTTAATTATTTATTTTTTATTAAATATTTTCATTTTCATTCGATTATTCAATCGATTAATCGGTTTATAAATTAATATTTTTCCTTGATTAATTGTCTGTAGCTTTCTATTATCTATACGGTTCGCAACCAATTAATCAATAGTTCCAATATTAAGTGTTTCTTTAATTGTTTATCAATTATTATTGAAACATTATATTTGCCTATTGATTTTTAATCGATTGATCGATATGTTTCCGAACGTAACTATCTCTTGAGACTGTTTTATTGTCTGTGGCCTCGGTTGTCCTCGAAGTTACAGCCAGTAGATCAGTCCCATATTTATTTGGCATTCATAAGGGAATTAGGGAATCGATTTTGTCGCATATTTGAAAGAAACTGGATTTAATTAATTTATTTTTAGTTCGATTTTTGCAGTCGAATAATCGATTAATTTTATATGATCTTGGTTTTGAGGTTGATTTGCTGTCTGTAGTTACCATAGTCATGGAAGTTGCGGCCGGTGAATCAATTTTATGTTTGGTTCACTAAATAAACTTTAAAATTGCATAAATAAATTAATATATATATTTTATTCATATAAATTGATCGTTTGTTCGAATGATTTGGTCAATGGATCGATTCGGTTTTCGGACGAAACTTTGTGTTGTCAGAGAATAAATAAATTTTGGACATCACCTATTTACCCATTATTTTTCAATTTTAGTTGCATATACTATTTTTTTATATAGAAATGATTTAATGTTTGCTTATCAAACCTTATTATATTTTTCAAAAGTCACGTTGGGTTGTTTCTAAGTATTCAAAGTACGTTTCTTACCTTTGTTGTGAGTTCAATATCGTCAGATTGTCCCCTTAAAAGGACAATATTCTCGCCATATTCTGGGATTATTTTTAGTTCCTTAACCCTTGGTGGTGCTCCTTGGATAGGACAAAGAGTTATTTCTTTCATGTCTCACGATGCGACGCGTGAGCATATATTTTATTTCAAGCCAGTTTAACCTTTGATAATGGTGAGTATTACTACAAGTGCTCGAAGTGTTCCCTTCTATTAAGGGTTTCGATCCTTAATTTTGGTGGTTTTTGTTTAAGCTTGGTGCAATCTCATCGGCCGGCCAACGTCGCGTGGCGTGGCATTCGTTATGACGACAGACGTGAAATTAATTACAAGCCTCCTTGGCTTTTACCAAGGTACGTTACTTACTATTAAGGCATATTTGTATTTAAATCCAGAATTGTCCAACTTCATTGGTCAAACTGTGAAAGATTCCATGAGGTCTCATAGGTTAGGTACATGTGGGTTCCTCATGTTATTATCAAGGAGTATATTCTCTAATTTGTTAATTTATTTGCCAGGTTATAGTCGTAAACCTAAATAAATATTAATTCATGTTAATATGTCTATAATTCCTGTCGGGGTTAGATTTTCCCATCTACACTCCTATTATTATGTGACTGTAATTAAGGACTTTGTGTCCATTGCAGGAGGTTTTTCTTTTCCGGGATACTACGAGGGTTTTCTTTTCCGGGATACTACGAGGTTTTTTTGTTTCGGGATACTACGAGTCTACTACTTCTTCTAATACTTCTTATACTACTTTTTCTGCTGCTGCTACTTTTTATACTGCGGGAACCTACCGGGTCCTACAGCTGGAAGGAGCAACGAAAGGTTTTATAATATATATATATTAAATAACATTAATCTGAACATTATGGTATAGTGGCCGTTTCCACTATTGGCGTCCAATTAATTTTAATGAATAACTTAGTAATGCAATTCATCTCAGGTAACCCACAATCTTTCTCCTTCTGAGAAGCTAGGGCATATATTAAATAAACTTCTACTTTAAAACAAATTGATTATACTATTCTGAACCGGTAAATTGTGTTTTATTTTCTTCAGGGGTACCTTTTAGGGAACGCAACGGACAAGGGGGGGGGGGGTTAAAATCCGTTACGTTACAGTATGTATTTACAAAAGAAAAGTAGTATATGTAGTATATCAGTTATCTGGCTTCCATAGTACAAGCTCTGCTTAGTTTGGGGTCAGATGGCCGTGTGTGAGGAATAATGTCCCAAAAAAATATTTATTTATATTTTATACATAACATTGTCAGACTGTCAATTTATTTTTTTATATGTAAAAAAATTACTGAGTTTCCTGCCGGTTCTTCTCAGTTGAAGGTGACTTCCAAACTGGTAACTTCAGTAGCTTCGACGTTCATAAGTGCCCTTCTAGGGCCTAAACTGAATAAAATGACTTTGAGCTTATGATTTTTTTTTCAAAATAAAACTTTGTTCGTAGATTGCGGATCTACGAACAAAGTTTCATTTTGAAATCATCATTTTCATCCCATTAAAGATAAATGGTATATTAGGGTATACGCTACAAACAAGCAAACCAACAAACATTGATTTTTACTTTGAAGATTGCTAACCCAACAAAAAATTATAAAACTCGCTATTTTCGTGGCCACTAAAAACTTTTACTATAAAATTAATACTTACAACAATTTTACCAGTAATTCTTTGATTAATTACCATTCACTCGAGATGACACATGATGTCCGTGCATTAGGATTATTTAGAATTAAGTAACATGATTTCTCTTACGAAGATAGATTTGAATTTCATTATGGATTTTTAGAACTCCACCTTTCAAATACGTAACTCTTAAAAGATCGTTTAGTATTAAATATGGCGTAACGTTATTATAAAACTAGTTCTTTTGTATTCTTAGCATCTTCGGGTATATCATCACTGTAAAAGTATGATCAGGATTAAAAAAATATATCAATATTCAACGTAAAATTACACACCAAATTTTTTTTTGTCTTTTTTATCATGGACATGGTGCACGGAGGTTGAAGTACCCGCCTGGGTGGATACCACCCTCATGTAATCTGGCCACAGCTCTTGAGAACCAGTTCTTTCTAGGCTTTGTATGCTTACAACCTTCGGCCACATCATCACTTACCATGATGGATTGTGGTAAATAAAGATTCCAGTATATAAACTATTAGATTTAAACATTTTTTTGTAAAATTTCAAAGTCTTTTGAAAAAAAATGAATCGGTTGACGTCTAGATTAGTTACCCTAACTGACACCCCATAGGTCATGGTTTCGATTCCCAACCCGGACAATAACATGTTACGTTTGTTAAAATTTATGAAAGATTCTGGGTGGTCGCGGTTTCACCAGCGTTACAGAGAAAAAAGTAGCCCATGTCCTTCTCTATATCATAAGCTATCTGCGTACTAAATTTCATCGCCATCGGTCCGGTGGTTTAGGCATGAGAAAAACTCACATTCGCATTTATATTATTAGTTAGAATATACCTTATATTAAAGGCAAGATTGCATTAAAAATAATTCGAAAACTTTACTCCATAAGTCCATATCATATAAAGGTGACTGACCGTTGCAAAATCCCGACCCAACGAAAACGACGGAACAATTCCGTTACCGCGTTACACTGTAACGACGTTATCGAACGAGCCCAGCGCTTTCCAAGCTTTACAAAGCTTATCGGAGCTTCCCGGTACTTGTAATCATAAGTTTCCATTCAACTGGGTTAATAATAATGTTTTAATAATTGCTCTTCATATTAAATTATACGTCACTGTTATATTAAGTTATTGACGGGCCGGTTGGCGTGGTTGGTAAGATACCCTATCTATCACGCCGCAGGTCGTGGGTTCGATTCCCACTCAGGACAAACATTTGTGTGCATGAACATGTCTGTTTGTCCTGTGTCTGGGTGTAATTATCTATATATGTATGTATTTACAAAAGAAAAGTAGTATATGTAGTATATCAGTTATCTGGCTTCCATAGTACAAGCTCTGCTTAGTTTGGGGTCAGGTGGCCGTGTGTGAGGAATAATGTTTTTCATTACATGTTGTCTATTATCTGATAATGGCTTTTCATCCCGCGGTATATGTATATATTTTTTTGTACTTTGTTTAGGCTTGTGTTTGACAACAATCTCATTATGGTAAGTGATGATGTGGCCAAAGGTGGTAAGCACACAAAGCCTAGAAGGAACTGGCTCTCAAGTGCAGCTGCCGGAGCACACCATTACGTGTTTGGCGACAGATTTTCAACTTGAGGGTGATAGCCAGCTAGGCGGGTACTACAAAGTACCCTACCACCGTGCTATGGTTTCCTTACTATGTTTTCCTTCACCGAAAGCTCAAGCTCATTGTAGGATTCGAACCCACGACCTTAAATTAAAACCCTTAGGAGTTTAATTTTGAATAACCCTTCCTTAGTGTACCGATAGTAATATATCCTCCACTCACTACCACTGGGTTATAGTGACGTCGAATGCCGTGAAAAAAAAAAAAAAAAATTTTATGGGCGCACGTTTGGCTTCTGACCCGCGTTATCTGTAAATCAGACAATCACGGTACTGTTTTATAGAAATAGATAGATATTTCATCACGTTTCATCCAAATCCATTCAGCCATTTAAATGTGATCACAAATATACAAACAAAAACCTTTCACATTTATAATATTAGTAGGAAATATTAAAGACTTTGATCATCATAAATAACCACTGAACTATTAATGAATTTAACTTTTTAATTGCATAATATAATAATAAAAAAAAACTGAGCCACTTAATAATAATATTGTTATTGATAAAGCGTAGGAAGTCTAAATCTGTTTACTGCAGTTATATTTTACAATCAAACTTCCCACGGCCATTTACCAACGTATGTTTCGTATTAAAATAAAGAATTACACTTTTATAGATTTTAACAGGGCTGTAAAAAAGACTGAAATATATAAAATCACTATAAATCTCGCGCGTCATAAATTCAACGTACCGCTTCACTATCCGCAGGGGGCATTGTAAAGTTCGATGCTTTTAGGGATCCGTTATACTTTGGGAGTCTTCTATAAATCCTTTTTCAAAAATTATGATAATAAGAAAATCATGATGACGCCTTGTCTTTTTGTTCAAAATTGAGTTGCTAAATATCGTTATTAATTTAAGAGGTTCATAAAAGGATTGAGTTCATAAGCGTATATGGCGTAGCGATTTATGTTTAGATAAAAAAAACTTGAGAAAAGCAGACCTAATCACCCTGTGCTTAGCTCACAAATTAGGCTGCATGCAATATTATTAAAAAAAAAATGTAAGTGGCCTCATTTACATTTTTTTTATTCTGTGATTATTACGGTGAGAGGTTAATATTATGATGATTGTTTTGGCTCTTTAAAGATATTTTTGATTTCTTTTATTTTAAAGTATTTTTGAAAAACTAATCCATGTAGTTAAATTATGATCTATTTATAATTTACCTTTGCAAGAGAATACAAAAATAATTTTCATAAGTTAAACAATTTATTATAAAATTGTACGGAACCAATTCAGTGTAATCAATTTTCATTTTCAACTATGTAGTTTTCTAGTATTGGACAGATGTCGTTCAAAATGCGTTTACGGGTCTCATTTGCTGCTTTGATATTCTAGCCTTTATTTCTTAGAATATAGAGTTGCTGTTTTGTGAATAAACATTATTTCGTTTTGTCACAATCAATTTTTGGGTTCAAATGTATGACCACGTTTCCGTTTTAAATGTAACACATTATTTTTATTGTAACCTACTTATTATTTGTAACTTTCATTTTTATTGACGTCATAAAAACTAAATAAGTATCAATTTCCGTTATTAGTATAGGTATTTTTAGCTTCAATTGTATTGTAAAAAAATACGAAGTTATGTAAATAATTTTGAATGTAGTTAAACATTTGTTTCTAGCTTAGACTGGCTTCTGCTCCGCGGTTTTTGCCGCGTTCCCGAATTATCTTATGTTTTCCCGAGATAAAAAGTTTCATGCAAACCCATACAGTCGTTTATTAATTTTCACATTTATAATATTAGTAAGATTATAAATAAATATATGAAAATTCAAGACTTTAAGACTGCAATTTTTTACTGTGCATATATCGAATGTCGCAAAACGGAACCTTGTGGGAGCTTTCTTATTTTACGAATAATAGTAAACTTACCACTATCATCACGACCCTTAACCAACCCAATTCTATAGTATACTTACTTACCACTAAAGGAAGCTTTGTATTAAATTTAAATTACTTACCATAACTAAATTACAATCGATTCAATTTCGACTTAATCCCCACCAATGTAGCTCCACTTTATTAAAATCACATTTGTTTAATCTTTGATCTACCTAAGAAGAAGTTCACTGGTATTAAGGAAGTTTGTCTGTCTAACATAACATGTATGAACTCTTACCTCCCTTGTTTTGCAAATGTTCATAGGCGGCGGTGACCACTTACCATCAGGTGGGCCGTCTGCCTCTTTATCAACCTACTAACATAAAAAAACATTTATCCGCGGTTACCCTAGCGTTTCCTGATTCCACTTATGCCTAAGCTAAAAATCACGTCAATTCAATTCTGCGTTGCTAACGTGAAAAGACAAGCCAATATATACATTTTCGCATTTTTAATACTAACTTTTGCATCGCGGTTTCACCCGCTTCCCTGGGAAAAAAAAAAAAATAATCTGGGACATTATTCCTCACACACGGCTATCTGATCCCAAACTAAGCAGAGCTTGTACTATGGAAGCCAGATAACTGATATACTACATATACTACTTTTCTTTTGTAAATACATAAATATATAGATAATTACACCCAGACTCAGGACAAACAGATATGTTCATGCACACAAATGATTTTCCTGTGTGGGAATCGAACCCACGACCTGCGGCGTGATACATAGGGTATCTTACCAACCACGCCAACCTAAAGTAAGCCTAAGTCACTTTCTGGTCTGTTAACTACCTCTGTGTAAAAATCCGTTGATACATTGCTCCATTGCTGCGTGAAATATGGACAAACAAACACACTTTCACATTTATAATAGTAGAAATAGTAGAGAAGTTGGGATTCCCCCAATTATTTCAATATTAACCACAAAATATAGCCTTTTGAAGGCAACATCAAATAGGCAAACTTCACACTTTGAGTTATGTCTGTAGGATCAGTAAATTCAAAGCAGAGTTCAAATTTCTACGAATTGTCCACTGGCCGAGGCAGTTTGTCCACTGGGAATACAGCCCGAAGCATTTGCGTTATGTTGGTAACATGAAATGCATTGGTACAATTTTGTTACTAGGTTTTGGGAAGTATGACGTCATTAGGTGTTTGAATAAAACAATATAAATTGATAAATGCTTGACATTTTATTTGGAAACATTTACAAGAAACAATCTTTTTTTTTAACAATAGTTTAGTCCCATACTTAGTATGAGCTCACCGGCAATTGACATTAGCCTATATTCTTTTTTTTAATTGTTATTTTATTAATGTACAGTACTTAGCACCGTTAGACCTAAATGTTAGACTAGATTTTTTTAATTTCGTTTATAGATTCTTACTTCTTGCTATATTACATATTTACAATACATACAGACGGGATGGTTTTACAAAGAACTTAGAGATTTTTTTTTTTTTACATGACGCGACACAATTTTATGCCAATACTAAAATGTCGCAAGTGATATTCCTGAAATCAGTGTCACTTAAAATTGAGCGATTGTCTAGAAAACGAGCAGAGACGAAAATATCTTGTCGCATAATGTAAAAAAAACATCATAATTAGTAAACGAAAAATTATAAGCACATGTTTTGTTATTTTATCCATTCTCAAATTTTAAATAACAAAAATATTTTAAATCTTCAAAATTAATGGGAATTTTCTAAAGATAATTATACAGGTGATGGTTAAAGATAATTATGAGGTGCAGGGGTGAAAGTACTCATCAAAATGAACAAGTTTTACTATGGGACCTAACTGTGAAATCAGGAAAAAATTATCAGCTGTTCCATTCAAAAGTTCAATACCTACTCGAACAAAATGTATGAAGCAACCGTTTTATTTTACGAGATATCACAGTTAGCCCCACAGTAAAAGTTGTTCACATTGATGAGTACTTCCACCCCTGCAAGTATTGCCAGTGATAAAAAAAAACACCTGTATTACGTTTATTATTACTTGTAATATAAAAACAAAACTGTTTCAATTTGAACGAAATAAAACTTTTTAAAGACTTTGAACTTTGAAAATACCTTTTTAAAATATTAGAATAATTTATTATACCTACCTGTGGATATTCTTTGTTACATAATGTAAATTCAAAAAGAGTTAATTGTACTCAACTTGCATGTTTTCATTTCACAATTCGTTACCGTTGACGCATAAATTCATTTTTTTTATTGTAGGTACAGCAGATTAAAAAAAAAAAAACGTTTTATTTGAGTTGCATGATAGTGGAAACTCAATTACACTGCAAAGGCATGGAAATATTTTTTTTTAACGTAACTCTTTTATCTTTTTTGTGTATGTTTTAATAACATTGATAGTTTAGAATGCTACTGGTGAATTTTGAATAGCAAAAAGCTTTTTTTTATAACGCGAAATTTTTTTTTTTTTTTCATAACCACAATTCATCGTACTCGTAATGGCTTTTAATATATATACAAAATTAAAAGGTAGGTATAAACCACTGGCCATAAAAACTGGAAAAAAAAATGGATTTTATGAAATTCTTCCCCCGAGGGGTAAAAGGTGATGTAAGTTGAAATTTTTAACATGAACCCACGGAAATATGAAAATATGGTAAGTATATAGCTTTTTTATTGGATATTGAGATAACGTATTTCAGTGTTTTTTTTTTAGAAAATCTTCTTTGATGGGAAAAAAGAGTTAATTTTTTCATCATTTTTTTAAATAAATACAGGAAATTAATCTATCTGGTAATATACAAAAAAACGGAGTTTAAAAACTCACCAACTTTTAGAATAAATCTCCAATCATAATAATTATAATTGGGCTCTGCGATCAATTTAATTCGAATGAACAAATCGATTCAATTCGAACAATCAACGTCACTCGAGTTGTTACTTGCATGACAATTCGAGTAGGCATATAGTATCGAATGTCACATGTCAGTAATAGCTTGTAACACTAGTGTAATACCCGTATTTGCTTGTCAAATAACAATGTGAAGTTCATAAGTCGCCGGTAATATGGACCAATTTACAAAGATTTTTCGACGTGAAAGAAATATCGGGACGTTAAGTGTAGATAAATGTTGTCGTTTGATTTAACGACACTTCGCGTGTGGCCGCGAGGCCGTGATGCTGGGCCATGGAGATAGCGGGCTCATGTGCTTAAGCGATTTTTGACGGGCCTGTTGGTGAGGTTATCGAGATCGTGTGCATGAATGTTCATGTCTGTTGGTCCTGAATCTGATTATGTAGTATATATTTAAAAAATGTTGCATACATATTAGGTATCTGGTTTTCATGTTCTGTTTAGTTTGGGATCAGATGGCCGTGTGTGAGGAATGTCCCAGGATATTATTATTATTATAAAGTAAATGGCTTCTGTTTTTAGCTATTTATACCAAAATGTGAGATTATACTGGAACTAAATTCAAATATTTTAGAAAAATACTTACAATTCCAAGTTGAAAACGTTAAAATTCTGTTATTAAAGTTATTCGCGGACGCTGATATGGGCATATGATATGGGATCGTTGCAAGGCCCAACACGAACACTTGTTTGAGATTGATCGAAAGAAATGTTCTCGGCGACTTTTGACTCCAAATTCTAAGTATAAATCATAGGATAGTGACTGAACAAACATTTGTTCAAATATTTGTTACAATTCATTATTTTTTTGGAGAAATTTTTAGTTTAGCGTTTCTAAGAACTCTACGAAAATAAAAATCTAAGAAACGCTTTCAAATTGTTTAATGAAATATTATCATTGCTTACCTACTTCTGATTTCTTAAAAAAAAGAATGGATAAAATACAATTTAGCCTATCATAATAATGTATCTTTGGAAAGAAAGATGTTTTGTACAAAATAAACTTAAACGCGTTTAACACCAGGCCCCGCAGAATAGCATTATTTTTTATTCGACCATTACTATACAAAAATCTTACGAGTTTACCAAAATATGAAATTAACTTTCTTAATAACCAAACTAAATTATGAAATTTCATTGTTCGATTCTATTCAAAAGCGCAAGAGCTTCATTAATACTATAGAAAGTAATGGAGTCGACAAAAATTTACTAGCCCGCGGAATCCTTGAATATAACAAAACTTTTTAATTTCAACTAGCGCAGTGCGCAATAAAGTCGAGCTTTAAGGATGGCACTAAGCTTGTTTATATTATTTATAAGTTTGAGAGACGATACGTCACCACTTACGTCATCCTTGTCATATCCTTAACATAAAATATGTTACTAAAATTGAAATAGATGAATTCGAAACACATTTAGCAGAGTCAGTAAGTTAAAAGAAAGCTACATTAGTCGAAGAGCTGATAACTGATAGAAAAGAAAATCTCTTGAGTGGAGAACACGTGCTAGAGCGAGCCAAACGCCATTCCCACTAGATGGCTAGATAGCTGCCAACCAGGACTTTCGTCTTCTACGTCACTATACTTTACACTACAAACCAAATCATTCAGTTTGGAACATAAATACTTCTAAAGAGTTAAATTTTCAAAGTGTTTAAAGGAATCGATTCCTCGGCAATCGTTTGCTATGGGTGCCTATTGGGGGCTTCCTCATCAGGATATTCCTAGGCTGATTAATGATTAATAAATAATTGTTAATATGACGTCAGTGGTGACGTAACATCTCGTATTTCAAACCAAACACCTCACGTGTTCGTTCCAAGCGCATTATATCACATACAAACTTACAACATTAATTCGTACACAAATTTCTTAAAAGACGTTTTACAAAATTTTAGACTATCAAAGGAACACAGTCAATACTTATGTGTTAGACATCGATTTAGAATAGATTAGATGCACTGAACTGTACAATTTCATAGAGATTTTCAAATTATAATTTATGTAGATATATTATAAGGTTTATTTTTGTATAATTGTTGATCTTGAAAGTCTTCAAAAATTTACGGAATTCTAATCTTTTCCACATCGATGGTGCTAAGAATATTATTTACATCGGAGGGTAATATCTTATATACAGCTCTCTTGGACTCGGTGCGAGGTGGTGACAACCTCGGGCCGCAGCCGGTGAGCGGTGAGCGATGACGTCACTCCTGTCACTGAACTAGGACTACAAGCGTTCACGCCTTTGTTCACGCGTCCTAAACTATGATAAGACTGCAACAAAATTATCAATTTAGGATCTGTGATTGGTTTGGTACAACAAATTTTTAGGGATTTAGGAAAATTATAATACTACATGGTACTTTGATGTAATTGGTAACTGGTATGTATGACTCTATATGCTAAAATTTATATTGACGTTAAGTCATATTTTTTACTAGCTGTAGTGTACCCCGCGATTCTGTGTACGAGTATAATTATGTGACAATTATCACCAAAATTAGCTGTGAAATGTAACAAACAGATACTATTGCTTTTTAATATAAGTAAAAAAGAAACTTTTCTGGGTTAAAAATTACTTAAGTCAAATCTTTTAATGATCACTATCACAAATGACAAGGCAAGATAAGCAGGCATTCATAATAAGATATTAATACTTACACTAGTTAGGGGTATTCTATAGTCCTTCTTCCGAAAGTCCGTATAGTAGGCCCCACCATCCGGCTCGGAGCGGACTTCATCTCCGCTCATCTTCGTTATTTTGTTGTTCGACGTAGGCCGCTGCAGGCTCATATAGCCGTTTGAGACTGGCCTCCGTTCTGACACAAAAAAAGAAAATTTTAAATATAGAACTGTAAAATGATTGGTTATTAACAAGACTGTCATGAGCATAAAAATTAATCTTCATCCAGACATTCTATTCATCATTTTAAAAAATAAATAATTAAAAAAAACAAATTTCTACTTATAATTAACCATGTAAGTATTTTACCAAAAAAATCAGGTCCATTTCAATAGTTTTAAATATCGAGTTTTTTTTTTTTCCAAATTCAAAAGTATTAATTGCTCATTTGGAAATACACTTATCCTTACCATACAAACAGGGAATGATATCAGGGTCTGCATCATCTGCGTCCCTTGGCTCAGCAGTATGCAGCAGCGCTCCTCGCGCGCCCCTTTCAGAGCGCCCCTCACTCCTGTCCCCCCTGGGCTCTGTACTGCTGGCCCTGGATTCTACATCTTGCTTCACTGGCGTTGGGCAGTTTGGAGATCGCTCTACGTACATTGCTTCACTAGTGGGGTAATAAATGGGTTTTATGAGAGATACAGTTTCGTTTTTATTTTTATGGTCCTAGGTTTACAGTGTTTTTTTATTTATTGTGATTGAAATATTAATTTCTTTTGTAATGGATACTTTAAAAAAAAAGTTTATTTTGAAAGTCTTTTTTAGTTTACTATTATAAGGGTATAAAACCTTGCTTCGGTCGAATCTAAACTAGAATGGTTTGTACAAACCTTTTAAAAAAAACTAAATGGGTATGCAACTATGCAACAAGGTTAGGTTTTAAGACAATGATAGCTCTGCGTCGAATGCCGTGAAAAAGGTCGTGAGTTCGAATCCTATATTGAGTTTAAGCTCGGTGATGAAAAACATCAAGTATCCACTTACCTCAGTGTAGCATGTTTAGCAGGCAAGTGCCTGTGACGAGTCGTGTGACGTCGGTACAGCACGGCCAGCACCCCACACACTGCTGTAGCCAGCAGTGCTGACATCGCTGCTATCGATGCCAGGACAGGGGACATTCCCAGGGTATTGCTTTCACCTAGGACCAGAGATAAAATTTAGGATACTGTGGAATATTAACCAAAAGCACTTTTATGTATTTTTTATGGATGTAAAAACGTAAGAAATTATTAGCCGAAGTTTCTGATACTGATTTATCAGTATTAAGCGAAATCAAACGTTTTACTTCTTTTTAGGGTTCCGTATTCAATGAAAGAAACGGAGCCCTTTTGCTGTTACTCTATTGTAAGTCTGTCTGTCCGTCTATATGACTGTCATGTTGAGTAGTGTACAGAATTGTTTTTTATTTATTTATTTATGTATTTCAAAAATAAAGAAATCGGGCGCTGTCAAAGTTATCGGTTTTTATTAGTTAGAAATATGAAATTTCTATATCCTATTTATATTCTGTATTTAATATTCAGAAATTCCAAATTACAACACTGAAATCGCTACTTCATAATTATAGTTCCTAAGTTATGTTGTGATCAAAACAAAAACTAAAAAGCAGTGGGTTTTTTTTTAGCAAACTTTGTTGAGCAGAGCCACAAAATTTAAGTAGGTTTTATTATTATTAAACGGAACCCTCTGTGAGCGAGTCCGACTCGAGTAAGCTTATGTTCGACCACAATTTCTCCGTAGTAAGTGATAATATGGCCGAAGATGATAAGTATTCATAACCTAAAAGGGGACTTGTGCTTTCAGGTGCAACTACCGAAACACAATGGGGTGACACAACTTGTGGGTGATAACTATCTAAGATGGCTACTGAAAAATACCACCAAGGTATATTTTTCACAAAAACATCTGACCTAAAATAACAAAAGTTTAGAGCCAAAACTAAAATGTTAACTTTAAATAAAGGTGGTACTTATGTAAATTAAATACTCCTCAATTAACACCTAAAACCACCATTTAAATTTAAACGCAACGTCACGATGCACAAAGCTCAACCAAAGGTGCAAATCACGCCATTAATTACCACAACATTTAAAGCAACACAGAACACTACCTTTAACCGACTTCACCGGTTTGAGAACGATACCATACGTTACACGCGAACAAAATTAGTTTTCTTTTATTTCCTTCGGGAAAATAATTGTACGGTACAATGATGCATAAAAGTCTTGGGGGAAATAAAAAGTAACCAAGCAAGGGTAGTCTGTTTCTCCATGCTCTCATGAATTGTATTGTATTGCTCTTCACTATTGTAACTAAGAGTCAAGCGTAGGTGACTTTTATGGACCATTATAGTTGGTGGTAAAACATCATTTGCTAGGATTTTCAAGATTAAGGAATTCCATAAGCAGGTGTTAATTATAAGCCTTGTAGACCCAACATACTTAGGTACTGTGGTGAGAATTAAAAAAAGGTTTATTTTAAGGGAATGATAGATCAGTGGTAATGATGTCTAATGCCGAAGGCTGTGGGATTGAATCCTACAATGAAATTGAGCCTTTGGTGATCAAAAATATTTGTGGAGATACCATAGCACGGTGGTAGGGTACTTTGTAGTACCCGCCTGGCTTTCTAACCCTCATGTTAAAAATCTGCTGCAAAACACCTATCGATGTGTTCCGGTAGCTGCAGTAGAGAGCCAGTTCCTTCTAGCCTTCACCTTACCTTCAGCCGCATTGTCACTTAACATGGTGAGGTTGTGGTGATTCACAGGCTTATAAAATACACTATTTGAGGAGCAAAAGACTACTTATCCCAATAAATTCAAAAATACTAAAATAAGACTTAATTTCAGTATACAGAAATATGTTTCCACAATATCGCGTCCGAAAATTCTTTATTGCACCGAAAATGTGCTTAGCCATTTTTATCAGATCTTTAAATAAAGCTTTTCGTCATTCCGACGGTTGTTGGCGTGACCACTCTATGGTTATTAGCTTCCATTTTCATACAATGAAGGTATTAAATCATGGTGCTATAGTAACAAGCCATTGAGCATGATTTAAGGTTATTAGGTTTTTAGGTCTACTCATGGTTTCTAAAGGACCAGCTTTGAAATTTCGGTTTTGAAATGTTTAAAAGTCAAAAATGCATCATCATTTTTTTTCACGCATACGTAGGCATTTGTTGGTAATAATGGAGTGGAATACACTTTTGTGCGTCTGCGTTTCACGATACTAATTTGGATACCTTCAAGACTAGAGTGAATAGACATCTTCTGAATAAGCGTGTAACATCTTCGGAAACAATCCCAGATTGAGTCTAAAGCCAAACGCAAGCTCAAATTCAACTTCAAGTTCAACTTCATGTCTCAAGGTTGGCAACGCGTGAGTGATACCCCTGACAGGGAAAATATAATATTGTATTTTCATTGCCGGTGGTGATATGAGCGTCTATAGGCTACGGTAACCGCTTACCATCAGGTGGGCCGTAAGCTTGTTTGCAACCTTCTTAAAAAAAACAGTAGCTTATTAAACTCCCATGTTATTCATGGTAACCAAATCAAGTTACCACTTTTTATATTTACTGGCGGCGGATATCTTCAACACATAACTGAAATTTTTAACCCACAGTTTATAACTTACCAGTAAATTTCGCCTGTCCTTTCAAAGTTACAGTTTCAATTGTAGACACATCACTTCGTCCTTTAGCATTGACTGCATATAGATCAATCCTGTAACTGACGCCTGGTGGAAGACCACGTACTTCGAAGAACGGTGGGGTTCGATTCGTAGATACGTTGTAACGGACCTGTGATAAAAGAATATTTATAGTAACATTTATTTGGAAAATTAGTTTGTGATGTCACCTACGGCATATTACAATCAAATTTGTTGCCAAGTATGTAAGTAATCGTCATAAATTGAAAACTTTTGAGTAATTCTGATCCTTAGTCATAGACGTTTGAACGTCTAAAAAATCAAAAAATTACGAAGACATATTTTTTTAAACTTACGATCAAAGAAGGCAGTTCCAAAAGCTCCATCAAAAAAGTTTGGGGCAGGCCTCCATCAAAATTCTCGACACACTCCACGTATAATGAGTCAATGCTCTGATTCGCTACAGTGCAGTTTTGGAGATGAAAAGGACGACCTATGAGAAAAAAAAAACAATGAAGTTAGATATAAAGTTTCTCAGCCCGATGGTTGGACAATATTGTTAGTGTGAAAGCAGTACTTGAAGAATTGCGATATCAAATCCTAGGCTGAAGTAACGAATATTTTCAAAGTCAAAGCCATTTATTCAGTTAAGGCCCTAGAAGGGCCAAGCGACTCAATATTAGAAAGCCCCATTTTTATTAAATATTTCTACATGAATAACAAACCATATTTAATTAGCAGACATAATGTCTATCAATCGTTCAACACCCACGCAATCGACAGACAGACGTCAAAAAACTCGTATTACCGCTGATTGGTCACTTGCCACTTGCACACCGCAATTATTGTAAATCGTCGATAAACGACGGTTATAACAGGTAATAATAATCTGCAGTGTTACAATCGTTTGACAGACTATTTTGTGCAATAATTTTATGCTGTACAATATAAACTAGATCTAACAAAGTTAGTACAGGTATAAAGAAAGCTGGGTGTGTACTGTCGCTTAATTAAAATACCTGTCTTGACGTATATAAGGTAACTAGTACAACGGGGACTACTAGTGCGCATTATTATATACATTATACTATACAATACATGAATACTAGATTTCAAGAGAGCTTGTAAGGAATTTTGTTATTGCAAATTTTAATGCAGTATTGGTTCTGAATTCTTTATAGAATTTTGTTTCTGAATTCAGAGAAAAAAATCAGGTTGTAAGAAATAAGCATAATACAATGCTTAAAGGATGTTGTTACAATATTAACCATGTTATATTGTGCCTACTTTTTGTAATGAATTTACAACAGATTTACTATAATTCAAGTCTTCATGTGCTTTGAAAACCTCGTTACATAAAAAAATAACTGTTAATACCAATTTTAAGACAGATCTTTCATTACACTCACCAGCAGCAACCAACTGAAAGAGACACGGCACTTTCTGCTGTCCAACTGCGTTCTCACCGTAACAAGCCAGTGTTCCGTACTCCATGTCAGTTGTTGGAGTGTAGTTAAGTGTAGATGTATGCCCATGACTGTTGTATAATCTATACAGAGAAAAAGAAAAAAAAGTTAAAAAAAGATTAATAGTTTTCAATTTGATTTTTGCAATTATACATGAGAAGAGAGTTCACATTTTTCACATTCCTGATGTAAAATTACTTACCTGGGAGGAATTTCAGTCTGTTCACCAGAGTTGTTGAAGGTCCAATGAAAGGAGACCAGCGCTGGGTTGGCGTCAACGGAGCAGTGGAGAGATACAGTTTCATGTTTGAGAGCACCAAAGAGTTCGCCATCTCTTCTTTCAGCGCAGATTGGTGCATCTAGGAACAGGAGATTCAAAATTATTGAAGATTTATCTAAATAAATAAAAATATTGGAATTATCAGAATACTTCTTTCAGCTAGTTTTTTTCTTAAATCTTTATACCCAATTTACAATCCAACACTAATTTGAGATGTTGTACATGACAGTATTTTAGACAAGCGACAATACAGTCTCTAATCATTTGTTGTAAAAATAACTTCAATTTCGTTTGGTTCACACAAACTGTGATCTAACATCGTAAGTAAAAGATAGTCTTCATTATCTCGAACAACATCAAGGATCGACAAAAAGAGAACGTGACATCTCGCTCGCGATTCAAACACTCAGCAAGTTGTATTGAACAACAACATTCCAATAAAGCATCGTCGAATCTTCTAACAAGAAGAACTTATCATCATTATAAAACTGCAGTGGAAGGAGCTTCAAAAGCTCAATTTTATTGATAACGTAGCTCAGTCAAACTTAGATGAAATAATGGAAGAAAACTATCAAACTAACTGATACTCGCTTTATAGTTATGTATTTGGAGAATTACTATAGAAAATATTTTGGAAAGTTGATGGAATATCAAACTAAAATTTCAATAGCAATAGCACAATTTCTGCTTAATTTGGGATGAGATCAGGTCATGTGAGAAGTGATTTAGGATATTGAAATATCAGCTTCTTTGTCCCAGTTTTTCTATACATTGAAAGTAACTGTTTTGTTAGTCAGCAAATTTTACATGTCTTGAAAATTTACAATATTTTCATTCGTATGTCACTGGCAAGTAAGTTTTACTCCTAAGCTATGGCAAAAGAGTAGCACTCATGACCTAAGTATGGATTGTAGGCGGGTCTGTTAGTTGATTTACTGCAACTGATACCGAATTCTTTGACAAGGAGATTTTTAAAATGCTTTATTAACAGTTCACACTCTTATTTTAATATATAGTTAAAGATTTTATGACCTATGGTTGTAGGATTCACATAATAAATAAAAGAGTTTTACACGCTGCAAAATTTTAATATGCTTCCTTACAGGAAGTTTTTAATGGAACATTAACTTTGACTTATTGCTTTTTTCTTTTCATTATGCACAAATTATGTACAGCGAAGTATTCCGGTATACGCTTAACATACAGGTGTTTTGCGTTCACGTCATATTTATGGAGGTTGATGTTTTAATTGAAGAATGAGTCAATAACAGTAAACAATCGTAAAATTGCATAATATTTTTAATGTTTGGTAAGTAGGTAGGGAGGCCTATGTCCAACAGTGAACGTCTTGCAGCTGAGATGATGATGATGATGAAGTAGGTAGGTACAAAAATAAATATGATACTATATTTGTTTTCACTGATTCGTATATTCAAGAACTATATTGATCTACGTACTTCTATGGGGAATTGAAATTTAGGTATACCTACTTGTTATAGGGTGGTACCGTGAAATTTATATGGAACAACAGTTGAAAATATTACAAAATTTGCCTTCTCAACCTAAATATCAATTAATTCCGATTTTTCTTTTGTCTTTTGTTAAATTATCTATATATATAAAAATCAATGCCACTTTTCGTTGTAATTTTATAACTCAAGAACGGGCTCACCTATCCAAACCAAATATTAAGGATTTGCTCGGACTATTTAGCAGATGGTTTATGTGAAGTTTGCACAAAATCTGTCGAGCGGTTCTTCATTTATCACATTTTTTGTAACAATAAATGGCGGATCATTTTGTTAATGGGGATTGTGCTGTCAAATTGAAACTTTTTTCAGTGTTGACAGTACAAGCATGTTGTTATGTCATTCATTTCAAGCGGTAAATGCAGGCAGTAACTAAGGCTATATCTGCTAATATATAAAATTCTCGTGTCATAGTGTTTGTCTGCAAACTCCTCCGAAACGGCTCGACCGATTCTTATGAAATTTTTTGTGTATATTCGTTAGGTCTGAGAATCGGTCGTAGGCTTTTTTTTTATACCGCTACGCGAGTGAAACCGCGGGGGATAGCTAGTATCATATAGTTTGTGGAACATTATAATTGATCTTCAAGGCATCGTTACTAAAATTTAAATTACTCCAAATTAACTATGAAATGTACAATATTATACTTAGTTTAGGCACTCTTATTTCATTCCACTTCCACATGAACGTCGAAGTGGTAGTTAGGGTCCTTTATGAAGGCAATAAACTTAATAGACTACCTTATTGTACTTTCAGTGGTTTTAGTTTCACTACTTGATTACCACAAATAAAATACAAGGCAAGATGTAAATTACTTTCGGAAGTAGTTTATCGAAAGCCTACCTTGGAAAATGAATTTTCAACTAAAAGAATGATCTAAATAAGCGGGTATTAGCTATTATTCGTTGGTGATCAAAAACCTATAATAACCTGGTAATATCAAGCACTAATAATCAAATCGTCAAATGGTCGAATCTTCAATAAATATCTTAAAAAGCTTAGTTATATTACAAAACTAGCTTCCGCCCCGTGGTTTCACCCGCGTTCCCGAGGGATCTTGTGTTTTGCCCGAATAAAAAGTAGCTTATAGCCTTCCTCGATAAATGGGCTATCCAACACTGAAATAATTTTTCAAATCGAACCAGTAGTTCCTGAGATTAGCGTGTTCAAACAAACAAACAAACTCTTCATCTTTATAATATTAGTATAGATAACAAACTTAAAAACAACTCTATTTGATATCAAAAATACAACCGTTATAAAGAACCTAATAACCGTTTCACAAACTTAAAGATCTGAAACAAATCCTCATTATTTCAAAATTCCCGATGGCATTGTTCAAAATACTCGCTCAACCCAACTCTTGGGTCCCAGAGCAATCTAACTGGCTCTAAAATTTTGTTAGCCACTATTACACCAACGCTAGGCGACGGTATAAGTCTAGTTCAACGAGAATGCACCGTAGATCCACTAAATCCCCTGTGACACTTGCTTCCACACACTAAATGTTAGTAAATTCTGGTGAATCCAAATAGGGACACGTTAGGTTAGATGGGGCTGTATTATTGAGATGGTTTAAGTGCTAAGTGCTCTTGAGGACGCAATTGCACAAATTGTATGAGCATGCGAAGTCCTTATGCTTTAAGGAACACGTTAGCTATTTGGAACGCTACCTATTTGTAGATCGAAATTTAATTCAAAACGGAGCGAACATTTGTATTCATTTTAATGCCAGATTATGAGCTAAATATATTGTTAAAGATGTTCAAAATATACAGTTTTGCAGCCCTTTTATTACATAAACTTTCAACTAAAATGGAAGTTTAGAAAATCCCCACAGAAACGAGCACAAACAGGATTGTAGGCTATATTATATTGCTGTCTCTGTAACGGTTTGCAACGAAGGCTTTGAAGGATAAAATTGGCTCAGGACTTGTACCAACGACAATGTATGTTACAATCTAGCTCCTTACAAAGCAACCACAGTAAAAATATTATGGGCTATTATAAAATCAGCGGTAGCAGAGTAGAACAATAATTTCTTTCATTGTAAAACATAATATAGGTATTTTGTTATCTTAATGAGAAATTAAGTTACAATTTGACTTTTGATTTAAAAATATACTTACATCTGACTAGCAAAGTAACGGGATTGCTAGTCCCCTTCCCCTCGCTATTAGCAGCCATACAGGTATAGTCTCCAGCTGCTGCCCTCGTGACGCTCTGGAGCACCAGGCTCTGAGCACTGAGTATGATACCTGCTGCTTCGTTGTGGTAAATCTCGTGGTTCTAGTTAAAGAAGAGGTAAATTTAGTTTTGGTAATCTTGAATATAAGTTTCGTCGTTTGAATGTAATAGATAGAATTAATTTCAGCCAAGCTATTATCAAAAGTATTTCTAAGGTTTCTCTAGATAATAATGTTCTTGTTGAAGGTTTATAAGATTTTATAGAATTTGTATAGATCATTGCAAAGCAAGGACTTCTTAAAAAATGATTAAGTTTGATCGGACAAACCCATAAACGAATAAACAATTACTAACTAAAGTTACTGACGTTAAATAGTTGACAAGACAATGTGTTAATCAGTTTGAATGTTTGTGTACCTATATGTTACCGGCCCAACTAGATTTCAGGCCAAACTAGTTTGTCCTAGGCTAAACTGATTTTGAATTGAGAAAAGAGATTTCTGAAGTTGACTTTGATCCCGTGGAGTGTTGGCAAGCCGCTGGTGTGGGATGCTACGTGTGTAGATGCACTTGCGCCTTCCCACTTACTGGCGACTTGTAAAGTCGCTGGGGCGGCTGCGACAGTACTGAAAAATCCAAATTTTAAAAAATACTTTTTTCTTGGTTCAAATTTTTGTTCATGCCATTAGCAGTTGAAACCATGGGTCTATGGGGGTTCGAGGCTCGCCGATTTGCTCGGATTTTATCATCCAAGCTCAGGAGCTTTTTCCGCCAACGCATAAGCTTGGCCATCCAAAAAGGGAACGCTGCCATCCTGTTGGGAACCTTGCCTATCGACAGCAGCGAGGGCTTTGAGGATGTTTTCTATATATCATAATTTGTATTTTATACATTGATTGTAAATATGTAAATAAATTACCTTACTGAAGTTACATGTACAATGTTTTCACATATGTAAGTAATCGTAATCAAATTCTCTTCCTATTCAGAAACGACCCGAATACTTTAGGTTAGAAGTGAACGGAAACCCTTTTTTACTTGCATGCATAATAATTCAAAATCAGTTTGGCCTAAGACAAACTAGTTTGGCCTGAAATCTAGTTTGGCCGGTAACATATACATGAACAGGACAGGATTTTTATAGATCATAAAACCTAATAAGACTAGATAGCTTCTATTTTTTTGTTTCCACCAACAGCTATTACCTCCTAGTAATTTTCACAAAAGTTTCCTAAATAATTGGGGCACTCACATTGTGGAACCAAACCAGCCGATGCGTCTTGGGATTTGCTTTGACGGTGCACTCGAAGTACACGTCATCTCCTTCCTTTATTTCGTCTGGGTTCAGGTTCGAACCCATCTTGAGGTCCACTACGGGAACATCTGTTAGGAAGAGAGCATTGATAAAACAAAAAAATCTTTAGCTTGAGCTCAGAGTAAAACGGCTTGTCAATATAAGATAATATTTAATATCGTTAGTTGTAATTTGTAAATGTTTGATTTAGTCATGTCAAATAATATCGTTGATTTGATTGAACATTTTAGATATATCAACAACTTACAAATAAATAAATTAAGAACCTTCAAGTAATTAAAAAAGAAAAAGAAAAACATTGCGTGATTGTTAAAATTAATTAATGTACCATTGTTTGATTGATGTAAAAGAAAAAAATAAGAAGTCAATTTATAGCTTGATAAAATAAATAATGAGCTTCAAAAGTGATCCAATTAAGAACATTTAATTGTTATTTGAACTGAGCCGAACATAACAGCGATGTTAAAATATAAGATAATAGGAAAATAATTTAAGCAATATAGACTTACAATGTACATTTAGTCTCCATTTATCTTCAACAGCTGAGTCTTGTATGTGCTTATTTTCAGCTCTACATGTCAGGAACTTGCCGTCGTCTTCCACACTCGGTACCAAACTCAGGACGCTGAGCGTTTCATTGTTTTCAGAGAACTAGAAAAACCGTTGAGTTGAATATTCACTAAGGATTTAGTAGCCTTATTTACATGCAATAAGGTCTAAGGTTTAATGGAAAGTCAGGAATAAATTATGGAATTTAGTAGGACTAGGTCCTGGGTATAATATATGTAATTAGAGTAATGTAAAGAAATGTTTTATTTTTATTTCTTCATTGTAGTATATGTTTGTATTCTTTATTTAATCGCTGCTAGTAAGCTAAGTAATTAAAGAAAAACTAACTAAGTAAACTAAATATGTACCTACCTACAAGAAGTTTAAAGTAAAAAAAAACTGTTTTTCGATCGCCACCCGCAGGCGGTTTTTCTAAAAAGCAGGCGACCTTACCTCGTTGAATTGCGAGACTAATACGTTGCCCGAGGTAAGCGCCAGCTCTTTGGGTCAGATTCATCATTCAGTTTGATGTTTTCACTTGTTTCATATTACTGGTGAATATTTCTTATCACTCTATCTAGTATCCTAAACTCGCATGAAGCTTGCACTCCTAATTTCTTTTATATTATGTTATAGATATATAATGGTTGGATAAATATAATATTGTGTTTTATAAAATACTATTCATATAATGAAATATAAAAAAAATGTTCAAAAGAGCATTTTTTTCAAATAACATTTCCCCATTCCTTATCATTATATACCAAAAATAAAAGTAAGGAAAACCCTAAAAAATTAAATCATGAAGTAAAAGGTCAGAGAAATACGGACCTCGGCAAGTTTACCGGAAAGTTATTTGGGAAATTGAAAAAGGGTTACCGGAAAGTAAGACATTTATCTTGGAGATATGCTGCGTAAGTCATTAAGTGAAAAGTATGTAGATGCTCCTGTAACATAGTTGATGTTTTTCCAATACTTTTTTTACTTAGATGGCAGGGCTATTCACATTTTGAAGTTTTTTTTTAAAAAATATTTTTATCCTCAATTCGATGACCTCCCATTATTGTAAGAGCATTGAGGCAATAGTCCACTAAGCGGTCCATCTAGTGTAAATTGGTGGATTTCATTCAAAACTACATATGATCTTTAAAAAACTGAGATAAATCTGTACTCAGTTAATAAACTCATTGAGTTTCAGTCAGTCAAGGAATCAAACCTACAACAAGATCTCAGCCGAGATTGTTTACTATCGTATCAACAAAATATACAACCGTCGACTGGCCTATTAGCGGCCTCTTCATAAGCACAGAAGTGGACACAGTTCTATAGAAATTCATATAAAGCAAACTAAAATTGATCTCGCGCCACGTTTTCACTACTTGATTGAAAATGAAAATGTAAATATTTTTTATTCAAATAGGCCTTCACAAGTACTTATAAATAGTCTGACTCTAACGCTCTTATACTGAGAAGAGCCGGCAAGAACTCAGCAATTACTCTTTCAAAACCAACTCAGATTTATTACATTAAATTATTTATCTAGTCTCTCTGACAATATATGTGTGTTATAACAAAAAAATAAAAGAAACAAAATGATGAGTGACTTAGTTAATAAATAGATGGCAAAAAGCAGACCAGCCCCCACAAGCAGCACTTGTTTACAAGTATGACGCATGTGGCAGTCATCGGCCTCCTCGCACATATTGTAGGGAAGTGAGCGACCCGCCACACGACGCCGCCGCAAGCAAAGGCCTCAAAGTGAGTATGACTACCTTAAGCTTGCTAAAAAAAAAACAATTTCTGTGTTCTCAATGTGAATAAGAACACACAATATGTTATCACTGTGTGTCATCATGCGATTGATGCGCTAATCGATGCGTATCTTAAAGATGTTGATTTGATCAAAGAAGGTTATGTTCATTAAATTTTAAAAAAACGTACCACATCCTTATTGTAATATTGTAAATATCTCAAAACATTAACACCATAAAAAGTCAAACAGCCCATAAAAGCCTTTGAGAAGTCAACAATTAGATAATTACCAAATAAACAAAAAAAAGTGAACAAAGGCCCACAAAGTATCGTTTTCCATTGAGTCTACCAAAATAATAAAGTAAAACTAAAAACAAAAAAGTTGGGCTTATGCAATAGAACCGGATGATTCCAACGTCGTAAGAGCTCTAAAATAAAATATATGAATAGTGAGGAATAATGTCCCAGAATATTTATTTTTATTTTTTATTTTCATAAATAAATAAAGATAACGTCTTGAAACTATGTGACTTCTATTTTATAAATTTTCATAATTTATTTTCCAACTTGAATTCAATGTTACTTACTTAACAATCATATAAGTAATGTTAAACAAAACGAAAATTCCTAGATTCTAAAACTACAGTTTATTTTATTTAATGAAAAACATAAATAGCTTTTTCACAATAATCACGAATGTTTGTAAGAATACCTACATTGACATCGCGACATGCCACTTTCACGTACTCATTACATTATAACAATTCTAAGTACTGACTTATAGCTTTTTATGTTAAATTATAATTAAATATAAGCCGAAATATATATTTTTTTACTGCTTTCCGCAAAACAAAAGAATAACTTGTTAAAAATATTTCGTATTCCTTTACTCTGCTTTAATTATTCCATATAACGTAAAAATATTACTCTGTTAAATCATAAGTCCTCAAAACTATATTTATATACCGTTGGAAAACACCTAAAATTGGAATGCGAGTACGAAAAATCATACGATTTCTATTTCACTGCGGAACCCTGAGAGCAAAACAAACGACACTCATTATTACAAAGCGCGCCCGCAAAAAATCCCACTGAAAAGAATCTATTAATTAAAACACAATGGGACCGACTCTGAATGGGACAAAAGTCTGTGAAAACAGTGCAAAAGGGAGTGTGCTCACGTTTTTTGCCATTCGCTTTAGTTGTCTATTGTTCTTCCACCAAGTGACGTATGCCTCCGGCCGGGAGCCCGTCGTCTTGCATTCCACTTCGTACCTTTTATCAGCCGATATTTGCTTCTCCTTAGTCAGTATGTTCACACTTATCGGTTTCACTGAAACGGAAATTAATGCTGTTACTTTGTTCTGCTCCTTTGAGACGATCGCTTTCATTTCAAACGTATTTTTCAACAAAATTGCTTGTCTGTATTCAATTTTATTTTTGACGTGACCTATTTTCGCAATTCTTACGTGTGAATGGACATTGTCAATATTGGAAGCTAGCGTTTTACCAAACAGTAGTAGTGTTGTATCGAATTAATAATAATTGACCTATTATTTTGTACGTTTTCTGTTTCACCGTTCACCATCCCTAGATTTAACATTAGTATGTTAAACAACCACTAGTAGATTTTATTGCAAATCTGAGGTTGCTTCTATTTTTATTTATTATCATATGATTCTATGTTTATTCTTTATCACTAGAAATTTTCTCACTTCCACCCAACAGTGATATTATCTGCTTTATTATAAGCTTTTACTTTTGGTAATTATTTTTTATGTATATTATAAGCATTGTGATAGGTACTGTCATGTAAGTATTTTATGATATTTTAATAATAATACTTACAATTTAAATCAAGAATCAGCACTTTGGTCTCCGGCGGCGCTAAGTTGGTGTTGGATGCTTGGCACACCAATCTGGCGTTGAGATGTTGGCGTCCAACGTTGGGGAAGGTCAATGTATTGACTGTTATTCCATCAGGTCGCTGCTCAAACGAGTCATCTATGACCACGTTCTCAAGGTACCAAGTCACTCTTGGCCTTGGTCGACCTGAGAAGAATTAGAATTTTGTAATAAGGTTTAGGAAGCAAAACAGATCAGATAAAATTAGTTAAAAAACTATTTAAACAAAAAATAGGTCTTTTGTCATACTTGGATATCAATATTATTAATTTTTAAAAATAATCAACAAAACGAATTCATTCGTCTTATGAAACTAATGAATAAACTTTTAATTGATAACAAAGGCGAGTCACAGAGCCCTACAATTACAAGCAATAACAATTTCAAAATCTTCAAGTGTGAAATAAAGGCTCTAGCACTATCCAGTCCACAATGTGAAATCAAAATTGTCTGTTCGAACAATGGACCCGGCCGCGCGGTAATGACAAATAAATAACGTGTGGGCGGTAATGATGTAATGTGTGCCTTTGGTCAATAACGGTCGTGGTAACTGATCACGCTTGAGCTTGGCATTCCACGATAGAACTAAAACAAATAGAAGCTTGTGTGGTACAGTGATGACATTATCGTAAAACAGCATGAGAAGGTTACTGGCAAAAGGAACTGCATTCATGAATGTATTTCTCAAAAATTTGGCATACAGAAGACAATTTCGAAAATGTTTTGTTTTTTGTCTGTCACAGCACAGGATATAGTTTTGGAGACAATATAGTAGATAGCAAAATATTTATGAATAAATATCCTAAATTATTATTATTTAAGTGCAGTATTTCATCCAATGCCGTATCTAATAATAATGTATCATTGCAAACACTTATTATAAGTCAAACAGTTTTATTGTCTACCATAAAAAGAGCCACAAATTATTTGATATCTTGACAAATTACATGTCAATTAAGATTGATCGGACACTAACAATTTAGGAAAAATATTTAACTGCTCGGATTTTATTAGGCTACTTTGGTTTTATCGTGTGATTTCAATGTAACGGATGGAATTCCTTTTTATAAATTTTATAAGTAATATGGGTATAAATTTTGGATAATCATATTACATATCTAGTTTCGTTATAACTCCTATTGGAGTGAGTTGCTGAATTAAGTCAATTTTGACAAACAGATGATTGTCAAAAATTTGTCATAGGCGCAGAAGATTAGCAACCTTATTCGGACACTAGTCCCATAAAATTAAAAACCCACGTCTCAGGAATCCAAGTATTTTATAACTTTTGATTTAATTTTGAGGATGGTATTGGTATTGGTATTGGTATTTTTCTTTTTGATTTAATTGTATATTGTATTGTACATTTTGCTGTTATTGAAAAAATATAGCCAATAGTCAGATTATAAAAAAAAGGAAAAATATATATAAAAAATGTAACCTTGCTGAGTTTCTTGCCGGTTCTTCTCAGTTGAAGGCTGATTTCCGAATCGGTGGTAGCTTCAGTAAATTCGACCTTCATAAGTGCCCTCCTAGGGCCTAAACTGAATAAATGGCTTTGATTTTGACTTTGACTTTGACTTTGAGGATTGAATAGAAAGGAATGCCCATCACACAAGTAGCATTTTTGTCTCACAGTAAAGTCCACTAATAGGCAATTTTATACACATAAGATAAAAAAAATCTAGAAGAGTGGAATCTGCAAAAACATTATCAATATCTTAAAGGCAGCTGTTAGGCAACAAATAACATACCTCCTTCAACTTCACAAATGAGGTAAACATTCGACCCTTCGTTGTACGGCTCCACTAATTTCGTTCTATCTCTTCTTTTAGCATCATATATCGTTGGACGACTTGGTGGAACTGGAAAGAATGACTGGGTTAGTTTAGTTTAAATAGCCTAGCCAAGAAATGTGTATATTTTCATGTAAATGATTTGAGAAACTGCTCCTAATTTGTTTTCGGCGCATGAATCAATTGTTTTGGTCTAACTAAATATTTCTGCTGCCGTATTGTCATAATACAACTATAAGAAATAATTCTTACCTATTTATTATGCAAAAGCGATATTATTATCATTATTTGTATTATATTCTATGTTACGAGTAATTTTAATATAATATAGTAATTATTGAATGGAATCTTTATTTACGTTACCGGCAACTATTGATAGACTTTTCATTTTTTAATTGCGTTATATCAATAATGATTTTTTTTTTTAAATAGAGATGTATATCTATCTGAGCGAGTTATAAATTATCAAGTAATACTTACTTATAACTGTAAAATTAACTTTTAAATTCCTAGTGGGTGAATTCTTGAAATCCACCCTACATCGATAGACTCCGGCATCTGTTGCTATCACGCTGTCCACCATCAGGACGGCTGGCGTTGCACTTCCTCGAAAAAACGCTCTATTCCCGAAGACTGAGGGTGAAGACCATAACTTCGGCTGATTTATGGATCTACCTCGGATGTCGTAGCTAAAAGGGAAAGAAGAATAGACTTAAATAAGGATTAAAATAGGTACATGTCAGCAGACATCATCCTATAGGGTTCTATTTGAACTCACAACCTTCAACGTCGTGGCTTGCTCTCATCGCCATGATATTACTAATACTTAATTGAACAGTTACTTATTCAGTTCAAATTTAGTTAGTATAGAATAGACCAATCATATTTATTGAATTAACTTCAGTGTCTTTGAACTCATTAACGTGGTAAATGAAATCTACTTTGATCATGATTTACTTATCCATGAGAATATTCCCGGTATTTATGTTTGATCAATTACACAATTATTTTCTCCAATTAGCAAAATTTAAGTGCTTATAACTGTATAAATGATACAAATTCTGCGATTTATTTTAATGTTCGTATAAATTTCTGTAAATATCAAATCCAAATATGTGACATTTATTGCAATAAGAGATTATGTGTGTAGTAATGTTTTTTTTTAATCATTTTATGTCAGCAAGCCAACAAGCACGCAGGCGGTCCACCTGATGGTACGTGACTAGCGCCGTCTATAGACATTAGCAATACCAGGGGGTTCCAATATGTTGCCGACCTTTATAAAGCCTAGAAGGAAACTGGCTCTCAAGCGCAACCGCCGAAATACACCAGTAGGTGCTTGGCAACAGATTTTCAACATACAGGTAGCCAGCCAGGTGGGTACTACAAAGTACCCTACCACCGTGCCATGGTTTCCTCACGATGTTTTCCTTCACCAAAAGTTCAAGCTCATTATAGGATTCGAACCTCGACCTACGCCGTGGCATCCAATGTCACTAGCACTGAGCTATAATCGCCTTAACATAACCATCATCAATGTAGAAGATACCTGTACAATGGCTGGTCACCATCAGACTCCTTAAACCACAGCACCATGACGACGTCGTCGTCTGAATGCAGCGGCTGTATGTCGCAAGGTAGAGACGCCTTCTTGCCGAGAACTCCTTGCACGTCTGATGTTGGTACTGTTGGAGAAAATTATTTTTCACTATCGTTAGCTTTATGTAACCTAATACTGTACTTCTAAGGAAAGAGTTGCACGTGTTCCAGAACTTCTATTTCTTTCGCTTCAAAACAGTACCTAATTATTAATTACACAATCATAATTATTACAGTTAATTCATAGTCTTACATCGTTGTTTCATAATTTTTATTGCAAACCCACATTAAAGTCGGTTTTACTTTGTTAAAATTTATTTTTCAATTTGTATTTTATGCTAAGTTTGTTTTTGGTTTCACCTGCGATTAATCAAGACTATCAAAAACTAATCTAAGTTCATGCTCGTATAACAAGTAATAGTTAAGTAAAGAATTCCTATAAACCTATTATCATGGATGTAGCTCAAAATAAAAACCCATTTATTCAGATTAGGTTCTGATAAGCCACTTATGAATATAACAAATGACTCTACCACTGGTCCGTAATACAGCCGTTTCTTTTTTTTTTTACTTACAAGTGTAGCTGCCGGAACCCACCAATAGGTGTTTGGTGACAGATTTTCAGCTTGAGGGTGGTAGCCTGCCAGGCGTATACTTTAAAGTACCCTACCACTGTGCAAAGTCTAGAAGTCTGACTGTCAATGGCATATAAAATGACAAAGATGGAAATAGTTTTGATCATAGATTAACTTTGATTAAGCTTTCAAAAATCGGTGGTTCAAATTCAATTTTTGTAGAACTAAAATTTATTTAGCACTAGCTCCCGCCTAGTGGTTTCATCCACGTACCTAAGGGATCTGTTAATAGTATTCTATGTGGTAACCCAGAACATATTCTATTAGTATTACAAATTTTATCCAAATCTATTCTGCCGTTATTGAATTGTTGTGTGTGTATGTGAATTTATAATATTAGTAAGAAATAAGATAAGATATCTTTAGAAACCTTTTAAATTTATTATAGCATAACAAAAGGTTATGTTTATTATTCTGCTTGTCATTTGGCTGAGATTGCCTAAGTCATTTCAAAAGCTTGCACCGTCAGAACCATGAATTCCTTGTTCACATGCATGAAATGATACCATCTACCCCAATCATAATCGAAATAAAAATACCCTACCCATGATTTTATTCCAACTCACACAATTATAGTCCTAAATGCTCGTAAAATAGCGGCTATAATTGGCCGCGGAGGTTATTCATACAGTCACCATAAACTTGTATTGGCTATACACAAATTGGTGGCATGAAATAGGCCCAATCACACGCCACGCTAGTTCTCAAGACCATACTCCACTGTGAGAGAACAAACATAATTTATAGTTTTAGAATAGATCAACAGCTCAGTAATATTTATTATTTACTAAGCATTCAATACCTGCCTTAATGTATGTGACTAATCATAATGGTGAGCCAATAGCATAGAAATCTCTCAGCATCATTAACTGCATTTTTTTTATATAAGAAGGTTGATAAGCAGGCACACGGTCCTCCTGATGATAAGTAGCATTGCCACTGTGTTGCCAACCTTTATAAAGCCTTGACAACATCTCATTCCCAAGTGATCTAGTATTTTCCAGAGTATGATCTATGATTCAAGTTTAATTATTCCATTCAGCCATTACAGGTTCATTGTTTTTTTGTGTTTATGTGTATTATATTTATTTAAAAATTGTAAAGCATTTAATGGAAAAAAACCAAAATTATCAGATTATCCGAAAAAAACGAAATGTAACCTTGTTGAGTTTCTTGCTAGTTCTTCTCAGTTGTAGGTGACTTCCGAATCGGTGGTAACTTCAGTAGTTTCGACGTTCATAAGTGCCCTCCTAGGGCCTAAACTGAATAAATGGCTTTGACTTTGACATTGAGTGACAAACTTTCGCAGTGATTATATTAGTAGGATGAATTACTACTCCAAATCATTGGTCCAGTAAATCAGCAAAACTACCTAAACGTCATATTCTTATACTATACATAATTATTTATAGCACAACTGACGTAACTGGACTGTATTTCTTGCAGTGTAGAAGAACCTTTAGCATAGAAAGCCTTGTTATTGAACATAACGCACTCGGTCACGGAGTCGTTGGAGAAAAAGTTAATTTCTCCGACATGAGTATTAGTCATGAACATGTTTGTTTAAGATTTGATATGTTCTGACATAAATAGAATTATTTTAATATGAAATAAGGGTAAGTAAGGAAATTCGCAGTTTGAATTCCAAAATATTTATGTTAAAAATATTATGTAGTTGTTAAGCAGTTCGTTAGTAAGTCACGTTTAAAATTTCCAAAATATTTATGAAGTAGTCTAAAGCTATTAGTATATAGTGTCATAATATCAATAACAAATATGATCATTTTTAAATTTATATGAACCTTTGCAAGAGGATGAAGTGAAGCTTTTTTCGAAATAAACAAAATACCTAAATATTTCGGTATTGCCTTATCCAGAGACATAACATCGATACATGCAAAAAGTAAACGAATACTTAAAGGTTTACATTGACACCAAAAATCTGTGTCACAGTAGACGATATAAAATAGAACGCGTGCAAAACTGACGGTGCATTTTTTTTTCTATAAATTCAGAGGAAAAATATTGTTTTACGAAGCGGAAAATTTGCAGCAAACATGGCGAGTTCCAATAAAGGCTCTAAAGCGCTTTATTCATGCATACGCCAGCAGAACTCGAAAAGTAGTTTTCGTAAGCGACTAAGCAACGCTGTGTTGACCCAGATTGTATGTAAATTTACTGCCGTGATGTTGGTACACAGTATGTGAGAACGTCACAATTAAAATATTCTTGAGGGAATTTAAAAAATTTAAAACTCACAGCAAAAGTTGTTTAAAAAGATTAAACCATATGATAAATAAAGTAAAAATTCAATATCGATTGATTATTATTTTAATTTAATTATGAATGTTTGCATGTTTAGACGTTTGTGACACAATCACGCATAAACAACTGAATGGATTTGGATGAAATTTGGCACACAGATAGATCATTACCTGGAATGATATATAAGGTACTTTTATTCCGAAAAAATATACCAACCCTTGAAAACTTTGATGAAACCGTGGGGCAAGAAGCTAGAATGTAATGAAGCAGAATCAACTCACGAACAGTTTACAAACATCTTCTTTCTTTGAAATACAGGCAAATCTGTAGGGCAATAGCTAGTTAACTGAAACCAACATGTAAAATAATTCTCAGTCACCCATCAAGCGTGGTAGGAAATGAACAGTGAAGAAAATTGCCCACAACCGATATTTTGTAACAACCACTCATGTAATTCGACAGGGCCCGAGTTTCGGATTTATTTATCGCACGAACCAACCTACCGGCAAAGCTTATCGCCTATTTATTTTATAATTTGGCCGGTTTACAATAAAGGTGGACACGCAATGTTAGGTTGACGTGTTAGGAATGTTTATTAGCTTTTCCTATGTAATTTTATTCTTCGTTGTAGAGGCTCATTCCCTTACAGAGGGAACATATTTGACCCGTTGATAATGTTGTATTTTTAAATTATGATTTTTTTCTACGTTTTTTAATTGTTTGTCTGGGCTGTCTATAATTTTGTGATATTGTGTATAATGTTCAATAAATGTTTTTCTTTCTTTTCTTTATCTGTCACCAATTGGATTGTACCAGCACCTGCTTTTAAGCATGTCCCTAAAGACATAGTTTTGTACGATCCTAGGTTAAGTAACATCGTTTATGCTAAAGATGTTATAGTTAAAATAAATATAAGCTTGTTCAAAGACTGCTTCAATAAGATCAGATTATTTAACCTAAATAATTACCAAAATTTACATATTTACAATTAAAGTAAAAAATACAAACTATGATATATAGAAAACATCCTCAAAGCCCTCGCTGCTGTCGATAGGCAAGGTTCCCAACAGGCTGGCAGGGTTCCCTTTGTTTGAAAACGTATATTATCTCTTTTGGACAGATATTTATACTTCGTTCTAGATATGGTTCGTATTGATTGCTGTGCCTGTCTTCTTCAGGGATTTAGTGAAAACTTTTTTCCAATTTAAAATATCCACCCCAAAAACAAATCGAACAAAAAAAAAAACATGATTGAAAACACCCGATTTTAGCATTCTTTTTGTTTTCATTTGAATCTCTTAAATCCGTAGCGTAATCCGACCCCGTAAAACAACTTTTTGGACATAGACTTAACTCTAAGCAAATTGAATTACAATTCCGTTGAACTCCGAAGGATGGGTGGAGGTTTCTTGAATAATTAGAGGTTCGGTAGTCAATATCGTGTTTCAACCCTTGGTAACTTATTGATTGGACTGAAACTTAAGCTTCAATTTTTGAACCCTTTTGCTTGGAATATTACTGGAAAGTTTAGTTTAATCATCTAAGGTTAACGCTTTTGAATTATTTGAAATATAACGATTTCCAAAGAAACTTTAGTACTCTTTGGAATTTTGTTAAAGATAATGACGTAACCATCAACACAGTATTATAAATGTGACGGGCCGGTTGGCGTGGTTTGGTAAGATACCCTATCTATAACGCCGCAAGTCGTGGGTTGGATTCTCACTCAGGACAGACATTTGTGTGCATGAACATGTCTGTTTGTCCTGTGTCTGGGTGTCTATAAAAGTATGTATTTACAAAAAAAAAGTAGTATACGTAGTATATCAGTATCTGGCTTCCATAGTACAAGCTCTGTTTAGTTTGGGGTCAGATGGCCGTATAGTGTCCCAGAATATTTATTATTTATTTATTTGTTTAATGTTTTACCAGTAATTAGATCACAAATATATTTTTGTCTCACAATAATAAGACGTCAGAATGTGCTATAAAAACTTCACATTCAAAATCATTCTTAAAATCCATTGTAGGTGTCAAAACAAGGTTTCCATTCGCCTACAATAGTTCCACATTCTTTATTGTCACTTTTAGATTGATTGTATTGTAAATAAACATCTATTTTTACTGTTTACAACACGTTCCCACGTAAATTTTCGTTTTTTTTTCTATTCATCGACCGGAAATGGGATTAGCTGTTGAATTTATTTGTATTGAGCTGTAAATTATATGTTAAATCAAAACTGGTATTTTATGAGCGAGTACGGTATGCCGAATTACTTTTTACCCATTGAATGATTTGCCGAAAACAAACATCGTTAATGGATTCTGAACCTTTAGAATAATAACAATTTACTACAATTTAATTAAACCAGTAATCAAAAATAAAATACATCTATTTGATCCTACAAATGATATTAACAATGCTCTATAATGCTTCATTAATATAACGAGCTCATAAATCATCAGGGAGCTTATCAAAAATTCCAATAATCCACGTATCAATGAGCAGTTTATTGGAATACGCAAATTGTTTTGCTAATTTCGGGATTAACTACGTAATGTAATTATAATAGAGATTGCAATTTCAGTCCGGTCAGATCCCGCCGGTGTCTTATCGATCCGACCGGATCCGGTCGAGTTAGATCGGATTAGTACCTCACAAATATTTTGCACTAATGTATTCTGCATTCTGAAATCAGCTAGGTATATTAAATATATTTAAGCGAGGGTATATTTCTAAGTTTTAAAAAAACGTTTATTTATTATAAAATAAACTTTATATATACTGTAATAATCAACAAACAATCATGAAAAAATAGATAAAATTCAGTCTTACAAGATTTCAGAGCAACTGTCAACAATCAATCAATTGTAATATTAGTGACGTCATCATCATCATCTCAAATCATCTCATCATCTCAACCGCAAGACGTCCACTGCTGGACTAGGCTTCCCCTAAGGATCTCCAATAGGACCTTGGGGGAGGCTACGGACTGGCAAGCGTAGGGTTGGACGTCCACTTACAAGGTAAACAAACAACCTTGTAATGGTCGGCAGAAAACGCTAGATGAACGCCGCCCAAGACCAGTCCTATTGGACTTATATTAAAACTAACTAAATCTATCCGTCTTGTCGGTTTTATTGTCAACAAATACTCATAAATAAAAGACAGGACAGTATTTTCCTCAAACTCCGATTTATTGGATCCGGTGATCGGACCCGGCAAATTGGTAGATGTTTAATGATGCCGGATCCACTGAATTCCCGGTTCCGGTTTTCCAGATTGCAATCCCTAAATGATAATAATACTATTTGAAACACCACATTTTTAAGGTTCCGTAGCCAAATAACGGAACCCTTATGGATTCGTCATGTCTGTCTATCTGTCTGTCTGTCTGTCCGTCCGTATGTCACAGCCACTTTTTTCCAAAACTGTAAGAACTATACTGTTGAAACTTGGTAAGTAAGTAAGTTTTTTTTCATCAAACCCCACACGTATTGTGGGGTATTTATGGATAGGTCTTCAAAAATGATATTGAGGTTTCAAATATCATTTTTTTCTAAACTGAATAGTTAGCGCGAGAGACACTTCCAAAGTGGTAAAATGTGCCCCCCCCCCCTGTTACTTCTAAAATAAGAGAATGATAAAACGAGTTCTAACATCGTTATTTTATACTTTTTAGTGCAAACCCATTTTGAAAACGGTTTCCCTTTTTGTTAAAAGTTAATTTTATTTTTCTGTTTTTAGATTCTTGTGTACTGAATACCTACTTACTTAATCACGTGTCGACAATATTGAATATTATTTATTTATAAATTTTTTGGGTTAATAAGTGTTCAGTAGCATAAAATTAAGACGCTTGACGCAATCACCCAAATAATTAGAATGAATAAAAACTAGCGGTCTATACAGTACTTTAAGAATTATCCCCTAACTCCTAACTAATAAGGAGTTGTACCTTCCATCATCAGCTCACCTGTCTAACTCAAAGGGACATAAGTAGCGGTCTATACGAACCTATAATATTCAAAGAATTATTCACTGACTCCTAATAATTAAGGAGTTATATTTTCTATCATCAGCTCAGCAGCATGAGATGATAAGTACTAGACGCAAATACTTGAATAATTTTAGAAAATATATAAAACACATGCGTCCCTATCAAATTTGAGGGTTGCTCTCGATTTCCCTGGGATCTCATCATCAGATCCTGACTTGGTGACAATGAGACCAAATTGGAAGTATACCCTATCGAACAGAAGATTTTTTTTTGAAATCTGACCGATTTGACAGTTGGCGGAGAAATCGGTGAACATACAAAAAAAAAACAAATATACAGTGGAACGTAGAACCTCCTCCTTTTTTGAAGTCGGCTAGTAAAAAAAAAATGCAAAAAGCAAGGTCTTACAACACAAATAAAGGAAAAACTCCAAAAAATAAAAGTTGAAAATTAAAGGGTGTCCCCATCCATACAAAGTCACGCCAATTAATAAAGACCTCTGAGTTGTATGGGCGCTCATACAATTTAGAAGTCTAGCTTAGTTGGCACCAACCTCAAATAAGGTAAATAAATAAAATTGTGCATTCCCGTGATGGATGAACGATGGACGGAAGTTTGTACGGAACACTCGGCGCGCGAGTCCAACTCGCACTTGGCCGGTTTTTATTTACAGATAATTTTTCGAGAAATCACCGGTACCAATAGGTAATTTAAAGGAAGTAAAAAGATAAATCTCAAATTGAATATCGCAAATAGAAGGTGGAGATTTATGTGCCAAATCCGAAGCAAATTTTGAACAAGTTAATTAAGTGGTTATATTGAGTAACGAGGTTGTTAATGTCAAAGTGGTCTTGAAATAGTGACCTAGAAACTTTTCAGACATTTTAATTTTAGGGGCGGTGGAAGTTTGAATTAGAATTTTGCGAATTTCACCCACGTAAATACATGAATAGTGGTTTTCTATTTGATTATTGGATTAACTCATAAAACTCTGACACTTAAATCAACTTAAATTGAGTGTTGAAAAAAATGATAATAAAAAGGAGAAATAAGAGATTTGAATTATTTTCTATAATGAGGTGGTCAGACAATAGCCTATTCATGGTAATAAAAATTATATACTTTTATTATAACAAACAGGATAAAAGTAATTAGATAATAGATAGAAGTGATAAAGGATTAGAGTTATTTATATTATATTAACTACATAAGCATGTATTTTTTTTGTGTTTTAAGGAAGAAATAAAATCTATAATATTTTTGAAAATGATCGATGTTTATAAACTAGAATTTTTTTTTTTTTTCTTTCTTTACATTAATTTGTTTGTGTTTAATTGTGAGACGAAGTTGTTTACTACGTGGTTTGTAGTAAAGATGTGGTTCAATAAATTCGAAGTCATCGTACTCCAACTAAAGTCATTGCGTCGTAGTGTTCACGCTACTTTTTGAATCGAATTCGACATTTCCTGTTATTAATGACCGATCATTATTATAATAATGAACGAAGTCGAACCTGTTAAAACTGCTTTTTCTATATAAATCTGTTTGAAAACATTGTATTTTTAATCAAAGAATATATTTGATTTTTTAATTTAACATAATATTTATGTATTTACAATATAGAGTCATCCCAAATTTAATGTGGAAACCCTTTTACTCTTATAGCATCTATTTACCCAAACGCAAATATTCCTATGTCAAAAAAAACTATATTACCTATTTCTTGCCGGCTCTTCTCAGTAAAAGCAACCTTCCGAACCGAGCGTTAGAGTCAGACTATTCATAAGTGCTTGTGAAGGCCTATTTGAATAAAAAATATTTTCATTTCATTTCATTACATAGGTATCTTAAAACTGAATATAAAGGTATCGTGAAATAGAAGTTATTTTGAAACCAGATATGAACGATTATGAATTTTTATTTTATCATTAGTATTGGTTAATGGATATCTATACTTATTTTTGATAATAATTTTTATTAGTGTTTATTAAGTCTATTATGGCGCTGCAGTAGTTACAAGTCATTCGTTTTAAAATAAATTTAATGGTTGCTTGAGCAACTTTTTGCTGTTTTATTTATCTAAGGCCTGATTTTTCAATGGTCAGATAAATGGTATCTGGCTGTTAATTTGAAATTAGAACAGATTTTGTATAGACTTATCGGAAGAATAGCTTAGCCGAGGTTTATCCAGCAATTGAAAAATCGACCCTTAGTATAAAAATTACTTTATCGTATGTTAATTTTATTTACATACAACTTACAAATTTGAATGTGGTACCAATTTAAAACTGTTTATTTACCCTACCTCAAAAAATAACTTTTTGTATGCACCTTTTGAGAATAAATATCATAGGTATCAATCTATAACAATTATTGCTCACTGAGCAATGCTTAAATTAATTATTGCTCACTGAGCAATGCTTACATTAATTACAGTTACTGAAAAATCTCAAAAATTATTAAAATTCTAGGATTTCACCACGTGGTTTTACCCGCAAACCCCTATTTTCCCCTTAGGGGTAGATTTTCCAAAAAAACGTCCTTAGTGGATGCCTACACTGTATAAGGAATCTATGCAAAATTTCAAGTCTCTATAGGTCCAGCGGTTTGGGTTGATATCAATTGACAATTTTGTTTAAAAGCAAGGTCTTACAGCACAAGTAAAGGAAAATATCCGAAAAATAAAAATAGATTAAAATTAAGGTAAATTTTGGTACATACAAGATTTCGCGAAAATCTAAATTTGCCCATATCTTTTTATCGAGTTGACTCAGGACCTTGATTTTTATACACCTAATAGGGACTATAGACTTCAATATCATTTTATATTATTTATTTTGGGATGAAAATGGAGTTGTTAAGTCTTTTAGGAAATTGGGAGATCGTTTAAAGATTTTTTTTTGTAGTAATTTAGGGTATGATTTCTACTTAGACTAGATTTGGTTATTTTTTTATACGACATAGTCAGCAAACAGGCATATGGCCCGCCTGATGGGAAGCGGTTACCGTAGCCATATGGACGTTTGCAACACCCACTCTCACTTTACCAACTCATCCAGGGCATCACTCTCGCGTTACCAACCATTCCCCCCCTCACCGATAAGCTCTGGTGTTATTTACTGGCAGGAACACAACATTAAGTTATTTGGCTGCGGTCTGTTGTGGCTTCAGTCAATTCGACCTTCATAAGTGCCCTCCTAGGGCCCAAACTGAATAAATGGCTTTGACTTTGACTTTCGTTCATTAACATAAATGCCAATGAATCCATACTAATCGTAACTAATATTATAATTGCGAATTTGTTTGTTTGTTACCTTTTTACGCCTAAACCGCTAAATCGATCGCGATGAAATTTGGTACGCAGATTAGCTGAGGTACGGAGAAGAACAAAAGCTACTTTTTTTTCTCAGAAAAGCGGGTAAAATCTCGGGGAACAGCTAGTTTTTACGAAAGTATTAAATTTATTTGTCTTCTCCAAAGATGTTAATTTTCATTAAACACTCATTCAATCAAAACGGTTTGTCATTGCCAAATAACTAAATTACAAATAATAAAATGTTTCGTCATTAAAAACCATTGATTATTTCATCAGCAGACACTTAATCATACAACACTATACATAGAAGGTAAATCAATCATCACCCACACTTTACTATCTTGTGTCACTTAGAATAGCCTATGTTTCTTTCAATTTATAATCCAATGCTCGGATTTTATCATCCAAGCTCATCGAGGCTTCGGGAGACCGATGGGCTGGGAGCTTTTTCCGCCACGCATAAGCTTGGCCATCCAAAAAGGGAACGCTGCCAGCCTGTTAGGAACCTTGCCTATGGACAGCAGCGAGGGCTTTGAGGATGTTTTCTATATATCATAGTTTGTATTTTTTACTTTAATTGTAAATATGTAATTAAAATTTATAATATTGAATTATGAGTAATAATGCTCCATTAGATAATAGAACATTTTGAAGTGAAACATATTTGTAACTCATAGCTCAACAAGTAATTTATTCTGTAACTAAATCTTATAAATGGATCTCTTCATTTACAAAGGTATCCAAAAACCTCTAAAAGATAAATAAAGATGGCGAAGTAGAGGGAAGTGACCATCACGAACTTCTTAGGTAATCAGCTCTAAGACACGATGTTAGCGATATAGAAAGTACCTACCGTACTTTTGGTACCTTTTACCTTTGAACGTACCTTTTGTACCCACCCGACTGACTAAAAGTTAAAAATCTGTTGCCAAGCATCCACCGATTTCTGAAGTTCTACTTGAAAACCAGTTACTCCCCAGGCTTTGTAAAGATTGGTATGACATTGACAATGCCCCTGGTATTGCTATTGTCATCATCATCTCAGGCAGATCGACCTGATTGGCCTAATGGGAAGAGTTAAAGCTTTATAAAGTACGTGGTCCACGAGTAAAAAAAAGACATTCAAATTCAAATATCCGATGACGTTACCGGCTCCCGCCTACGCTTCGCTTATCGTTTTCATACACCCATAAGAAGATTTAGTAATAGCTCGATAATTACTATTATTAACTTTTGTACACGCAAAAACATTTGTAAGTATTGAAGCCAAGGTCAGCATGTGTCATTGTATGATTGCGTCCATCTCTTGATGAGATTCATTATTTATTCTTCACGGCGTTTAGTGGATATCAGCTAACTGATAAATGAACAGCCGAATATGAAATATGTTTTCTCGCTGTTTTTCTCAGTTGATGACTGTTCTCTAAATTGGTAATAATAATAAAAAAAATCATATAGGTATAGGTACATTAATATATTTAACTTTAGTTTTTTCTCCCTATCTATATTTCTACCTGAAACCACTCTAACAGCTTAAGCGACTGTTCCCAATGATTCTAATATCTATCTACCTGGTGGAATCTTTCTTTCCAGTTTGTCTGACAACTTTTTTCTATACAACCTTTTTTAAGGCGATAATAGCTCCGTAATAGATACACTTAACAGCCTTTTGACATCATGAAAAATATAGGTTATTGACTCTTCAGGAGTTTCTGTTTTAAGGCCCCGTTGTCTATGGACATTAACAGTACGCCTTGGTTTTGCCGTTATGTTGTTAACTTTTACAAAGCACTGTAAGTCCAAAATGCAACTGGTGCTACACTAACGATACCGTGATAAGATTTTTTAAGATGTTTTCCATTGCCGAAAGCCCAAGTTTATTGCATGATTTGAAGCCACGATCTGAATTATCATCGCTTTGAAATTAAATGAAAATGATAATATGTTTTATTCAAATAGGCTTTCACAAGCGCTTTATGAATAGTCTGACTCTAACGCACGGTTCAGAAGGTTGCTTTTACTGAGAAGAACCGGCAAGAAACTCAGTAATTACTCTTTTCAAAACCAACTCAGATTCATTTTAATATATATTAAATTTTCAAATATAATTTTTCAAATTATTTATGTAGTCTCACTGACAATATTTGTGTGTTATATGACAGTATGGAAAAAATATAACAAAATTACGAGTAACTTAGTAAACAAATGGATTGCAAACTTATGCAGACCAGCCCCCACAAGCAGCACCTGTTCACAAGTATGACGCATAGTGCAGCCATCGCCCTCCTCGCACATATTATTTTTCAGCTTTGATCATCCATTGCTATTTTAGAAATTATGTTCATAATATTTGATCTCATACAAACCACTTGTGAAACTAATTCACTAAATGCTAATAAATGATAGTAAATCACACGATTGGTCACGTCATAGGTACGAAGCGGAAGTAGCCTATTATAATTGCAAGTGCTCATTCTGCGGCAATCGAATGCTTCACCGATCAATTATACGCTCGTTACCCATTTCAATGGGGGTGATATTATGTGGGACGTAGTGCGGTTACAATGATGTCGTCGATTGTCGATAGTGATATCATATTAAAAATAAAAACACTTCAACAAATTGTAGAATCAAAACTTTATTTTAGATTCAAGAGAACGTAATGATTAATTGGTAATAAACCTTAATATAATTATGTAGAAATCAAAATCAATTGTTTCAATCTCGACTCAAAACTTGTACCTTTGTATTTGTCAATGAGCGTAAAGCTATAGAAACTAAAAATCATTTAATAAAATACTTAATTTAATCTTATTCTTCTAATTCGTAACCATCGTTAGTCATCCCTAAATTTAACTCACGAATTCAATATTAAATTAATTAATTGGGTCTGAGGAAAGAGGACACACAGCGACAGACCACGTGTCGTCGCATGATTGGGAAAACCGACCCCGTGTAGCGGGAAAAGGCGAGGCCAAAGAAGAAGAAGAAGAATTCAATATTAATTTTATCGATATATGTAAATTCTCAGTCAATCACTAACAAGAGATATCTAATACGATATAGTGATTCAACATCAATTTGCTAAGATTACCTTGTAATTAACGACGTGACTAGAGGAACTATGGTTTAATTTATAATAAGACGTTGTTTAATATTACAAGACATTTACTCGGAATTACCTTATCTATACTAATATTATAAAGCTGAAGAGTTTGTTTGTTTATTTGAATGCGCAAAATTCTTACAGTGTTGGATAGCCCATTTATCAAGGAAGGCTATAGGCTACTTTTTATACCGGGAAAATATAAGATCCCTCGGGGACTCGGGTGAAACCGCGGGGCGGAAGCTATTTCTAGATAAAACTTTTAGAGATTTACTAAACTTATTATTCATTTGTCGTTTGTTATTTGTTGGGATGACTTTATTCTATTTATATGTCATAATATTTTATTACGGAAATTATTTACACATTTTAAATTTATTATTTTCAACCTAGTTCTTTATATGCAGATTAATTATAATGTAGTATACCATTGGACGTGCAATATACCTATCAAGAACTATCTTTGTATAGATTTAAAAAGCTAATTAAACAAAAGTTATGTAAGAAAGGGTACTATAGAGTTTCTGATTTTGTGGAAGACAAGAATGCATTTAAATGAAATGTTCGCTCAACAATCTATTTCAAAATAACTTTATAAACATTGTAATTAGTAATTAAATTATATTACGTAAAAAAAAAACTATAAAAATATTCCTTGCTGAGTTTCTTGCCGGAGTCTTCTCAGTCCAAGTGTATTCCGAACCGGTGGCAGAATCATTTTCATTGTATTGTAACGTTCATAAGTGCCTTATTAGGACCTAAACTGAATAAATGAGTTTTGATTTGATTTGATTTATCTACAGCCATGGCTTAGCTAAAAGTTCTTGTCTCTTCAGTATTTGATTAATTTTCTTTTATTATTAAATACGGACCAATTTTTAAGTGCCCGAACAAAAAAATATGAATTTATTTATAAGAACTAGAAGCTTTTAGAGATAAAATATGCTATTCTCCCTTTAGATGCAGTGATCTCAGTACTATGTATTAATGAACCAAAAACACTCTCACGTAAACACCAATAACACCATAGAACATTTCAATTTCTACAGTAAAATATAGCCTCGAAGAAATTTACCTTCTCAAGACTAAAGGTTAATTAAACTTATTCGATACCCCTCGACATAACAGAAATTAATTGCACCCAAGAAATTTATATAAAGCGATTCTTCTTCCCGAGTGACAGGCATTAGTTCGATGTCGATGTATATGTATTAGGAGTTAGCGATAGCGATTTTGTAGCTAAAAGCACACATGTGTTTTTAGTCATCAATCAGAACTGATTCTCCATTTTTGTTGTTTTTATTAGATATCTACTAATTTATAAATCATTCATTTACTTTAAACCTTGTTTTAAACCTAGAATATTTGGAATGTTCGATTGTGGAAACACGTTTGGGTGTAACATTTTTGCTTTTCATATAATTCAAAAGACATATTAAATCGCTACCACACCCGCTGTTGTTTATAACTTGTAAGTGTCCCTAAGATATTGGATGCCAAAACCTTCTGTCAGCGTGTTACGATAAAGAGCTGAGAATAATGGCCGTGATGAATGAGCGGGTGAGAGATATGAAACTAGATCGCACCAACATTAACTTTAATGCTTGAAAAATTGCTTGATAGCGATAAATTTAACACTCAATTTGATTAATAAATCTTTTGGGTTCATTTCAAGGTGTTGGTATCGGGAACATTGAGATGGGCTGCCCAATATCATCTGGGGAGACATAATGAAGGATCGGTTTAATAAAGAAAGGTTATAAAGACTCTGCGCTGGTGTAAAAGAATTTATTAGGAACGTGAATGCCACCAAGATATTTGTGAGTTGAGGACAATTTTTTTTTTAAATTTACTGCACAATAACATTATTTACGAAGTATATTAGTAATTGGTAAAGAACATCCAAAAATAAACAAAAGAACATCCAAAAATAAACAAAAGAAATACAAAGATTGCCTATATTACTTATACTTAGGTCTTATATTCGTGAAAATCATCGTTGTCGTTTTATTCAAAACAAAACCAAAACAAACCTTAATAATTGTAACTATAATTCTATATACTTTCAAGCATTTTGAATGATTAAATGCCTCGAGCTCAAAACAATCTTCACATGTTCGCAGTTTTCACTTCTCAACAATTCTTGGCACCCGTCAATAGACTAGCCCATATTCATGAGTACACAATTGGCTTTATTTTAACTGTGTCCCGTTTCTGAAAGTGGTCGCCACCCGCTGGGACAGAAATATTTACGATCTGACTCCAAGCTCATATTGTTTGATTCAAATACTGAGATTGTTAAGTGTTGATCACTGTACGACTTGAGATGTAAATTTATTGATTGTTTATTAGACTTGTTAAATGGATATTACCAAGTTTGTGTTGCTATATTTATAGTTGTTTATGTGTCGTTTGATTAAGTAGATGAAATGTTTCGTCTTTTTATTAGAAATATGGTGATGAAATACCACCTTTGGTTACGTTATCACGTTATATGTTGAGATTATCGTCAAACATAGCCTTGTTTTCGAAATGAAACACACCTATGAAGATAATCCGCGTAAACTTTTGGAGAAAAAGTGACGGATTTAGATCAAATAATTCGTCAATCCAATTCAAGTTAATAAAATCTGTGACAAACTACTTTTATCCAGTCACAAAAAATAATTGAATCCATGATAGTAAAAAACTACCATTAAATAGATTTACAAAGTAATATAACTCCTGATACCTTAATTTAAGAACCATTTTCATTCATATGCTGTAAGCGAAATAGGTTCGCTCTGAAATAGGACAAACATCGTGAATGTTCCTTTTAGGTAGGTTTTATATTTGCTCCTGATAGGTTTGTGACAGTTGGACTAGAAGGTAATGTGTGAGCGAGAGCGATAGTTATAATAAATAGTAAATAATAAAATAATAAATATTCTGGGACATTATTCCTCACACACGGCCATCTGACCCCAAACTAAGCAGAGCTTGTACTATGGAAGCCAGGTAACTGATATACTACATATACTACTTTTCTTTTGTAAATACATACATATATAGATAATTACACCCAGACACAGCACAAACAGACATGTTCATGCACACAAATGTTTGTCCTGAGTGGGAATCGAACCCACGACCTGCGGCGTGATAGATAGGGTATCTTACCAACCACGCCAACCGGCCCCCAATGTATTTATATTGAAACTGTTCTTATTTTCTTTTTCTTTTGTAAGCTACATCAATATGTTTATCATACCCTCTCATCTACTCATATTCTTACTCTTATCTACCTTATGTGATTTAGCATAACATGTTTCTACTCCATTTATATTTATTTCTTTTTAAAAGCATATTTGTTAACTATTGATATAATTTCGGATAATTATCTATTTATATATTTTATTAGATTACCCGGTCAGTTTATGTCTCTCCCGCTATCTCCACACAAACATATCGTAACCCTTACAGACAGAGCGAAATTGAACGCATAAGTTCTCTTTAGTCTCGACACAGGTGGGCGACTGTCCATGCCACTCGAATTTCTGGAAACGATGTGTATTCTCATCTATTATCCCTCTCAGTTACGGAAATACTATCATTGTTTATTAAAATTTTATCTTCGGCAAATGGAAAATGACGTTCAGAATTTAAATACGTATCTTAGGTTCATTAATAAGGTTATATATGCATGCACATTATCTTGCAACGAATTACTTAATTTCGCGTCTAGGTTTTGTAAGCTTACCATGTTTGACCACAAACTTATAAACCCATCTATTGTTAAGTAAGTTATTCTGACGTATGAGCTCTGGAATAAAATCTATACCCTCGTGAACGTAGGCAGGTTCTTTCATGAACTATCCTATTTTATTATCTAGAGATTATTGCCGATTTTTCTCAGCAAAAGTAACCTTGCGAATCGTACGTTAAATTCAGACTATTCTTACGTGCCTGTTTAAGTCTATTTCAATATAAATATATCAATTTAATTATAGTTTCATTATTTCTATGTATAATATGAATTTTATTTACAACAATCATTATCTACTAACAATAACAACAAACCAAATCTTAACTACTTAAACTAAATAATAATATTATAATAAAACAATTAAAGATAAAAAAAAAAAAAAAACTGCACTCCAGGAGTGACAGAAGTGAAAACTTTTTTTTGATCTCAATCTCAATCTATATGTATGTCGCTGTGTCGCATCTCAACGGTGTCGCGAGTCCAGAGGTTTTACCTCATCTAAAAAAATGCGTACCGCGCTAAAAGAAGTTTATACTTCAAAAACTGCGTTTAGATCGCCACCTGCAGGCATAGTTCCCAAAAAGCTGGTGACGTTACCTCGTTGAATTGCAATACAATACGTTGCCCGAGGTAAGCGCCAGCTCTTTGGTCACCTGTTAAATCAACAAGGCGTCTGGATATCTCAATATTTCCATGTTATATTGTTTTTTTGTTAATTGACCTTGATTTTATGGAGATAAGAAGAAATACCGGTCTTATTGGAGATCCTTAGGGGAGGCCTATGTTCAGCAGTGTCTTGCGGCTGAGATGATGATGATGATGATGATGAAGAAGAATGAAAAGTTACGATGTTACCTAAATAATATTCTGGGATATTCCTAACACGGACGTGTTAGGAACACGGACAAATCAAACTAAGCAGAGCTAGTAACTGATAGTTATCTGGTTCCCATAGTACATTACAAGTCATATTAGATAGATAGGGTATCTAATCATTTATTAAGTTTATAGAATTAAATGATATCAAAGATAAAAGCCATGGGTATTTTATTACATCTTGGAAAAAAATCTAGGGTCTATATACATTTTTTTCATAGAAAAGCTAAATCTAAAAATAAATATTCCATATATCAAAGTCAATTATTTTATATTACATTAAACCCGGCTTGTATTAAAAAGCTTTTACTTATAAGGGAAAATTCCAGACGCCAACTAGTTATCTCCACAAAAATCTCGTCCTTCCATGAAAGAACGTAAAAAATACAGCCTAAAAATATCTCTGAGCTAGACTTGTAAACTGGCATTCAATAAAGACGGAGAGGGAGCGACACGAGATCTGAAAACGTATCTTATTTGAAAATCAAAAACGAAATGAGTTGAATCTAGGATTCATTCAAAAAACGTACTGTGTATGACGTGCAAACATCACCCTACTACTGGTTTTAGAAGGACTCTCATTCGACTTTTGGTGACCAAAAAGTTGAACGAGAAAATCATTATATAGCTGTGGTATTTAGTCATTTTATGCGTACTGCTTGTAACTTTTATTAAGTTTTTGAAGTGTATTAATATTGAAATTTATCATTTTTTTGTTGATTACGTGAAATTTGGGCTGAAGCCGTAATTAAACACATATTTTGATCTGTACTTTAAAAAAAAGAATATGCTCTATAATTCATCAACATCTCAATAATGCATAACCCCCAAAAAGAAAAAAAACAATTGACCTACACGTGCTCAATTTTCTCAAATTAGTTCTTTCTGTCTGTTAGATTGTTCTCGAACACTTATCACTTGAACATAAAAAATCTACAAAATAAGTTCCCAAGTAATGCCCTACGTACACATTTTCCCTCCAGCCCAGGTGCACTGGCTCAACAAAAACGTGTCCGGGACACGTCTGGGCCCTCTTATCCCATGGTCCATTGTGCTCACTCGAATAACGAGCGATTGGAGTGACGCTAGGTTTGCGTTCCGATACGTTATAGCCAATTTTATTTTCAGACTAGCATGGTAGCATTCGGGCCGGTTGGCGTGATTTATAAGATACCCTACCTCTCACGCTATAGGTCCGAAGTTCGATCCCCACATGATAGACATAGAAATAAATATTTTTTTTATGACATCAAACACGGCCATCTGACCCCAAACTAAGCAGAGCTTGTACTATGGAAGCCAGATAACTGATATACTACATATTATACTACTTTTCTTTTGTAAATATATACAATACTTATATAGATAATTACACCCAGACTATTATTAATTATATCAGGTAAAACAGACATGTTCATGCACACAAATGTCTGTCCTGAGTAGGAATCGAACCCACAACCCGCGGCGTGATAGATAGGGTGTCTTACCAACCACGCCAACCGGCCCGTCAATGTAAATTTGTATGCATGAATGTTTGTTTGTTTTGAGGCTGCGTGTAATTTACTATACTGGGTGATTTTTTTGTCACTGGCAATACTTGCAGGGGTGGGAGAACTCATCAAAATGAACATCTTTTATTGTGGGACTAGCTGTGAAATCATGAAAAAGTTATCAATGTAATGAAAAATGTATGAAGCAACCGTTTTATTTTACGCAATATCAGAGTTAGCCCCATAATAAAAGTTGTTCACATTGTTGAGTACTTCCACCCCTGCAAGTATTGCCAGTGATAAAAAAATATAAGTAGGTATATATTATAATATTTATTTGGTTTCCATAATGTCCCAAGATTATTATTAATTAAAAATATTACAGCAGCATTCGATGATTGGTGACAATTTTAGAAAGTATTTTCTATGATGACATTATTAACTATTACATAATTTAATATTAATCCACAGATACTAAATCCAATTCAGCATCATTACACTTCAACCCGGAAACTTATCCACGAAAAACAAAGACATTACACCCGGTCATGCCCACTTACACAAATGGATGCAAATTACCGGATTACCCACAATTTGCCGATAGATAGTTATATTATTGGGTCGGGTATGCCTGGCGGACTCGGATCGCTTACGTTTCGTAACGAGCCTTTACCTTCGAGATTGCATCTTGGGCTGCAGTCCTGATTAGAGGCTGCATTTTGCTAAGAATGCACTCTTAGGGGAATTTCTTTGTCGGACACACGGCCCGGTAGGTTTAGGGGACTTGTTCGGTGAAATAAAATTTTACAAGGTATAACTTAAATTTAACTACGCAAGTTTTTTTTCTATGTCAGAAGGCTAACAAGCAGGCGTACCAACTGATAGTAAGTGGCTACTGTTGCCTATTCCAGGCGTATTGCCAATGTTTTGCCGACTTTAATAAAGCCTAGGTGGCAACTGGCTCTCGAGTGCAACTGCCGGGACACACCAGTAGATGTTTGTCTTAACATTTTCAACTTAGGGTTGCAGCCGGACAGGCTCAAGCTCATGAATTCAAACCGAAAAAGATCAAAATTTGACTTTTGCTGCGGCATCCGACGTCATTACCACAGAGCTATCATCGCCTTTATATATAACTAGCTTTTCCGCGCGATTTCACCCGCGGTCCTTCCGATGAATCTTGTGTTTCCCCAGGACAAAGCCTATAGCCTTCCTCGATAAATGGGCTATCCAACACTGAAAGAATTTTTCAAATCGAACCAGTAGTTCCTGAGATTAGCGCGTTCAAACAAACAAACTCTTCAGCTTTGTAATATTAGTCTATACTAATATTATAAAGTACTTTAATAATACCCACTTTATCTATATAAAGTGGGTATTATTGTAACTATCTAGCTTTTGGGTTGTTATAGCCTCAAAATCTTGCCGAAAAATCAAATAATTTAACAATGACAAATTTTATAACTTTTGGAGAAATGCTTTAATTTTTATTTACCTATAAAATGCTTTCTAAACACATCAGCGTTGTGTACGAACGAGAATTTCGCTTCAGTCTTATACAATTCTCTTGTGAATCTCACAGTGATCTCAAATATTCACCCTTGTGTTGCCAGTTGCGAATTTCTCGAGCTCTCATTGGTAGTTTAAAATTCTCATTTTGAACGAGATAAAGATTCTTTGTGGCCACGGGATGTCACTGAGATTATGGAGGATTTAATAAAAAATAAAAGATGGATTATGATTTACTCTCTTGGTAATGTTTGATGATATAAATATGCTCATATTTACATATTTACAATTAAAGTAAAAAATACAAACTATGATATATAGAAAACATCCTCAAAGCCCTCGCTGCTGTCGATAAAGTCTCCGCAGCGGCAGCGATGAGGATGATTGGTCCTGGAACCAAGACCATATCAATATTAAACTCAATGACAATTCTGCTGGTTACATACATTTTAGTTGGTACTTTGCCATACTTGCTGTACCCCGTGGTTTAACCTGCGTTTCTGAGTTAAAAAATGGCCTTATCTTCCTCAATAAACCGGCTTTATAACACAAAAGATTTTTTCAAATCGGATCTGTAGCTTCGGAGATTATGTTCTACATCAAAACTTACAAACTCTTTATAATATTAGTGTAGATTGCACGATGACTGTATCTTTATTACTCTGATATTTTTAATATAAAACGAGCTTGCATTTAGATAAACTGGAAGTATTGATGAGAAAGCCGAAGATGCTTAGCTTAGCATACACAGCATTAAAAGATGCATATTTCTTCTAGTACAGTTATATTAAGTTACAAAAATTTTACTTGCAAGATTCCACCCGGAAAAACATAGATACATTGCAAGTTAATATAAAGCTTGTAAAAATAATTCTTTATTGATACACCGTTTCAAATAAAGAAAAAAGAACTTCATACTCATCAACTTATGGACCTCCGCTGCAGGACGTAACTTTTCCCAATAATTGCCACAACTTCTGATCCTCTATTTCTCACATCCACCCGCCGTCTACCAGGTTTCGTAGGTCATTGGTCCACCTAGCGGGAGCGCGTACCACACTTCACTTGCCTGTGCGTGGTCTCCAGTCAAGAACTCGTCTACTCCATTAGTTATCCGGATTGAGTCGGTAGGCAGATCAAATAGGTTGTTGAACTTGTGGAATATATAATGACCTGCCCGCCTTCAGCTCTATTCTCAGAGCTATATTTGTTAGTTTAGTTATTAATCTTTGTAAACACTTGAGGTAAAAAAAAACCGAGGAGTTTGTTTCGCCGTTTCATCTCCTGTCTGGCTCTTACTTACAAAATAGTAGTAGACAAAAAATGACGTTCAATGAGTGTTCCAAGTGTATCCTTATATTAAATAAAATTTTCTTATTTCTTATTATTAGAAATTAAATCGATAGTGTCCCAGAATTTTTTTCACATTATAATTGTTAAGTCTGCTTTACTTATAAATTTTTTTTTTGTTAACTTTATGCATTTAAGTAAAAAAGGATCATTGAGAGCATATGTCTAAATATTTATATTTTTCGAAAACAATTTTTTAATTTCACTCTCAACATTTTAACAGAAAATACAAGTTGGTATAATCTTTTTCTTCCTAATTAGCACTCTGTTCCTAATGATGTTCCTACTCCAAGATTCTGAATAAAAATCTTAGTCTAAATTGCTTTCAAAGATTACCTTGTCGCTCTGAATTTAAGATGATCTCGGAATAGCGCGCGGCGTAATTTTGTAAGAGCTACAATAATAAAATCTTCACCTAGTACCGTGTTAGGACATTATCAGAACATTTCTGAGATCTCACCTCTGCCCCCACTTGTGTCTTCCACTTTGTAAAGTAAGTTCCCTCATACACGACGCTACAAAAATGGATCTGGTTGAGCTAGAATGCATATCTATTTGATTTGAGCATCATTAGTGAAGTTTGTAGTGGGGATATCAAAAAAAATTGTCAGAAAAAAACATAAAAATCATCATTAGAATTTTTTATGCGACGCGACGCAAAATTTTCACAAATATGATCGTGCATTTTTTCAAATATTAGCATGTCAATTGGATAGATTTGATCAATACAATATTTAGTTACAATCATATAATCACATGAGCTTCTCAAGATTTCCCTCTAACGTACCTTAGACTTACTATGTGCTATACAATTCCAAGAGCAATTGATTAAATTTTCAATCCGACACTCCCCTAATTCAACGATTATGTCTCGTGTAACGACGCCCTAACTTCTGGAGCTTGTTACAGGTTTATCTGTGCAATATATTCAGCTAACTGCTGCACAGTTAAGTTGGTCTCAAGTTGCTATTATGTTTATTGCGCTTATAATCATGTTGTTTATGTTTGTATTTCTGTTGTCTTTGGTGGAGTATTTTTTTAAATTTTATATGGCTTGCAATTTGCCACGTGATTAAGAGCAATGACAGGGATGTATTTAAAAATCCTTACTCTATTAATAACATTAATATTATTTTTCTTAAAATTATTCTAACTATCTATCTATCTAATCTTCTAATCTAATATTATTAATGCGAAAGTGAGTTTGTTTCTGAACCGATCGCCATGAAATTTGGTACGCAGATAGCCTATGGTATGGTGAAGGACATGGGCTACTTTTTTCCTCGGGATCGCGGGTGAACCCGAGGGGGACAGCTAGAATTAATTTGTATGCATCTGTATACCTTTGCCTTCACAGGCACTAGTGTATTGTCAAACTCTAACGCACAGTTCGGAAAGTTACTTTGAAAAGAACGAAATTTCATATAAATCAGTTCAAAAAATTTTGCGTGAAAGAGTAACAAACGAGTAATGATATTAGTAGCATGAGCAATAATTACTCAAAAATTATTGAAGCAAGTATAAATACTGTTACCACAAAGCGATTGGGTCATTCTGCCGTCAACGAACCATCGCCTAAAGACTTAAATAGGCTTTGCATTTATTATCAAATGATGGTCAGGACACAATCAGTAATCGGATTATTAGTTGATCCCTTGACGTGGCCAATAACGTGGTAAAGTCGTCTCTAGCTGTAACTAGGTTGCTAACGTTACCAATGGAGGCTTTGGGCTCACATTATTAGTAAAATATAACAAAAAATGTCTACCATTTACCATTTTGTCTACCAGTCTACCATTTTAGAAGTTTTGTCTATAATTTTACTAGAAAAAATACAAAAATGCAAGCTAGAATACCTACTCGTGTACAGAAAATTACCTCAAAGCAACTGGCGCTGCCAATGGGCAAGGTTGCCAGCTTAAAAGAAAATAAATCCTACCTAAACGGTAGTTCCATTATGCGAAGGAAGCTCCACAGCCGGAACATGCTTGGTGGTCGAGATAAAATCAAAACATTTTCAAAAACATGACAATTGTGTACCATTTACGTAATTCTTTAATAGAAACCTTTTTATCTGAACAAGAATCTCGATTAATAGTCAAATTCAATGTTGCCACCAAAGAGCAATCTTAATAAATCCATCTCGTTCAACAATACGAGAGATGTTCATCATTTAAATTAAATTTTGAGGAATTATGTCGTATACAATTTAATTTTAAGTGAACGGAATTGGTATTGTTGGTTGGTACGCCCACATTTGGGCCCTATCACAATTTGTCGGCTTTAAATCGGTTGGTACATAAATAGCTTGACAGTGACAAGATAATTAATATTAACTTCAATATTATTACTATTAGATATGAGATCTAAATTTTAGTAACATGATTCTTCTTTCAACGAATGTTAAAGATTATGGATTATTTAAATCTGGAAAAAGAAACTCAATTTGCCTGAACAAAGTCTATAGAAAATGTCATTGTTAGTTTCCGAGGTTTTTTTTGAGGTTCTAGAATTTTTATTTAATATCAATAAAAACAAATAAATTATAATAATAATAACTATTTACTTTAGATAATTATAATCCATATGCTCAAAGACTAAATGCAAGCCTGAAAACTGAAAAAAAAAATACTGCATCCTAAAAATATTTTTAACAACTTCAGAGATCTCTTACAGAAAATATCAGATCACAAAGAAACAAACAATATCAAAAGTTCTCACTCATATCGACATACATACATATTTACAAAATGTTTTGAAATTCGTAACAACAACAAAAAAATGACCATAAACTACGCTCATTATAGCTGTATATGACATTTGACGCGCGGGTCAAATCTATTGTCTATTTGTTGCCTACGCACGCGACCGGCGGGTATGGAGGTTGCGTAAACTCACCGGGGACTGGCGACTGGGGACCGAGGCGACTAGGGAATGGATAATATTGGATGAACGTCATTAGTTGTTTGGTCATTCTGACCATTTGTCATAATCTCGCCGATGCAACGGTGTTGGGGACTTAGGAGGTAACTGTTTGTGTTCTTAATTTGAATTTACCTTGCATTTGATTGAACTCTTACTGTGGGCAAGTGATTATACAATAATTTTCCAAATACGGTAGCTCAGCTAAGCCGATAGCACAGTCAAAGTGATTTAGGCCCTCCTAGGGCCTAAACTGAATATAAATCACTTTGACTTTGACCAAAATCGTATGCGATAAAAAAGAAAAAAATATGTCATAGTTTTACAATGAGCTTTAACGCAGTATAGCTACGTTCTATATCGACATTTCACTGACACAATTATTTTACGTGGGAACATTTTGGTGTGTACAATATATAATAGCTATACATTTTTATGTACATTGATTAATAAAAACTAGGTAGATACTGATCACTGCTGATTTGGGACAAAATAGTTTAAAAAAAAATGCGGTCTGTTATGTATTTGAGAAAAATTGTACCAACACTTATATTACTACGTAATTCTACATAAAATATCCAGGATTTGTTTTGTTTTTGTTTTTACTTATTTAGAAAATACAAACATCATAAGTTTTTATAAATAAGTAAACAAAATGGCTATAAAACTTAACATAAGCCAATTATAGGTTTTCCTAAGTTATGTGGGTGTATTTCTTTGTAGGTATATTTCATATATATATTTAACTACACTTTCAGGCTTGAATTCTTTTTCGCGCTTTCAGATTTGATCTTATAGTGAAGTTGTTTATATTAGTAAACTTGACTCGCGATTCATGGTATTTTTTTAAAATATTTGGCTGTAGGACGTACATTGTATTGACAAGGCAAGGAGATAATGAGCCAAAACTAACTCTGTTTATGATAACAATTTCACTACTTTACTGTCTCAACACAACAAATTAAGAATTAATGTATTTTATTGATTGCAAATGCTTTACGATTCTTAATAATCATATTAAAATTCTCTATTCCTACTTCAAGAAGTGAAAGTGTGTTTGTTGGTTTGTTCTTCTTTCACATAGCAAAATATTAGATATTTTGATGTCTCGTTAGACTTCTAAAATATTTAAATTTTCATTAAATATAATTGGCAATGCATACTATTATTAAAAATGAATGACACTCGTACGCCCACAAAACTATGAATGTATTCAAGAAATATTTTTGAAATAGATTGTAGATACAACAGTGTATGAGAGGTCTACCTCTCGAGCTGTTGAGAGAGAGAGAGCATATGATATATCGCTCAAAGAGCAGCTCGACTGGGGAAGTAACTCCACCTTACATAATACCGCAGCCAAATAACTTATAGTTGTGTGTACTCCTGGTGTTGCATGCGTTTATAGGCTACGGTAACCGCTTACCATCAGGTGGGCCGTATGCTTGTTTGCCGAAATGTGGTATAAAACATAGTGTTTTTTGGCCATATATTATTATATAGCAATTTTGGTGTAATAAAGCTATTATTTTTGGAAGTTTACCAACATCTTCTATATCTGGGTATTCCTTACTATTATAAAATGCGAAAGTTGTTCACTCAGCAACGTAGCAACGTGATTTTTTTGCATAAAGATAGTTTATTGATCGGAGAGCGATATAGGGACCGCCGGAACCGCGGGGCAAGAGCTAGTTTATAAAATAAACAGTAGTTCTTAAAACGAATGAATATTTGTCACTGTAGCCAGTACAAATCTATAATGTTCTTTGGATTAGCAATTAAGTAAGTAGTTACACAACTTGGTAAAGAAAAAGTTTTTTTTTCCGCCTATCCTATTGCAAACCTCGCAACCGAAAAATTAACATTTCGTTGTTTTTTAGATACACCGATGCTCGACAAACTTCTCGAAGAGGAGTGAAAAAAAAAAGAAAAAAACAGCATAATAGCCAATCGCAAACTTTTGGAAACACTCATCCCAAAGCACCGCTGAGATAAACGATTCAAAAGGTAGTAAAATGCGGGAAATCTCGTTGAAAAGTTTACGGAAACGGCCGCCAGGTGTCCTCGAAGGCTTCGCAAAGTTTGCAGAATTAGCAGCGGATCTTTTTGGCTGGTTTCGGAAGATTTTCTTTTGTGAGAAATTTCGTCACTCGTTTTCATAAGTTAAAAGGTAAGGAGAGAGCTTTCTCTTTCATTAAAAATATTAAATTGTTTTCATAAAAATAACCCTCATTAATATAGAGGCTAGAAATAAACACACTTATCCGATTTCCCAATTTCACCATGGACAAAAGAAGAAACAAAAATAACGGCCAATTCATTATCCGAACTACCCGCGCAAAATTGAATTTCGAATACGTAGAAATCAAAACAAAGCGGCCCAACGTCCCGGTTCAGTGGCCGGTAACAAAAATAGGCCGGATTTGGTGTAGCCGTTTACACAAACAGCGGGGGCAGAAAAAAAAGAAAAAATAAATAAAAATAGAGTACAGACAGACAGACGCATCGGAATACGAACAGAACAATGTTTCTGGCAGAAATAACAAAAAGACATACGTTATGTATATGCGATTTTCAAAACTTTTGATAGTACTAGATTTGTCATTTGTGAAATCTGTGTCATCTTGCCAATTTGCTGCGACATGCTTCAACATTAGTTAAAAATCAAAAAGCAGACATTTCTCGTAAAGACGATTGTAATTTATAATATAATATATACGTAGAATTCAAGTCCAGACAGATCTGAAACCGTTGAACACACATTTCTCCAGTCGAAGAGTAAACAATAAACAGTGAACACAAAGTCATCGGCTCGGTACTGACGCATAACGGCTATTTAAATTATTTACACTACGCCAACCGATCCCGGGAAACGTTCAGTAGTGTGTTTACATAAAACACAAGCTTTAACAATCTAGATATATTCTCAAAGTTGATGTGATGCACCTTTTTAATTAGTTGAATTTCTGCAATATTGTACATATTCAATTTTTCAATAAAGTTGGTCTTGGTAGCTTTAACCAATGGTATCATGGATACATTATCCTACTAATATTATTAATTTTGTATGTTTGTGACCCAATCACGCATAAACGGCTGAATGGATTTGAATGAAACTTAGCCCATAGATTGATCATACCCTGGAATAACAAATCGAGTACTTTTTATCCCGGAAAAACATAAGATCCCTCGGGAATGCGGGTAGAACTGCGGAGCCGAATGTAGTAGTTTAATAAAATCATCCCATTCATCTAAAAAGGGGCCATCCATTTTGAGAACCGTCACAACTTCGACAGGCATGCAGTACCGGCTGCATCAGATTAGTTCCACTTGTGTCCATTAGAATCGTTCCACGAAATGTTAATTTTTCCAGTGTCCATAGAAAAAAAAAATGTAGAACGGATGGCGTAGTCAGACCGAATGTTGTGTCATGCTTGGTCAAATTTGAAACTGGTTTTGTTTGGCGAAAATAACTGTTTGTGGCTGCGAGTATTTTATAGTCAATTTATTTTCTTTTCTGACGATATTATATACCTTAACCTTTTTACACACTTCCAATAATGTTCCAATTATGTTCAATACCTAATAATAATGTTCGAGTAAAATTATTTGTTTGCTGCTAAGAAAACAAGACTTACCTATGTATCTAAAAAAACATTGATATTCAGCGATTTTTAATATAAAATATTATCTGAAAATCCTCCAGACAAAGATAAACAATCAAGCCTAAATCTATCTATATAAATAAAAATGAATCGCAATGTTTGTACGCACATAACTTCCTCGAACGATTGCACCAAATTGGATATATTTTTTTTGTGTTCGTTATTATCAGGACAAGGTTTGTATGAAAAAAAATACACTGGGAACGTGGGTGAAACCGCTAGACAGACAGAGAAGCGCTCGTGGCGTAACTTGATTAGCCGTTCTTAACCAATCAGCAAAGTTAAGCAACGTCCGGTTTGGCCGGTACCTGGATGGGTGACCGCCTAGTGGTATTTCATCTTGAGCGTTTCCGTGCTTCGGAAGGCACGTTAAGCCGTTGGTCCTGGTTATCACTTAATTGTGATAGTCGTTAAGCTAGTTGGAGACCTCCTAGGTGGCTTGACAACTCCAACAGTAGGTTGACCACTAGCCTACCTCCACCAACCCGCAGTGGGCACGCGTGGTGGAGTATTTGCCCATTCCCCTTTCACCATTATTCGTGAAAGGAGGCCTGTGCTCAGCAGTGGGCAGATATAGGCTGTAATTATTATTATTATTATTAACTAAACAGAAAGAATGAACACAAAAATTACTGAAAGAAAAGGAACCTATTGGAAAATTACTGAACCGTTAAATCTTAAACGATATATTATATCACAATTACATTAATAAAGTCTCGAGAAAGATACGATACTAAAATAATAAGAAATCCGAATAACTTTTATTTTTTCGAATCATGTACTTACTATATTTTGAGAAACTAGCAAACATAAAATATTTAAGACTCAGAAATAACCAAATGCCTGACATTTCCTCGAAATTAAATAAAAATACAAGACTGAGGCTAACCAGCCGGCGCTAAATGCAACAAATCAACGCGGTCCCCACATGTTACGTTACGATAAACAGATCTTTGTCTCACTCGATGCGTCCGCGCAGCTGTTGCCGAAAAAAAAAAGTTTTGTCTTTAAGGCTAAGCATCCGGTGATTTTTTATGGTGTTAAATGATACCATTTAAGTGGTTACACAGTTGTTATTGTTCTGTTAATTGGGGTGTTAATCTATTTCCGGGTTTTAAGTGAGTTTAGAAATAAAACATTTTTGTTTGTTATTACACAGTTCTTTTTTTAATTTTGAAACTTTTTAGTTTCAGAACGCTTTATAAAATTTGTAATTTTCTTATAATTTAATAAATTAAAATTAATAACTCCCGCGTTCCCGAGGATATTGTGTTTTCCCGGGATAAAAAGCCGGGTAGCCTTCCTCGATAAATGGGCTATCTAACACTGAAAGAATTTTTAAAATCGAACCAGTAGTTCCTGAGATTAGTCCCGTTCAAAGAAACAAACTCTTCAGCTTTATAATATTAGTATAGATTACAGGTGTGATAACAGAAGTAGACACGACATTCTCAGCATTTTTACCCAGATTACATTCTATTTTACACGCATCCAAAAATACCCTTATCTATCAAAGCATCTAACAAATCAATTTCAGTCCCTTCGAAGAATAAAAATACCGGGTTGTCTATAAATAGCACATAAGCTGGATTTTATGGAAAAAGAGTAAGTAATGGATATAAATCCAATGATCCATCAATGTACCTATTTATTATATAAACGTATTTGGAGTGATTTTAATTGGTATGATTTTGTTTGGTTGAAGTTTGCAACAGTTTTAGCAAAGATGTCCTACCTATTTAACACTTTTAGCTTATTTTTATAAATAAAAATGAATCACCGATATGTTTGTACGCGCATAACTTCTAAACGACTGCACTAAATAGGATAAATCTTTCTTTTATGTGTTCTTTATTGTCAGGAGAAGTTTTGTATAAAAAAAAATTTAAAAAATCGAACAATTTTTTTTCTCGGGAACGCAGGTGAAACCGCGCGGTTGACAGTTAGTTATAAATATATATAATTAAAATACTATCCTACTAGTATTATAAATGTGAAAATATGTTAGGAAGTTTGTTACCACTCAACACAATAATGAATGAACAAATTTGGATGAAATTTGATACACAGAATCCTATATTCTGGATTATCATACAGGATTCTTTTTATCTCGGGAAAACATAAGATCCCTCGGGAACGCGCGTGAAACTGCGGGGCGGAAGCTAGTGAGCTAATACTAGTCGATCTTATTACGTGAGGTATAAAACAACTCTTGTTTAACCCAAGTTTTAAGAAGCCGCGTTTCAATATAAAATATTATATGACGTTAGAAAGTGACAGATTATTATATTTATCCATCCACCATCTGGTAAAAGACTAGATAAATGTCCAGTTCCCAGAGTTAACAGTAAATTTGCCCAACAACACTATTGTAATGTTGCACCTAGGCTATATAACAAACTTAATATAACAAACTTAATCTAATACATAAAACCAAAAGTCTATCCAATTACCAAATTAAAAATAAAATTAAACTATGGCTTAAAGAACAAGACTACAACGATATAGAAAAATGATTGCTAATATAGAATAGAATCGAAGCTGCAAGTCACACACAAACATCATAAACACAAACACAAACACAAACACAAACACAAACACAAACACACACACACACACACACACAAAACATTACGCACAACACATTACACACACACACACACACATTCATATTTTTCTATTGTACCTAGCTAATAATAATGTATTTTCGAATAAGATGTAACAATTTTGCTTCACTATTTATTGGGGAGGAACTGATTACCAATATACAGCTAACGCTAGTTTGGTATTCAGGGCTTGTATTCACTGTAAACACCTTGTTGTTACAATAAAGATTATTATTATTAAAGATTATTATTTAGAAACAAAATACTTAATTCAGAATGTAAATAATGTTTCTGAAATAGCAAAAATATCATCAAATAATTAGAATACGAAAAATAATAATTAATTTAACTCAATGCATTAGGCATATTGACGGGCTGGTTGGCGTGGTTAGTAAGATACCCTATCTATCACGCCGCAGGTCGTGGGTTCGATTCCCACTCAGGACAAACATTTGTGTGCATGAACATGTCTGTTTGTCCTGTGTCTGGGTGTTATCATCTATATATGTATGTATCTACAAAAGAAAAGTAGTATATGTAGTATATCAGTTATCTGGCTTCCATAGTACAAGCTCTGCTTAGTTTGGGGTCAGATGGCCGTGTGTGAGGAATAATGTCCCAGAATATTTATTTATTATTTACATATGGGGATTGATTTAAACTACATTCAAGCAATTCAAGTAAAACGAATTGATCAGTCGCCCACAAACTTGGCTAGGCAATGATTGCTCAGTGGTAGTGACGTTGAGTGCCAAAACTAAGGTCGTAGATTTGAATCCCATAATGAGCTTAAGCTTTCGGTGAAGGAAAATATCGCGAGGAAGGAAACCATAGCACGGTGGCAAGGTACTTTGTCAGTCACTTTAGAACTTGTAGAGTAGTCCTCCCCTTATGTTCAAAATCTATCGTCAAGATCCTACCCGTGTGCTGACCACCTTCTGCCACATCATCACTTGCCATACCACATGATTGTGGTAAAACACAAACCTATATAGTGAAAACAATAGTCCACAATGAAGAATTGATGTTAAAAGCCTGTCAAATAGCTAGCTTCCGCCCCGCGTTTTCTCACGCATTCCAGTAACTAATGTTTTCTAGAGATAATGCATGTTTAACTTTAGGATTTCGATAGGAATCCATGTCGAGATCGCTTAATGTACGAACAAACAAAAAACATTCACATAAGTAGGTACTAAATTTTGTGTTAAAGTTTTCTTATACAGAGTGATGTTTTAGTCACTGGCAATAATTGCAGGGGTGGAAGTACTCATCAATGCTAACAATTTCTATTATGTAGTAGTAAATACTTAATCATGTAGTACACGCAGACATTAGACATTTTATGACAAAAAAAAATTACACCTTGGGTTACACTATTCAAGTTTTAGTAGGGATCCCTAATTATTTCTGGAAATAAATATAGCCTATGTTACTTGGTGAAAAAGTAGCTACCTAACAGTGAAAGAATTTTTAAAATCGGTCGAGTAGTTTTTGAGTTAGATCGTAACAAACAAATCTTTCCTCTTTATATTATAATATTAATATAAGTTTAGATTTATAATATTAGTTAAGATATACTAGCTGATCCCACGGTTTCTCCCGCGTTCCCGATATAATAAAAAATAGCCTATGTTACTCCTTATAACACCAGCTATCTGCCATTGAAAGTCCCGTCCAAGCCGATCTAGCTGTTTCGGGGATTAGCCGGAACAAACAGACAGACTGACAGACAAAATTGTTACTTTCATATGCATTTAGTAAAAAGCTATTATTTTAATATTACAAACAGACACTTCAATTTATTTATTGGTATAGATACAGATATTATTATATATTATATATTATTCTTTCATAAATATTGCTCTAAATACTTCCTTAAACTGAAACTTCAAATTCCTTTGTGAAAATATAATCCTAATATACCCAGGGTTTTGAGTAGCATTCATCCACGGTCCCCACATTTGAATAACCAGTGTGGACTTCACAAAATTGTAATTTATCGTCAGCCGGCTCATTGGACGTCCATTTGGTTTGTTTTTCTTTGTCACAATATAGAATGAATGTTTTTTTTTGTTGACGGGATTATGTGGATAACCATATTTTTATGTAATACACACTGGCGTTATTTAATTAAACGCCTCACTTTTATTTTAGAGTTTTTTTTTTGTGTCATATTCAATGAATTAATAAATAAAAACACTGAGACTTTCTTCGCACATAGCTATCCGATCCCAAACTAAGCATGAGTTTGTATTACCCCCGTTTTACCCGTTTTACCCATTGGGTACGGAACCCTAAAACACTATCGTTTTTGTTCTATTTGAGAATGGGACGAGTTGACAGAGTTGGGACATATCATGGGACTAGATAATGTTAATTTGGGATGAGTTGCCTAAAGACGTACCTAGTTCAAATAAAAAAAAAAATGGAACCTAATTACATTCAGCAACATCCTTTTAGCTACCGACCCTATTCAATGCAGCAGCCAATCCAACAGTTCACGGTGATTTAAATCTTATCGTCAGATTCCCGTGAAGACCTTTCTTTGTATTATCGCCCTTGTTTCTTTCTAACTAAAGGCTACTTTGTTTGTCATGTTCTATTTTTTAGACTATTATATATTTCTTTGGCCTTATTTTACGGCTACATTCAGATTTTTAATGCAGCATCTTTTGAATTACGTAGACTAGTTTTCTCTTCTTCACATTATGTCCGAACCATGGAAGCCGAGATTTGTATATTTTTTTTTAACAAGGCTATGTATCTCATAAACACCTTGAGAAGAAAATGGTCTTAAAAATTGTTAGAATAAACGTCAAAGTCAAAGCCAATTATTCAGTTTGGGCCCTAGGAGGGCATTTATGATGGTCGAATTTACTGAAGTTACCATCGGTTCGGAAGTCAGCCTTCAACTGAGAAGAACCGGCAAGAAACTCAGCAAGATTACATTTTTTATATATTTTTTTTATAATCTGACTATTGGCTATATTTTTTCAAAAACAGCAAAATGTACAAGTGTGTTGTAAAACGAAAAATACCAATATAAAGTAAATAATAAAATGTAACGCAAACAAGTTCTATTTAAATAAAACGTAACGTAAAAATAAACAATCTTTTATTTTGTTAACTGCTTTATATTAGTTAACTTTTTTAACTCACAGCTCTCAAGTTTGACAAGCTCCAAATTAGGTACTCAACTAAAATAACAAATATAATTACGTTTAATTTAATCTTACTACAGCTCTTTTTAAGGACTAATAATCCTTGAAATTCTCGCGATAGCAAATTTTAATGGGTTCAGATAATTATGAGTTATAAAGTGTTAAAACTCATAAACAAGGGGATGAATGAAAAGAATGTAACTCATTACTTTAGCATTTACTTTTATGCTTCGTGCTAAGCGATAGTTAAAATTCATAATTAAATAAGCGTCGGTTTTAATTATAAAACGTTGATAAAATTGCTGTTTACATTGTTTATGACTAGTTTGTAATTTACTAATTGAATTTTGACCACGTAAAATTTTGGGTAAAGAAAAACGATTGACGGCTAGGTTAAGGTAGTAAATGAAAATGAAAATATTTTTTATTCAAATAGGCCTTCACAAGCACTTATGAATAGTCTGACTCTAACGCTCGGTTCGGAAGGTTGCTTTTACTGAGAAGAGCCGGCAAGAAACTCAGCAATTACTCTTTTCAAAACCAACTCAGATTTATTACATTAAATTATTTATCTAGTCTCACTGACAATATATGTGTGTTATAACAAAAAAAAAAAACAAAATGATGAGTGACATAGTTAATAAATAGACAGCAAATTTAAGCAGACCAGCCCCCACAAGCAGCACCTGTTCACAAGTATGACGCATGTGGCAGCCATCGCCCTCCTCGCACATATTGTAGGGAAGCGAGCGACCCGCCACACGACGCCGCCGCAAGCAAAGGCCTCAAAGTGAGCATGACTACCTTAAGCTTGCTAAAAAGAAAAACAATTTCATGTAGTAAGTACTTTGTAGTACCCTCATGGCTGACTACCACCTACCGGTGTGATCTGATAGCTGAATTTGAGAGCCAGTTCTCTAGCCAGGGATTGTGTACTTTATGTTTTTTTTTTACCAAACCTGTCATGATTATTTTTGCAAGTTGGTAACATTCCATTAACATTATCGATATCATTGAAAAAAATATCTACATTATCTTGGAAATACCTCAGTTCAAAGAAACAATAAACATTAGAATTGGAGGAATTCGAACGCCTTTGAGCAAGAAAAAATCTTCAAAGGTTACGTAACACTTCGGTCTAGTTTCATTTCTAGTCGGTATTTTTTTCACTTTATTTTCTTTTGTTCAATTGAAACTGTATAAAGTGCTTCAGACAAGAACAATTTGTTTTGAATAATCACTTTTATTTTTGAACTTTCATCGAAACGCCAGTGCGGGAATTTCTTGGCAAAGTGGAATACTACTTATTTCTAAATTTAATCTGTAGACGAGATTGAAAACATATAGCTGTCTATCTTGTATGGAACCGTTTTATAAATCGTAAAAACGATTAATTAACGTATAACTATTATGAGTTTCATGTATGAAAAAGCAATAGATTTCATTTATTTTGATGTCTATATCTTTTAAATTATGTTGGAATAAAAACAAAGAGAATTAAAAATACCAACTAACAAACTAAATGAACTTTAAAATAAATTTGCGAACCAAAACTAAAAGCGACTCGTTTTCCTCTCCATTTCTACAAGTACGGAACCGTAAAAATGCCCACATCGTAAACTTAAGGCGGCAGAAACTTCCTCCTTGGAGATTCGAGTTTTTTCCTCGCTGACGAGCCGTCACAAAAGATCTACAGAACTTCTCTGCAGGGGGAGTAAATTGCTCGTCTTTCCCCCTACGCCCCCACTTGATTGTTAACGTGCACTCAAGTGAACGAAACGTTCAGAAATGAGCGTTGATTAGGTGTAAAAAGTATTGTTATAAATATTCTTTATTGTCAATATTAAGGCAGCGAAGGACAACCAATTCAAAGCTATCAATTGTGTAATTTTAAAGAAGGAAATTGCTTCCTTTTGTTTGATGTTAAAATAAGTTACCTATTATAATTCTGTCTAATATTTAAATATTAATGTTTTTATATACGATGAAGATTTATCAAAAAGCCATTTTCTATAGGACTCAAGTTGGTACTGGGTAGAAAACAAGAATTAGCAGTTTAATAAGTGACTTTAGTCTTACTGCATTAAAATATTAACACCTCTTTACAAGAAATTAACCTTAATATTTTTTAAACTGAACTTTATCATCATTATCATTTCAGGGTTGATCACCGATGACCATAGGCATCCCAATAAAATATATTTCTAAAAAAAAACTGACTTGAGCCATTAGTATCAGTGACATACAGGGACATTGACACCTGTGATTCTTTTAAAAAATGACATAGACTTGACGAAGAATCTGGGCCAGTACTAAACTTTGTCTCGACGAGTTTTGTTTTAATGCAGGGTCAGGTCATTGGTCCACCTGATGGGAGGTCCTAGTCAGCACTTTCAGTACGTAGTTGTTCAAGAGCCTTTCTTGCCCACCGGTCATTTACTCTTGGAGCGATATCAGCTTACAAACCTTACCCTGCTACGTCCGTAACTTTATTCCTTTACCAGTTTCATAATTACGGATCATGTCGCATAAAATACAAAGCGTATATCCCATTCCATAGTTCACTAATTGTTCTTTAGCTAACGTATGCGGCAAGGAGTAAAGGTTTGGCATAATTCAGACTAAATCCAATATGCAGTAGCAAAAGTGGCGTGACTAGTACGCGCAAGGCGTCACGAGGCGAGCGAATGAACACTTGTGTCGCTTCAGATGGTTCACACGCCACACGCTGTACACGGGTAAACGTCATACAGATCAGTGCATCGTATGAATATCAAGCTTCTGCCCCGTGGGTTTATATCTGTCCTAGGGAAAGTAAGAAAAGATAAAAGTATACGACTCAATCCATGGTATGATCTATGTATGCCTAGGTTGAATACAAATCCATGCATACAGAGAAACGATATATTTTATAATGACAATTTAACAATGACCACCATCATTTTTTTTCATCTTTTGTTTAGCCTTCTTATGGTCGATTTTTCAATTGCTGGATAAACCTCGGATAAGCTATTCCTCCGATAAGTCCATACAAAAACTGTTCTAATTTCAAATAAACAGCCAGATAGCATTTATCTGGCCATTGAAAAATCAGGCCTTATTATTATGTTTTAAACCGAACATATTTGCCCTATAAGTTATCACCAACTTTAACCTTCAACTAAATTTTGTTCTTGACTCACCAACAACAAAATATACAGCAGAATCATAAATTACACTGACGTTTAATGTCTCGTCGAATTGGCAGTCGGCCGTGGGAGCTCCGCAGTGGATAGCGCAGTAGTAATTAAGCTCGTAATTGTTCGGTTCAATGCGGTTGCATTGTAGAAGGTAGGGTAGTGGGGAACCATATTGAGTAATTTAGAAATAGCTTGATTAGTTGATTTTATTGGTTGGTTGTGGAAATTTGTTCCGTAGACATAGCTTTATATTTACATCGACTGCTTTAACAACCTGTTACAAAAATGATTCTTTTTTAATAGAAATAATTTTATGACATTAAGGCTTCTCAAATTTATTATTTCTGTGATTTGCTTAGTTGGCTAATGTTAAAAACTTGAATGCATGCATCCTCTCTTTGGGTGATTAAATTACTTCTTTGACTTCACAGCGAAGGAGAACATCATGAGGAAACTTGGAAATCCAAGAAGGTATTTGATGATCCAGCTAAGTATATAGCACTGGGTCCGCGTGGTAGACCTTGGTCAACCCCTTACACCTTTAGCATGTGTAATATATAAGCTCATATCAATCAATCTATCATTGCAACCACAGAAGTAGTCTCAAAATTATATTATACTCTAATGTAAATGTCACAAGCTCTACAATGCCTCAGCGCAGCGTCTCAGCACTCCATCACGTGAGAAATCCTAGCAGGCTCGTCACGAGTTTAGTTTTAGGCTGCGTTTCTACCAAAGATGCGTAGCGAGGGATGTGTTTTATCCACCAATAGGATCGCTTTATTTTCACAGCTTAGCACGTCATAGATTTAATGTAGCGATCCTATTGGCGGATAAAAACCCATCCCTCGGTACGCATCTCTAGTGGAAACGCAGTCTTAAAGAATAGCATTGCTGTAACCACTGTCGGGCCTATTACCAACAATAAGTAACATAAAAGCCGACAAGTGGCCATATATCGCGCTCACAATACATCTTTTGTTGGATTGAGTATATTTTGAGGGTCAGTTCATACTATTTTCTAGAACCGGACTATCTCCAGTGCTCTTGAAATTGATTTAAATTTCCACACGTTAATATTTCCTTTTCTTCATTCGAGGTTCTTATTAATACGTGCAACGTTAGAATGAAAGTATTAGAACTGAATTATCACAAATTTATTATTAGAGTGAAAAAAACAGTAAGAAAAAATATACGTAGTGAAAATAATAGACGAATGACATTTCATATTCAAAAAGCAATTAAGAATAATTTAAAAGATATAGAACCTCTACATGCTCAAAGATTACTTACGTTTTAAGATCTACCAGTTAAAACAAATTGATTTTACTTGTGATTTTTTTTTTAAATAAATGAAATGAAACTAATTATATTACTACTATAAATATAAATGGATCTTACATTTAGAGAGACCGGCATATTTTGCTATGATGTCAGCGTTCAAACTTAAATTGATATAATATATCATTTATCCTATTTGTATGAAACTTGGAACATTAATAGGGAAAATATTAGATCAACGAGAAAATATAATGGAACGCAAGGCAAAAGTAAGTCTTATTTAAAAAATATACCAACTTTTTTAAAACATTGCAATAATAATATATCCTATTTGAAAAGAAGGGGAAGAAGACAATTATCTTATACTATGTTTTCAAATCCAATCGGCCATTACGGCGTGATGGAGTATTAATTTAGTTTAAATTACCACCGCGGTTTGGGAAACAAGTTTTAACAAAGGAAAGGCACTAGTACTTAAGCTGTAGAGGTAATGTAGTGTGAATAGATACTTAATTTTAGTAGTCGTCTGTTTGAAGTGCATAGTGTATAAGGAATTCAGTACTTACCTGCTGTTGGAAATGCTTTTGTACTGTTTTTTTTAACACGCTTTCATCACCTTTAGCTCTAGCAAGATAATCTATTGTAAAACAATATAGATATGTATATGGTTGTTTATGTTAAATTCTTTGTTTTCTTTTTCTTTTGTTCTATGAAAATCTTTATAATTGTTACTTATAGTGTGCGAAAGTGAGTTTGTCTATGAGATTTGCTTCATTGAAATCTGTTAATGGACAGAGGATACATTATTATAGAGAATAGAATGGAAGTTTCTTTGTTGTATACAGGAGAAGTAATTATTTTAGAAGTAAAGGAGACATTTCAGGTGGATTTATTGCTTAAGCGATATCTTCTAGGCATTTTTTGGGTAACATAAAATGTCGCTAAATATTTAGCTAAATATATACAAGATTAAAGTCCGGAAAATAGCTCATAATTAATTATTTGCAAAGTCGGAATATTTTTAGGAAGAAAATTAACACTTCCGAAACACTATCTGGGCTAGGTTTTCGGCTTATAAAAAGTTATTCTAAATTAATGCACCAAACAAAAAGTCACACGTCAGTTTAATACCAGGCTATAAATTGTCCATAATACCTAATACATATGCGCGTCCCGATCCCAAATAATAAAACTGAGTACAATAAATCCCATTCCATATAAAATTGAAACGAATAAAACAATAAAGCTAATTTAGAACGACATTATAGCAGTTATAGCATTATAACAGTATGGAAGTCCATTAGAATAGCTTTTACTGTGTCATAACATTCATTCCCAAAGGATTATGTTTAACGGCTCCGCTGCAGAATAAATTATCGAAGTGTGAAGAGTAATGATACTCTAAAACATTAACGTGGGAAAGGAGTCAAGTTCTTTGGTTTTTCATTAATAATTTATTACTTGCTTTCACCCTGTGGTTTCACTTGCGTTTTCGTGATAAAAAGTAGCCTATATCTCCTGTCCACAAACTATGTAGATGCGAAAAATCATGATGATCCGCTCCTAATTAGAACCAGAGTGAGATTGATCCTTAGAACATAATTTATTCATTTGTGAAGAATTTTTGAGAAAATCGTTTTGACGGGAGGATGTTTCAGAAGATTTTGGTATTGATTGTTTTTTTTTTTACTTTGCATAAGCTGTGTTTGGCCGCAATCTCACTATGGTGCCACGTTATGAAGCCATTTTCAGCTACATCATTACTTGCTGCACACAAAGCCTAGAATCAACTGGCTTAAAATATTTTTAACTTGAGGGTCTTAGCCAGTTAGGTAATATAATGTACCACCGTGCTATGGTTTCCTTTACGAGCTTCACCAAAAGCTCAAGCTCTTGTATGATTTGAATCCACGACCTTCGTTGCGGCATTCAACCACTGTGCTAGCATTGCCTTAAAAAACTTTTGGACTAATAATTAAATTGATCAAGAATAGACAAAATATTTGATAGCAAAAATCACTTTTAGGGTTGAAATGGTTTGAGTTAATAGACACGTGTCAATTTCACCTTGCGAGCTAGCACTCGTTTTTACTGAACTTGGCTCACTCACGAATCGCGAGCGCGACTGAGTGCCCTCAGTACGTCATAGAATTCACACATAGGCTAAAATCTCACGCACTGATGTCTTATTCAATGCTCACCCATATTTTACGACGGTTGGTATTCATGGTTTAAGTTGAAGGATGATACCGGAAAATTAATTTAAGTGTTTAAAATTCATTACAATTTTTTGCTTAGTTTACTATAATAGTGCATAAATGCAATTTGAAAAATATCTATAAGCACAAATAATGGTATATGTCTCAAAAACTGTATCGTAAAATAGAATTGTTGCTATGAACGTGACATTTTCTACATTTTTTTTTATACTACTAGGTGGCAAACAAGGTTACGACCCACCTGATGGTAAGCGGTTACCGTAGCCTATAGACGCTCATAACACCACCGGCAAAGAAAATACAATATTATATTTTCCCTGCCAGAGGTATCACTCACGCGTTGCCAACCTTGAGACATGAAGTTGTTAAGTCTCCTGTGCCTGTAATTTCACCGGCTCCCATACCCTCCTAACCGAAACACAGTAATACAAGTGCACTACTATTTCACGGCGGAATTAGATATGGTGGTAGTACTTCCCCGGGCGAACTCTGCACTAAGAGTTCTACTTGGAACATGAAAGAAAATAGGTAGTTGATGCTAAGTATCTTCTTTTTTCTCGCGCTTCATGTCCTATACCTACATGTTCTTTATCGCTCATTTTTTATCTCTTATACCACAAAATAAGGTCATAAAGATAACGTAAGAGTATGAATTTTCATAACACCAGTATGCAGACTCCTGTGTATCCGAAAGGAAATTTGAGTGATAATAAAACTTAAGGATGTATTACTGCCTTCAAGCTAAGGGCATTATAATGGGTTTATTATGCCGCTATAAGCTAATAAAACGTTAAAGCTATATGCTTGTAATAACGCGATAAATTAACCAATTTTCTGTATACAGTAAAAAAAAGCTAAGTTACTCATCATCAGGGTGATAAATTTTTAGTATAAAAAACAAAGTAGGTAATCTTAGTGTAAATTGCTAGTATAGCATTTGCGTTTATCCATACTAGGTTTTCGCCCCACGGTTTCACTCGCGATTTTCTTCATAATTTAATTTTTCATGAATTTTTCCGATGATTTGATTTATTAAGTTATTCTGCTATTCGGGGCGGAGACAAATCCAAAAAAATCGAAGGTCATAAAAATCGGTCCAGCCTTTCTTGAGTTATAAATGATGTAACCCGACTTTGTTTTATATATTTATATAGATGTAGAAAAATAGTGCCTCTCGCAGACTATTCATTTTTTTTTTTTCACACAAAACGTGAGTAGATGCAAACGTGATAGTAACATAGTACAAACATAAGTAATATTGGGTTTTGCAGTCACAAAGATCATCAAAATCCGACCCGTTTTGACATGATATTATTATCTCTTTTGCTCTCGCTATAGTTGTCTCTTTTTATGAAATGGATGCATATGGGCTGTCAAAACGGGCCTAGATTGTTACCTACTCTAGTTAGGGTCGTAAAAATAAAATAGGTTTATATGACGTTATTAGATTTCTCATTGGCATCGTTTTGGTTTCTATTTATCATTAAGTTGCTTAATTTATAAAATTAATGACCCTTTTTTGATGAACTATTAATTAAATATCGCATTATGGTGTTTATTATTCTTATCAACGTCCATTTTTAAATACAAAAAAGAGTTATCGTCCAACAAAAATAAGTGCCTCCCTTACCGCACGCAATGACTTCATTGTTTAAATAAAAAATAAACAAAAGATTTTAAAACTACACCTCCCTGTATCCACACTCGTATCTCACCTGCAACAAAAAGAAAAAAAACAATTGTTAAAAAAAACTGGCGGGCGCTACAGATTACAAAAAAGGTCATTTTTTATTTGTCCAGTGGTCAATAGACCCATATTGAGTGCCACTGAACTCCATGGGAACTATTTTATGGGTGTATACTTACTCTACATTTATTTGGATGGCCGGACCAGCTATGTTATTCTGTACTGAAACTCGACAGTGAATTCTCTAAGTGACCATTCTCTGTCTCACTCGTGAACTCCTGATTACTGAGTTTCACGAGCGAGACAGACAATAGTCACTTAGAGAATTCACTGTCGAGTTTCAGTACAGAATAACATAGCTGAGAGTAAATACTTAGGTACCGATATATTTATACTGGTATAATTATTATTATAATTTTAAAAAATACGCTTGCATTGAATCAAACTATATTATGTTTTATGGCTTTTGCTGTGGAGACTACGGGTCCGTGGGGGTCCGAATCTCGCCGATTCACTCGCATTTTGTCATTGAATTTCAACGAGCCTTCCGGAGAATGCCGGTCTCCGGCAACGCATTAAAGTGGCCATTCAATGAGGAAACGCTGACAGTCTGTTGGGAACCTTGCTCACCGGCAGCGGCGGTAGCTTCTTGGAAGTTTTCTATTTAATATAGATTGCATTTTTGCAAATATCATCATTATCAGCATCATCTCAGCCGCAAGACGTCCACTGCTGAATATAAGCCTCCCCTAAGGATCAGCTATCTATAATAATCTCTTTCTACTTTTTGTTGGTTGATATAACTATGTTTTATTGTTTGTTATTTATTTTATTTTTCATAGAATATTAAGATCTAATTTAATTGATGGTTCTTTGTTCATTTATTTCTATATATCGTTTTGCATAATACTTTCAACATACTACGTGTAAGCTACTGCAAGTTGGTTATCCGTCCACTCTCGTTTATACCTGTCCAAATCTATCCATAGGGGGCGATAAATTAAACCCCGCCGCGTCAAATTGATGTATTTATTCCGCCGAGAGTTTTTACCGCCCGTGTAAAAGGGCCCTTGATAAATCTGTCAGATGTTTACCCCTTTACCCCGCGTTTAGGGGTAAAGAGCCGGGTAAGAAGTGATTGGGGTAACGTGTGGTATTTACCGATAATGTACATCCGGGTTCATAGTATTGGTTCAATATTTCGGGTACTTGATTTGAGTTTGTATTTTATTTATGAAACGGTCATGTTATGGCTTGGTTTTAAAAAAAAAAGTAGATAGAAATGTCACGAGGTTTGTTTTGAAAAGAGTAATTACTGAATATTGCCGGCTCTTTACAGCAAAATCAACCTTTTAGAGTCTAATTATTAATAAGTGCCTGCGAACGCCTATTTGAATTAATAAATATTTTATTTTATTTATTAGTACAGATGATAATACATTTTTGAATAACAATAAACGACGGTAATGATTTGAAAACGATTCAATTTAATGGACATTGGCAGCGAACTAATATGTTTCTCGGAAAAGATTTAGGCATTTCTATTTAGGCACTTTTAATGGATGAAACAAAAAGAAAATTGAAGGCGATTTTTTTATTTTATTTTCTTTTTTCCATTATCTGTGATATTAATTTATAGTACAGTTTTTATTGTATTATTGTACAAATTACAGTAAGACAACATTTAGTAAGTCTAGTAAACAATAAAATTACCGTTTTACGCTACATCTCCTCGAGAAAGCGCTGCATTATTGCACAATAACCACGGTAGAAGCACTCGAAAGCGTTTGAAAGCACACAAATCCTTCTTAACACTACCTAGGTATACATTCATAATTGCTTTCCATGTACAGGTTTGTTACAACACTCTTAATTAAAATTTTGTTTGGCTTTTGGAGCGGTCACTAAAACGCTCTCCAAATAATGTTATTCAATGAAGAAGTTAGATAAAGATGCGACATTATAAATACAGATCCTATAATCTAGATATCTTATTTTCTTTTAAATACTGAGGTACTAACAAAAAAAATTAGTCGCTTTCAAATACGCACGTAAATACAATTGAACCTGATACATAAAAAATGAAATGAAACGTATATTTTATTTGTTACACAAGAAAATCAAAAGGAAACAACAGTGTTATATTTTTTGTTCAAAATCGTTTTCGTTTTAGAGTTTTTTCTCTAAGCCATAGATAAATTATAGATATACGTTTAATTTAACTCAATATAGATACTATTCTAATTGAAATCGGCAATTTAATAATATACTATACTCACTTATATTATAATTTATTGGGCCTATGGTTAAAAAAGACATTAAATTATAATAATATAACAAAACTAATTAATTATGTTAAAAACTCATTGTAGAACTTAAGGTTACGTTAATTAATCACAAATTACACTACACGTAAAACGTCTAATCCAGCAAACTCACTATCTATTTAACAACAAAACGGGGCTAAAACGGACGCAGTATCTAGGTATTATTACTAAGTTTCTAGCAAATATGCTCATAAAGTCTTGGTACAAGTTATAAATGGAAGCGTGTTAATCATAATTTATATTTGTTTTTTATTAAACAAAATCCTACCACAGTATTGATATGAAACAAAAATAATTACAAGACAAAAGTAAGGAATATAACATAACGTTATGGTTTCTGTTACTCAAGTTAGAAATAAATGGAGACATCATTATTTAATTAAATATTTTTATATACTCGTACTAATAACATTGAAATACAACAAAAAACGAAATTCATATGTGAAAATAGATGGATCGCGAGATTAAAAGAAGTGAAAGAAGTAGAAGTGGACCTTAGCGAGGCAGAATGACAAGATATGAATTAAAAAACAGTAACTGTATTAAGTAATCATATTTAGGCAAACTATATAGTGGAAGACTGATGCCTAAACTAGATAAAATACCTATATTTAAGATCACCAGGTCTCCATTCACTGGGCTATATTATTATTATTATTTTTTGAGCAGGACCAGAAGGTGGTGGGTTCAGGGGACCATTTTCCACCCTTACGCGGATAAATTTGGGCTATATATACTATATAATTCAATATATACCTATTCATCATCATCATCTCAGCCGCAGGACGTCCACTGCTGGACATAGGCCTCTCCTAAGGATCTTCAATAGGACCGGTCTTAGGCGGCCTGCATCCAGCGTTTTCTGACGACCTTTACACACACTTAAAACACGTACGGTAAGCTAATCTATACTAATATTATAAAGCTAAAGAGTTTGTTTGTTTGAACGCGCTAATCTCTCTGGTTCGATTTAAAAAAATCTTTCAGTGTTGGATGGCCCATTTATCGAGGCGACTTCTTGTCCCGGAAAAACACAAGATCTCTCAGGAACGCGGGTGAAACCGCACGGAAAAGCTAGTTACAACTATGAATAAATTATAGACAGAAAAAGATCTTACGTCTTATAACTTAAACCAATAGAAACCAACGGGGATACAATAGCATAAACATGTGGAATTTCTCTAGTAACATTACAATATGGGCGCCCAGTAGTTGCCAACACACGTTCTGTTACGTTTATTATATCTCCGACACTCGAAATACGGAACGACTTTGCTTCAATAGAACTGTTATAAATAATAACGTATAGCTGTTATGTTGAAAAGGTATCTGTAATTTCTGGCAAGTAAATGCACAATTTCTCAGATTTATAAGTACACTAGCTTCAGCCCCGCGGTTTCGCCCGCGTTCCCCAGGATCTTATGTTTTCCCGGGATAAAAAATAGCCTATGTTCTTCTCCGTACCATAGTCTATGTACATTGCGATCGGTTCAGCGGTTTAAGAGTGAAAAGGTAACAAACAAACTCACTTTCGCATTTATAATATTAATAAAGTAAGTAATTTAGTAAGTAAGTAGTTAATAGATACAATCTGCTTATACTTGGGAAGAGACTGAACTCCACGACACAGGGAATCCTAATATGGAGTTCAGAGGAATGTGTAATTTTTGTATTTGTATCTTTTTGTTAACCTATTCTTATTCTAAGTACATTCACCTTTTGTCGACCTGATAACACAATTAATGTTTTACATAATCAAGACTTTTGATTCCAAATATATAGTGTCTTCACAGCAAAATAATCTTCCAAAACGGGCTTTAGAGTCTGACTGTCGAGTATTTATTATAAATGCCAAAGTTTGCATGTATGTTTGTTACCCAATCATGTTGTAATAGACGAACGGATTTCGAACAAATTTGGTACATTATAATAGACCCTCAAATAAATCCCTTGTAATTACGTTTCTATCATAACAAAATAAGCACTCTCTTACAACAAATAAAACATACGCGTTTAGCTCCAGACTTAAGGCTGTTAAACACACGTAAAACCCGGAACCCGGTTGGTACCCATTGTGAAGGCATCCGGACAATACATCGTTCCGGGAATAAGTGGTATGCTTACCGTCTTGGATTATACAGAGATAATGGGTCGGCGCGGGCCATTAGACAGAATTTGAGTTGTGCTTTTACAAGATACTGTATGAAGGGTTCTGAATTTATGTGTATTTAATTATAAGATTGCCTCGGTTATGTGATATGAAGGTCAGCTAGAGATAAGAGGAATTAGATTGGATTCTTAGGTTGGGTGCAATAATGAATAATCTGTAAACCAGGATTCGGGATCGTCTCATAACTTACCATGGTGAGAATGAGGTTAAACATAAGCCTGTAAATGGTAAAAAAACCTTTTTCATAATTTGGTATTTAATGTAGTAACCACACTGATGTTGTGATTCTGAGCTTGTAGCTTAGTTTTAACTAAGTAATTTATACGTTGGTTTGTTTTCTGGACAGCCAATTTTGTCACACTGAAGAATGAAAGAATTTTATAACTGTGAAAGAAAAAAATATAAAACTTCCGGACAAGAGATGAAATACTCAACGCATTTTTAGCTTGAAATAAAAAGGCATAGGAAATTTAACCGATTTGAGGTGAGTCTCAACTAACAGCATTTGCATTTGATGATGATGATGATGATAATGGTGATGATTTCAAATTAGTTTCTAACTTCAATAACCATGTGACGGAGGACCTAAATTACATAAATGATTTTGACTTTCTTTCAATTTAATGGAACTCAATATTCATTATATTTAAAGTTGTTCATATGACCAAAACCCATGTATAAAAGTCAGTTCCTTTCTAATCTTTTCATGTCACAACTTTTGGTCACAAAATAGCTCGGTGTGAATGTGGTCAAACGCAAGCCAATTTAAATTTAAACCAAAGTATTTTTATTTCTGTTTCTTGTTAGTTCGATCCACTTACATTCTTGTGAATATGTGACTTGACTACTATCAGGGTCTAACTAGCCTCAATACTATGTAGTTTGTGTATATCACATTTTAAATATGATCTCAATAAAATCCACAAAATCAACACCTCCATAATGCGGTCACAGCACAACCACATTCGCCGCCCGCACATCGCCTCCACCCTCAAAGTTTCCACACGACAACAAGCGACAAACATTGAAAGTTCCCGCCGCAACAATCGCCAAGTACACTTTATTATGTGGTGTATAGTCTGAACGAAGAATAATGCACGTATATTTCATAGAAATACTTCCAGAAATGAGTATTGTTTTAAAAAGTTCGCATGAGGTCGCGACCCGCTGCCGTGTCGTGAAGTAAGTGAACTAATATTAATACTCTTTGTTGTCGTGGATGCATTTCTAGTTCAGTATAATATTTATAAGGTTTCAGTCGATGATGGCTGGAACCTGTGGTGAAGGTTGAAGGTCAAGTTCTGCATTATGATGGTACAGTCAGCGGCAAAAGTATCTTGGCACTTTAGTACTGTGTCACATTACACAATTCATAAATTTTCATACATACTGTCAAGAAAATGTCAATAGATTATTATGAAAGGGTGCAAAAAGGCCAAGCTACTTTTGCCGCTGACTGTACGAGTATTAACCAAAAATTATCGCCAAACGCTTGTTTTACTAGTGCGATTCATTTCCTTTCAAGGCTTTATATGCTTCAGCCACATCATCACTCAATATAGTGAGATCATGATCGACTAGACGCCAATGATAATTATATTTCTAAAATAGCAAAAAATACTAAAAAAAAATACTTATTGAGGTTTCAAACATCAATCTCATAAAAAGTTATATAATATGTCCATTTTCCAGCTCGCCTGTTTCCAATCACTTTTGGGTCGGTGATCATTTCCACCGAATTGACATTTGGATAGGGTACATGGGATATTATTGTAGAAACGTGTTGCAATACTGACTCATGCATTGAGATTTTCATTCCAATCACGATAAATATTCATACGAAAGATTTTTAAACTGCAAGATAATTTTAGGGTAAGAAATTGAAGAATAGAATTCAATGCTGAATTTTTAGGTCAAAACATGTTCTACATCTATGCTAATATTATAAAGCTGAAGAGTTTGTTTGTTTGAAGGCGCTAATATCAGGAACTAGTGGTTCGATTTGAAAAATTCTTTCAGTGTTGTACTTTTTATACCGGAAAAACACAAGATCCCTCGGGAACCGCGGGGTGGAAGCTAGTGTACCAATATGGGAACCTCAGACTCATCCTTGAGATCTAAATTCAAAGGAAAGTTGTAGTAAAGTTTACCAATTAATAAATTTGTTGCTGCATCTATGTGTAGAACTATCAAAGATTATATCTATGATTATTATCAAACAAACCTCTTTTGAATCTTTTCTTTCTTTCTTTCATCTAGTCGAAAAAAAGATCGGAATAATCTTACATTGTATTTTGATATTAGACTACTATCTTCGAATTCTAGTGATAGCATGTGGTTACCATCGCTTATGGACATTAGCAAATCCAGAGGGATTGTTGCTAAGCGTCTTACATGATATTACGGACCAATGCCTAGTTAATCACAATATTTCAAAGTCTATGAACGAACATTATGATTAGAAATACATAACTATGGGGCTAAAATACTAATTTGTCCGGTATTACGCCAAACGCAAAAGAGGAATTATTCATCCATTTAATGTCGTCACCGATTAGTGGTTAATAACTTTGTGGTGCAAGTTTTAAGCGACTAGCCTTATTGCCTCCTGGTATCAACCGCTTAGCATTCTTAACTCAAACTCAGTTTAGGCCCCAAAAAGGCACTTATGAACCTTACAATAGATTCTACCATTATCATCATCATCCTAAGGGTAATTTAATTTGGCAGTATTTACTTTCCTAAAATTATGTCTGATGACATCATTAAGAGAGCTAAAATACGTACTGCGTTTTTATATTCCTACAAAAAAAATTAATAAGTTTTCGTTACGTTTATTCTCTATTTCTCTTCATTAAATAATGATTTTTCTTATACACTGGAATACATTGGTAATTTTTACTTACCAAAAAGATGAATGATTGAATTTCAAAACCAAAACAGTTATTGTCAGAATCTGACTAAGCTTTGGCAAATTACTTTGAAGCAGTTTATCGATACAATGTCTATGATTTTGTGAAAAGTAAATTAACTACTACTAATGATTATAAAACCTTTTCCAATAGTCTAAACCTTTTGATAACATATACCAATTATTTTATATTATTCTTATAAAACCTGTATAAAGTTTAAAATCGCATTCGCTTCTCGCTGCTGTTATAACTTGCACCATAACTTAATATTGTTGAGCATGGCGCAATCGATTTGCAATTGGTATGTATATCGGAGGCTTTCAAACGCAAATATTTATAGTTAATTACGAAATGAACATGACTGCGCGGATTAGTTTTGGCTATAGCTTACAGTTTAGTAGGAAATAATCCGAACTGGGGATTTAATTATTTCAACATCAAAGTTATAATGACTGAGTGAGACACACATAATGTTCACCAATTAGTTAATAATTTAATCTTCTATAATAGATTTCTAAAATAAATAATCTTTGGCTATTTGTAATGAGCTAGCAACTCTTGCCGGGACTTTGTTGTACGGTAGGAGGCTTCCACTTGGAGTGTTCCAGGACTTACCTGGTCACCAATCACCTTACCATCAATTAATAGCTTATAGTAACCTATCCGTTACCAATTCAATTAATTTATAAGTATGAATATATAATGACAAGAACATTGTCAAAATAAACTTTATTTATAACCTTTTTTATAACATTTTTATCGTATCTTACCATGAATATTTAGTGTTAAAAAAATATCCTTTTCTCATATTCATTCTAAGCTTGTTATTAGCAGATAAATAAGGGCCCAACCCGTTTGATGTGAGCTGAAAAGTAACATAATCCTGAAATGGAAAAATTGCTTGTATTCCGTATTGAAGTCTTTGATCTTATGCCGGATTAAACGCCCTTCGACGTACGAGTATATTCGACGTTTTTTTTCGTCGTATTTCTACTCGTGTAAAGATTAAGCCAATTTCCCAAAAGTAAGTAGGACGGAGGATAAAGTTAAAATATATTTGGTGTATTTAGCTAGTTTTTGACAAAACAAATTATATAAGACTAGATTCCACGCCGCATCTTATGTTTTTTCGAGATAAAAAGCAGCCTATATTCTTCTCCGTACCATAGGCTACCTGCATACCAAATTTTATCGCAATCGGTTCAGCGGTTTAGGCGTGAAAAGGTAACAAACTAAAAATCTCAATTTATAGTATTAGTTAGGCTTAGGATAGGATTAGAAAGTTAGGATTAGGGTGTTAATAAAAAAGAATCTTGTTTTATACAAACATAATTTAAAGATAATGTTGTTTTTTAATCAATCAATAAAAAACACGTATACAATAACAATATGTTAACAAGTAACAAGTACCTAACAAGGTAACAAGGCTTGTGTTTGTTATTATGTGGCCAAAGCCTAGAAGGAACTGGCTCTCAAGTGCAACTGCCGGAACACACCGATTGGTTAAAAAAAAATCATAAAAGCTTGTCGCGCGATTTGTAAATAAACTAGTACCAATTTAATTATGTAAATTGATCTGCAAAGTTTATTATATTTTCAATTTCAATTTAATTAAATACTGATAGGTAATTAAACCTCGCGACAAGCTTTTATGATCATATAAATTGTATATAATGAGGTTATAAGTTGATAGTTTAAATTTTTAAAGAAAAAAATATTTTCTTCTTTTTAGAGCGTTTAAATAAAAGCTTTTTTTTTTAAGTTTTTTTGCTTTTATTTTATTTTTTATTTTTTAGTTACCGCCCAATGCTGATGACGCCCATCTCGTCAAATTAGACAAGTCAAACTTATTTCAGCTTGGAGCTCACTTTTCAATTTACTCTCAATGAGCTCTTTCATTTGATACCCATATAGCAGAAGTGCATTAAAAATAACTATTCCTCTATCTTGGATGATCCGCCATATTGGATTTAGAATGATGTCACACACCATATCGTGCATTGTCTTCCAAACTAAACGTGTATACAAAATTTCAGCGCAATCGGTTGAAGATATCTACTTCAAAATTGAGTTCAAAGATTCCACCCGAACAAACATACTTACAAACATACATACATACATTGCAAGTTAAATAAAAGCTTTTAAAAAAACCATGGACTTCCAAAAATTATTACGCACCTATATTTGTTAATTTATGCCTGACCTAAAAATAATAATACTTTAACTATTAAGCCGACATTTATTTGCATTGACAAAACATACTCATACACCCCACATTCCTTTCATATCCTAAGTGATTACTTAAAACCTTTCCAAAAGAGTACTAACCTTAAAGTTAACAATGTACAGATAAAATTCGAATGTGCAAATAAAGTACACATAATACCAACTCTAGATCTTGTTTCACAGAATATAGAAAAACACAGAAATAGAAACACATGAACCCGTAGAAATCCTAAGCAGTTTTGGCTCGACGATATAAAGAAATTTGACTTGTATAATCAAAAAGACCCTGGCCTATTAAAGTAAGGACCAACAATACAAAAGAAGAAACATTCAAGTCATCATCTTCATAATCGGACTAGGTCATCCGTTCACCTAGTACGTGTTTGCCACTCAAAAGCATCTCTAACAGCATTCTCATAAGAAATATAATTGCGTCTATTAATTTTGCATCGCTTTGTATTTAGCTCCACCTCAACGTCTTAACATGGCTTCTAGTTCTTTCTGTATCCCGTCACATACTTACATAACACTAATTTTGCCAGCAAGCACTCACATTGAAACAAATAAAGGAGTTTCGTGTAATACGCTGACCTTTGTAAAGAATTCCGCTACAGCTAATAAAAGGGCGGAGGGAGTAAATAACAATATGTGATACACGGCCTACGCGTTCAGCAAACAGTAATTTTATTGTACGTGGATTTCAACACAACCTATTGAAATAAATTGGTGCAAAGATTATACCTGGACGAAAGGTTGACTGTACCTCAATCGGCATTCCTTTTTCACTATGTTTTTTCACCTGTTTTTATCAGAATCTCACCATTGTAAGTTGTAATTAAATTACGTTTATTACTATTATGGCAATAATTTAGGACACAAAATATATTATAGTTCAACAGGTCTAGTTTTTATTGCTAGATATTTTAACTATGTCTCACAATTATTGTTTTTAGGGTTTTGTATCTGCATAGGAAAAAGCGGATTCCTATTGGTTTCCCACCCGTTCGTCTGTCCATCTATCATAATTATGTAATATCAATTTATATTTCTAACATCTGCTTGTCACTCTCACGCATCAGTATGACACTACCCCAATTTGACGGTAGCATTCCACATTCATTTTACACGGGTTCCGTACCCGGGGATTAATCACCGTGCGTGCGGCCTTATAGTCGAAATCACACCAAATCACCTGCCTTCATTATATTTTCTATTGACTTTTCTATTGAAAGGCGACCCGTTTTAATGAAAGCCGGCTGGCAAAAGGACAGATGTAGAGTAAAATTAATCTGGAGAATTATAATATGGGAGGTTATTTGAATAATATTTTTAGACAGGTATATATAGATATGGATATATAGATAGATATATATTTTTGATATTTGGTGATATGCTATTTGGGTTGTTAAATAAAAGATGATTGATCTGACTCTAAGTTATCTAATTCGTTCACACAATGAACGTTCACACGTTTTCACATATTTGAAAAGGCAACACGACAGGACGGTGGAACGTATGCGACTGGCGAGTCTGAGACTTATATGAAACGCGATGACAATTTGCTGAGTTGCATTCTCAGCTCGCCACGCCGCTACAATATCATAGAGTATACATAAATAGATAATTACTCCCAGGCTCAGGATAAACCTTATTTAGATAGACGAGAAATCTGAAATATAGTGCAGAAATTTGCATAATTATGTGCATTTCAAGTTCGTAAGTAATGTCGCAGAGTTTCGTTTTTCTGTTTGACAAGATTTGACTTATATAATATTGCTACAAAGTAAGGTCTTCTTTTTTAAACATTATTAAAAAAAAATGGACAAACACTTATTAATTTTATGTTAATTTGACCTAGCTATTGTGATGTTCCCCAAGCTCAGTAGAATCCAGCTTCTGTTAGTCGTAAGAACTTTTTACCATTCATTACAGAGTAACAGAGTAATGCTTATTTTTCTTTCTTATCTTAGAAAATATAAAAAATGTAGCACATTTTCGAGCTGATCTTTTTTCTACCATTAGACGGAGCTCACATTTTATAGATCCGACATGAAAGACTGAACGCATCTCTCGACGCTATATTGAAGCCTATAAGAATGTTATTCCTCTACTAAGTTTACTTGAAAAACTAAGAGCCACTTAGGAATGTCAAAGTTCCACAGTTTTCTGAGCCTTTAATTTTTAAAGACAGTTCTAGATGTCAAAGGTTCAACGATCTTGGAAAAAATAATCTTTTAATTCTATTTCAACAATTGTGATGTCTTTCAATTGTAATGTTCGCATTATTATTATGGGTAAATATCATCCCTTGTCCGAGTTATATAAGACAATTGATATGTTTTTCAAGGTTGGCAACACATTGGTAGTTTTTCTGGCAATATATCTATTAGGTAGACTGTCTGACCCGCCTCTTTACACATTTCATTTCTTCCATTGATTATTTAATATTTTTTCAATATAAAAATGTACTTCCCTCCGCCTTCCTTCACAACACAGCAATTTTTAAACTACTTTCCTTCTTGCAATCCCCTGTCTGTACCCTCGTTAATTTTTTATTTCACGTCATACTCCCGTCATACAGCCCGCCAATGTGTTTTGGCTCCTCGTAAAAATAATGGCACCCTGTATTAGTGGGTAACCACTTTTGACGTGCCTTTATGGGTGCCCATACGACGTAAAGAGGTGCTCTTGTTACGTTGTTTAAAAAAGGTGGTTGATCAATGATCACTTTGTGAGCTTTTTATGGATACCGCTCTAGTATGTTCTAATCTTGGTAAGTGAAGATGAAGCCGAAAGTGGTAAGCACACAAAGCCTAGAATAATACATCAGTAGGTCCTTGGCGATGAATTTTCAACTTTATGATAATAATATGTTTTAAAGCGACGAAGCTCAGTGGTGGTTCCGTCGGATGCCGTAGCGTTTACGTAGATTTGAATCCTACAATAGCTCGAGCTCTTGGTGAAGGAAAACATTGTGAGGAAACCATAGCACGGTGGTAGGGTACGGCAGCTGCATTTAAGAAATAGTTGCCTTTCAAGCTTTTCGGCAATATGTTCCCCTGGTATTGCTAATATCTATATGTGACGGTAGCCACTTACCATCAGATGGATCGCAAGCTTAATTGTCAGCATTCTGACATAAAAAAATAACTTGTACTCGCCAGCCTGGCGAATTATAAATTACCCTACCCCCATGATCTGTAGTCACATCACTAGAACGTATATCTGTTTTCAACGTTTTATCAGCCTTACCTAAAGATATAATTTTTTTTTAAGAAAAATGTACAAACAAAATTTTCCTAAAAACAGACTCATAACTTGAACACTAGAAATAAGCACAAACTTGCTGTACCTGTAACTCGGCTTAGCAAAGTGAGGGACTCATTTTATACGTTCCTATTACACAGTACCTAAAGATATTCGAATGAATAAATTATTTCATTATTTCAAAATTATTTCATTTCATTTAATTTCATATTCAAGAACTATCTATGTATAGATTTAAAAACATTGTTCCATACTTCATTATCCTCACCATCAAAAGTCATATACGTGTCCTCTGCAGAGGCACGATCCTCCCCTAACAACAAGGGCTTAAATACCCATACTTGAGTATAAATAAAGTGATAATGATTGTGATAATGGTATAGTCTGAAACCCAGTTACTGTACTTGGTTAATAGTTTGTAACTGAGTCGTTGTTCATTTCTAACGACACAACTCCAATTTATATTTAAGGCGATGATAGCTCAGTGGTAGTGACGTCAGACGTCGCGGCGAAGGTCGTGGGTTCGAATCCTACAATGAGCTGAGCTTTCGGTGAAGGAACACATCGTGAGGAAACCATAGCACGGTGGTAGGGTACTTTGTAGTACCCGCCTGGCTGGCAACCACCTTCAAGTTGAAAATCTGTCGCCAAACACCTATTGGTGTGTTCCGGCAGCTGCACTTGAGAGCCAGATCCTTCTAAACTTTGTGTACTTACCACCTTCGGCCACACATCATCACCTACCATAGTGAGATTGTGGTTAAACACAAGCCAATACAAAGTAAAAAAAAAAAAAAAAACTAGCTTACTAGCCCCTGCTTTGCACGGATAGCAGAACATATACCCCTACTTTTTTAAATACTCTATTGGTTTACGCAAAAAATAAAAAGAGAATGGTTTACATATTATCATTCATAAAAGGTTTTTATAAATTGGCTAAAATATGACAACGATTGTTAATTACTCTGTCCATAAGTGAAAACCGTATGTAAATAAGTTCAGTAGTTTTGAGATCAACGCGAACATACAGACAGAAAGACTAGCGGGCCACTATGTTTTATTATATTATGTAATGATTGTTTTTACTAGTATTCTTGTATTTACCCTATATTTCTTTACGTTAGTAAAACCATAGACTGTTGCTACTGTACCTATCGGCTATTTTCTCGTTCAGGTTAACGTTGTTGGTAGCAAAGTAATTAGGTCCCGTAGTAAGTAATTTTCGACTAACCACGCGAATGCTGAGCGAAAAGTGTCAGTGAAGATGATCGAAGACGCAACAAAACATGAAGTGGAGGGTGTAAGTGATAGGTGGTAGCGACAGTGGGAGCGGATGCGGTAGCGGGAGAGCGTTGTTTTCGATATCGACTCTGATCGATTTTAGTGTTACCTGTTGCACCTAGCAAGAGAGTCTGAATTAAACTGTGAAAATTTCACGTGAGATATAGCCTTACATTTTAGGAACAGTGTTATTATGAATGGCTTAACTTAAGGTGACGCCGCGTTAAGCTTAAATATCTGAAATTCAACGTGCTGCGTCCCGCTCCCTACTATAGCGACCTCTTATAGAAAACCCGCGTAAACGGAACGGGCGTATGCGACAAAATGGTTTTTATTGTTTAATTTAAAAACTACAAATATATTTCATAAAACCTAAGTACAATTTATAGTATCAGTTTCAATTAATATATGTAGAAATTTTGGAACCTCAAATCGATCCTCAACGCCGGTAAAATTGGAATCTCTTATTTTAAAGAGGTATTTTTGATTAATTATTTTGTGTTATAAAAGTTAACCAATCGTGTTATGCAACGTACAAAATAAAGTCAAAGACATGATGAATTCTTACAATAAATTTCAGTTCGTTCGCTTCAGTCATTTTTGAGAAAAATTGGAATCCTTGCAACCAAAATCTTCAAGGCGTCGCCTTAACTTGTAGGTTCAAAAGTAGGTACTCATTAAATATGGTTGAGTAGATTTTTAGCTTTTGTATGTAACAGTTGATTTTTGCTCTTTCAGATTGTAAAATTTGTTTGTTTTATTAATTACAGACTCTCAACTATGAAAAATTAGGTAGGCAATTAAAAATTACAATGTCTAAATAATTTTTTACTACAATTGAATGGGGAAAATATTGAAATCTAACGTTCATTTTGATTACATACGTATTGCACTAATATTTATTGATTGGTTCCAAAAACGAACAAGAAGTACTATTGAAAATGAAAATATACAGATTGATTTTTTAGTCACTGGCAATACTTGCAGGAGTGGAAGTACTCATCAATATGAAAAACTTTTATTATGGTCCCATATGGTAACTGTGAAATGATGAAAAAATTATCAGCTATTCCATACAAAAGTTCAATATCTACTCGACCAAAATGTATGAAGCAACCGTTTTATTTTACGCGATATCAGAGTTACCCCCATAAAAGTTGTTCACATTGATGAGTACTTCCACTCCTACAAGTATTGCCATTGATTAAAAAATCATCCTGTATATGAAAATGAAAATATTTTTTATTCAAATAAGCCTTCACAAGCACTTATGAATAGTCTGACTCTAACGCTCGGTTCGGAAGGTTGCTTATACTGAGAAGAGCCGGCAAGAAACTCAGCAATTACTCTTTTCAAAACCAACTCAGATTCATTACATTATATTATTTATCTAGTCTCACTGACAATATGTGTGTGTTATAACAACAAAAAAAAAGAAAAGAATCAAAATGATGAGTGACTTAGTTAATAAATAGATAGCAAATTTAAGCAGACCAGCCCCGAGATGAATAGTAGGTACTTTAGGCAAACGTCTATCACATAAACCACACACCAAAGCCCGTCACGCGATGTTTACACCAAAATGTCGTGTTGAATATTGAATTTCGAGTTAGTTCACCTTAAGTAAAGCTGTAAGAGTGTCTGTACCTTAACACTGATCTTGTGTAAACTCAGTTAAGAGAGAATTTCCTTGTAGAGTAAATAAAAACGTAAAAAAGGAAGGGGCTTTCTATACTCACGCTCTAATCCGATATCAGTGGGTTGTTCATTTTTTTTTCAATGGAATATAGTTAGTTTTCCAAATACAATAGGTACAGTACGTTAAAAATATCAAAATATTCTTTCCTGAACGTTAATTAGGTATCATGTAAATGCTATTATATAGTTTTGTAGATGTTATTATTATGTAGTAGGATCTATATTTCCCCAATAATATAACTAAGAGATTATTTCATCCATCAGAGATAGCATAATTGTGATACCTAGATGTCTTCAAGGCCAGAGCGAATAGGCTTTTTCTGGGCAATCGTGCTACATCCTCGGCCCCGTCTTGACTCCTCCTGGGGTCAGTCGATGGCCAAACGTAAGATCATTTTACATTAAAAAAAAACCTATGCCAGATTTCTCATGCTGAACAACTTTTACTATGGGACTAACTCTTTTCATTAAGGCGACGCCTTGAAGATTTTGGTTGCAAGCATACCGATTTTTCTTAACAATGACTGAAGCGAACGAAATGAAATTTATTGTAAGAATTCATCATGTCTTTGACTTTATTTTGTCCATTGCATAACATGATTTAGCCAATCATGTTATGCAATGGACTTTTATAACACAAAATAATTAATCAAAAAGACCTCTTTAAAATAAGAGATTCCAATTTTACCGACATTGAGGATGGATTTGAGGTTCCAAAATTTCTACATATATTTATTGAAACTGATACTATAATTTGTACATAGGTTTTATGAAATATATTTGTAGTTTTTAAATTAAAAAATAAAAACCATTTTGTCGCATACGCCCTTTCCGTTTACGCGGGTTTTTTATGAGAGGTCGCTATAGTAGGGAGCGGGACGCAGCACGTTGAATTTCAGATTTTTAAGCTTAACGCGGCGTCACCTTAAGGCCGAGCTTGCAATGTATAAAAACAATAATTTAGCCGTACAGGTTTTGAATATTATGTTATCCCCACATATCCATACAGCACAGAATCAAACTTTTTATCGTAAACGTGTAATGGCGGCACAGCTGCATTGACAAAGCCCTGATATCAAAACGTATCGTTTTCAATTAAAAAACGCACACACACAACGTCCTCACAATTCAGCATCCCCGTATACAAAAGCTAAAACCGCCCACTTCGCCGCCGCGTTAGATAAATTAAAATAAATAAAAAACAAAAAAGGTAAAACACCAACAAAAATTCGGTAGCAGTTTATGCGGAACCCCGTTTATCCGCGTCTAGTTCGGCCCAAATCCTCGTAAATTACCGCCCGCCGGCCATTTTTGGCACCCATTTTTGTGTGTACGGACATTGCCTTCCTATATCGCATAAAGGATTTTTTGTCTGAATTACCGCTTTTGTTTAATGAAGGAGAATATTTGGGACAAAACGTGTGGGACATCATTTTTGTCTCTTGTTAAATATCTACTATAGACTCAACCATTGTAATTATGATAAATATTTTAATAGCTGTCTCGTATACGGAAATATGAACTACATCTATGATAATTATTATAGAGTCTTCGGAATAAATACAAATTGAAATGTCATCTTTTTTATAGGGATATAATTTATGTCCACTTAACAACCCTTAACTTATAGCCCCTTTATAAGTAGTAACCAATTTTTGCCCTGTAGCTGGGGCTTAGAATAGCAGCTACGGTGTTCCCCTGTCAGTTGTAAAAGGCGACTAAACGGCGATCTTCGGGATCGTGGGCAACCCTGAGGAGGACGATGGGTCGTTGTGGTCACGACTCATCGTGCGATAGCGCAGCGAGGGTGCTAGGGGGAGGTATCACACTTCCCCCGGGACGGGCTAAGTATCTCAGCGCCGCGCTTGGAGGGGCTCGTGTATGCATTCTGTACGAGAACCCGAGCCCCTCTACGGCGCAGATGGCAACCACCGTGGGATTTTAATCAGTACAAGTCCGGCATCGTCGGGTATCATATGAGGATTTTCCTTCGTAAAAAAAAAAGTAGTAACCAATTTAAATTAATAATAAATAATTTATTAGGATGATCGCAAGGTTGCTTTTGGTGTGAAGAGCCGACAAATAAACTTAGCAATTACTCTTTTCCAAACAATATTAGGTTTAATTATGTAAAATTATTAATCTAATCTCACTGACAGTATTTGCGTGTAATGGCAGAAAAAAAACAAAAAAAAAACAATGTGTGACTTAGTAAAGAAGTATATAAATAAATAGCAAACTCAAACGTCCCGCCCCCTCGAGCAGCCCCTGTTCACAAGTATGACGCATGTGGCTGCCACCCAGGAACTACTGGTTCGAGATGATAAGTTATTTAAGTGTTGGATAGCCCATTTATTGAGGAAGGCTAAAGGCTACTTTTTATCCTGAGAAAACATAAAATTCTCGGGAACGAGGGTGAAACCGCGGGGTGGAAGCTAGTTTTTTATAATTTGAATTGGCTTGCGTTCGACAACAACCGTTGTATGTGATGATGTGATATAATGTGGTTAGCACAGAAGGGAACTTGGTCGCTAACTGTTCACAACACTGACCAGTCGAGTATACTATACATATAAGCTTTATCACCGAATGGTATAATCGTTGGGATTTTCTTCATCACAACATGAAACAGATGAAGAACATTATAGGAATTGAACTTTTGCCGGGATAAAAAATATCCTATAGCCTTCCTCGATAAATGAACTATCCAACACTAAAATATTTAACAATTCGATCCAGTACTTCCTGAGATTAGCGCAGTTGAATGCGCTAATCTCAGACAAACAAACAAACTCTTCAGCTTTATAATATTAGTATAGATAATACAGATATTTTACTTTTAAAATGATTTTGTTATAAATTCTGCCCCGATTACAGAGTAAACAATTTCAAATAATCAAAACCTAAAGACCTTTGAAATTAAATATAGAGGATTATTAAATTCTAAGACAGCAATATACCGACCAATCTCAATTTTAAATTCCAAAAATAATAAACAAAATTTCCAATTAAATAATCCGCCTTAATGATTCCATCTTATTTAACTAAATGGATTTCTGGTTTTCCATTATAATAGAATCAAAATGGAATTGTAAATTACGTTCAAGGCTTGTTATACTTGTAAATTCGCACTATGTACATAAATTATTTTGCTACACTGAAATGGTAATGGGATGGCATGTTAAGCCCCTTACATACGTATTTATTACATAATTATGACTATCTGAGATGAACCTAAGTGAAACTCTGAAAGTTTAGAAACTACCAGCCACATAAAACCTATGAAGGTTCCAACAAATGGACTTAAGAGCCAGAATTTGTATATATAAAAGGAAAAGGTGACTGACTGACTGATCTATCAACGAACAGCTCAAAACTGGACGGGTCGGGCTAAAATTTGGCATACAGATAGTTATTATGACGTAGGCATCCGGTAAAATAGGGGTTCGCGGGTGAAACCGCGGGGCGGTAAGCTAGTTAAACTTATATTTATGTGTATAGTGATAGCTGACTCAACCGTATATACGATTAAACCCTTTAATAGATAAAGATAATGTAGCTCTTTTGAATAAATTCACACATTTAATCTTTATAAGTTTCATTTAGTTTTACGTAAGAAAGTTTCAAAAATAAAAAAAATATCTTACTACAGTTTCATGCGACAAAAAAGAGTTGTATTTACTGCCTTCAATTTCTTCGTCGTATCACAATGTTACTGGGATAGCAATTTAATGAAATTTCATTAAAACCAGAGACACACGGGTGTTTCATACAATAAAGTAATAATCCCTCGACTCGCCCCCGGTAAGCGGATATAGGTACTGAAACTCATTAAAATTGGAGACGAATACTTCTTCCGTTTTGTGCACACGATCCGACCACGACACGATATCGGTATGACATCGGTACGATTATTTTATTACGTTTTTTAAATTTAACCAAGAAATATAGTAATTGCTACGTAACGAGTCTAAGATTTTTTTTTTCACCCGCGCTCCCGATCTAATACTTTTGTCAGAATAAGTTCTATGTAATATTTTCTGTTTTATTCCACGGTATGATTTACCTTTGTACCAAATTTCATCGAAACCCGTTCAGTTACATAAACTATCACATTTATAATATTAGAAGATACAGTTATCTCATAGTTTTGAATTGCTGTTACTAATAACATCGACGCGAAAATACATAATGTAGGTATATTTTTTCTCAATGTAGTTAGATCATTAACTAAATAACCATAAACAATACTTTTTGTAAAGAAAGCGTTAGATCTTTATAAAATAGTAACCATCCGCCCCGCGCCCTCTATTTTAACCCTTTTTTTTTTATTAAGGCCAACAGCTTTTATGTAAATACAAAAAAAAAAGAAACCTTAAAACAAAAAACTACCGCCAATGACAGGTCTCCACTAAATTATGTTTCAATAATTTCTTAAAGCTAACTTAACGACTAAGAAAGAGGTGACAGCTAAATTAGGATGGAATTTCCAAAAATCTTTCCTTAGTGAATGCCAAATTTTCAAGTCTCTAGGTCCAGCGGTTTGGTTGGGCTGTGCGTTGATATATCAACAGTCATTTAGTTTACTATTTTATGTATACAGACGAGTGAAACTGCATAAAAGCCAGTACAACATATTTTGCTAATTAAGTAATATCTACAAGTAAAATTATACCAAAACCCGTGGTGATATTCAGGCACTGAAAAATAATTTAACTAATTACTTAGACGCGTAATATAAAATCTAATTAGGTGCTTAGAAATAGGGAACAAAGACATATAGGTATTCCTTTTGAGCCAAAATTATGTGTATTTTGATGTATGTTACCTATATTGCTATTAAGTTCCTGGCTTTATGTGGAAATTTATCTACTTTTCATAGATTTCACAGAAATTTAATTATCGTGCTATACATAAATTACGTAAAACAAGCATTTACTTCGTGGTTTCACTGGAAATGAATATTTAAAACGCAACAAAAAACTTATTTCTATCTTAGTAAAGCCTTCTACCCTTGATCTCAAACATTAATCGGTTCATATAATTTTATTGAAAGTAAAAAGAAAAATAAAGAAATTAGTTTTATTCATGACACGCAACAAAAATACATGATACACAAATACACAATCCTAATCCTATCCTAACTTCCTAACTATATATAGATATACTAGCTGTCCCAACAGACGTTGTCCTGTCCAAACTCGATTACGACGCCATCTACCGGGTCCAATTGTATTTTCAAACCATCCAGGGACCCACTCATATATACACACAAAATTTAATTCAAATCGGTCCAGCCGTTTAGGAGGAGTTCAGTCACATACACACGCACACAAGAAATATATATATTAAGATATCCAAACTAATATTATAAATGCGAAAGTGCGTTTGTTTGTTATCTTTTCACGCTTAAACCGCTGAACCGATCGCAATGAAATTTGGTATGCAGATAGCCTATGGTATGGAGAAGGACATACATTTTTTTTTATCCCGGAAAAACATAAGATCCTTGGGGAACGCGGGTGAAACCGCATACAAAGTTATAGAGATAACGAACGATTTATATATAGTGATTCAATGCATAAAATCTATCTTATAATATCTACTACATCATACATTTGTGAATCGAGTCACAAAATATAATCGTTTCATAACTCACCTACTCGATTAAAGAGATTCGAGAGGGTAGAATCGAGGACATTAGGGTACTCGAAGACCCAAAGAGGTGTAGAGCACTCGTCTACAACACGAACAATTACAATCCTATGTGGGATTAGATTAATCAAGCAAAAACAACCCTTAACGCTTCGGAAGACAAAACCTTAAAGGATTAAAATCGCCCGAGCGTTTTATTGTTTTCGAATATCCCTCCGACATCCCAAAGGGAGAGGTTATTGTAGGAGGAGAAAGCGTTTTTTGATATTCATAATTATTTTGTAAATAAAAAAAAATATTTCACTATTGTTTATTTCTTTTAATAAAAAAATCGAAAACATAATTAAATTACTTATACCTTTTAGACTACATAGTCTAAAAGGACAAACAATTTAATAATTAACATTAATTATTAAATTGTTTATCAATTTCGGCCATATCATCACTTATTATGATGAATTTGTTGCTAAACTTAACCTAACAAAATGTAAAACAAAGTGGAAAATCGAGAAATGATGGTGGCGCGTCTATACTGGGTGATTTTGTTATCACTGGCAATACTTGCAAGGGTGGAAGTACTCATCAAAATGAATAACTTTTATAATGGGACTAGCTGTGAAATCATGAAAAAATTATCAGCTGTTCCATACAAAAGTTCAATACCTACTCGACCAAAATGTATGAAGCAACCATATTATTTTATGCGATATCAGAGTTAGCCCTATAATAAAAGTTGTTCACATTGATGAGTACTTCCACCCCTGCAAGTATTGCCAGTGATAACAAAATCACCCTGTATTTTGTGGGTCGTGTGACGTCGAGCAATTTAAACAATATACAAAAGATTCTCGCCACAGGTTTATTTTTATAAAAGGTTTAATATAAATAAAATTGTTGTAATGTTTTTTTATAAAAGTTTCGACGTGTGGTTTTTACTAAACCTAAATACCACTCAAACAGTAAAAATAATAAATGCCCAAAATAGTATTTTTGTAATAATTTAAAGTTTAAAATAGGTATTTTTTAATTTAATATAGGCAAACAAAAGCAAATTAAAATATCGTCATCTTAGTTATAGCACGCTTTCCATAAACGTATTTTATCCGCTAATCGCTATCAATGCAACCACAGCATTATCCTAAGATCATACTAACAAGGGGATATATAAAAAGAAATATAACCTTTATTTATTTGAGGACGAATATATCGAGAGCTTACTTGAGTGAAAAAATAATAATTTCCACGCTCCTGATTAAAAGGGTGTAACTGTAAGTATAGAACCTTAGATAAACTATAATGATGTAGGTACAAGTAAGTAATTTTATCCTATAAGAAGTAATAATACGTATTAATCCGATTATGAAAAAGTTATTTCTTCGTTTTACTTCGTTAATACGTGAAAATATTTTACCTAGACACCCGATTATTGAAAATATATATATATATTTTTTTGTATAGGCTTGTTAGATGTGTTATCTATTTATCTATCTATTTTGTGTTTGATTATAATCTCACTATGGTAAGTGATGATGTATCCGAAGGTGGTAAGCAAATAAAGCTTAGAAGGAAATGGATGTCGAGTGTAGCTGCCGGAATACACCGATAGGGGTTTGGCAACAGATTTTTATTTTAGATTTAACAGTTTTTTTTTAGTTCTATTTAATTTTTAAACGTTGACACAAGTAGGAGTAAATCTTTTTATTAGATAAACTTCTTATGCCTGGGCCGCACACATCGCGATAATATTCGGGCGATAAACTTTGTCTTCGGTCTACGGCGAATCTCCCGGGCCACATAATGGACTTTGTAAAGTGTACAAACGCAAAAAAAAACAAAATAGACGCCGCGGTCGTTTTTTATTTTATGGCAGCACATAATTAATTTTTACATTTATGTCATCTAAAAAACAAAGAAGGAAAAAAATAAATAATTAAAAGTAAGAAAAAGGAGGAAGTGGTTGATAACTATTCACGCTATATTATGCACTGTAGTTTCACTTAGCACGTCCGTTAAGCACTATGGGTGCGGGCCGACTGAAGTGTGGCCGCGCAAGTGAAATTCATCGCGATAAAATCCTTTGATGTGCGAGAGTTTACCGACAGCGGAGCAATGTGCCTGATGCTTCACCCGCCGAAGTATTTGGCTACATACATATTTGCGTTATCGTAATGAGTGCGGCCCAGGTATTAGAGGATGACTTGTATGATCTTCCTAATATCGTTAGTTCACTTGTTGGCTACGAGATGTTTCTATTCGCACAAACTTCACTTCAGAACCTATTATAGCCAACGAACATCAAGTATGGCCTCTATAGGCTACTTTTTGTGTGCAGTGATCAGTGGCTACTTGCACACTGGTCTTTGATAATATAAGCGAACATAGTCATAAAAATAGTCAAAATTTTAAAAAGGCTTATGTCCACAATTGGTGGCTATGATTATCGCTTGCAAGCGAAATGGTTTTAGATCTAATCATGCTTAAAGTTTGTCGACTATACTAAAGGTAACTATTGTTTTAATCTGTGCCAAAGCACCCTCGCTGTGCCATGGTTGATTATAAAGTTTAGTGCAGCTTTCGGTATTTAAATGCAAATGCGCCATTTTCAAATTCAAACGTTGACTATAATTCGCCAACAGATGTCACTATTCTCAATACAAGTCCAAATCAATTATTCAGACTCAAACCTTGCAACGTATCGTTTGTATTATAATAAACGAGCTTTCCGATCCTCCCTCCTTTACCCCCTCAGGGATTGAATTTCTGAAAATCCTTCTTTACGTTGCCTTCTAAAATTATTTATCCATCCTGTGTCCAATCTTACGAGTTTTTTTCCATGCAGCTTGAGCTGTGCATTGATATGTTAGTCAGTTTCTCCTTTTATATGTATAGATATACACATTTTAGTAAATTAATTTACTTAGGGCGTTCGGCTCTCATCGGCCGTGTTTGGTAGACCGACGAAGCGGTTGATTGTTCTCCCGAGATCCACTTTCGTACTTGAGAGGAGTTAATGTATTTATGTGGTGGATATATGTTACCGTTCTTGAAATGCTATATTTATTATGTGCATATAAGCTTAAGGGATATTAACTTGAGTATGTAGGTATATTTCAGACTTGCTTTTTTTTAGCTTTCAGACTTGCTTTTTTTTAGCGTTTAGTTTTCACCCGCGTTCTCGGGTTCGAATGTAGCCCATGTTACTTAACGATAATGTAGCATTTTAATGGTGAAAGAATTTTTGGAATCAGTCTAGTAGTTTTCGAGTTAATTCGTTACAAACATACAAATCTTTTCTCTTTATAATATTAGTTCCGACCCGCGGTTTCACCCGCGTTCCCCAGGGATCTTATATTTTCTCGGAATAAAAAGAAACATTTCCTTTTCCATACCATAGACTATCTGCATACCAAATTTCATCGCGATCGGTTCAGCGGTTTAAGCGTGAAATGGATACAAACAAATAAACTCACATTCACATTTATAATTTTTGTTAGGATATTGAATATTTAAAATTTAATCAATAATTTACTAAATTTATTAACACCCAGTTTAACCACCAAACCAAGGAATGGGTCTTTTGAAGTATTTAGCAACAATGGTCTTCCAATCATAAATTGAGACCAGAACAGCAAAGCTGTACTCCAGCAATAAGAGTTGAAACTTGTAAAGGGTGCAGAATACACAAAGGGTCCATCCAAAGGGTCCCCATTCTTCCATAAATTCGATTTCGGTCCCATTGTTTGACTCTAAACACGATCCACCGAGGATTTATTGCTGTTGCCTCCAAAACGTTAACAATTACCTCTTCTATGAATTGATTTTGACTAATTAAACACTTTTATTGCTTGTTTAGGTTTGTTTATAATTGAATCGGGTGGAAACGGAAGAAAATGTTAAATAAATTTATTAATATTACCTTTCCGTTACAGTTCAAATTAATAGCTCTTAAATTGACATCATACAATTGTAATTTTGGAACTAAGATCGATGAATTGACTTTTTAAACAATTGTAATTGGTCGTTTGTTTTATTTGATTGATTGGATTTATTTTAGTCAAATAAACACCTTTTTTTCAGTTAATACGATCAATCGTCATAATTAATTACTCCCAAATTTATAAACTTTCAATCTCAATCAACCAATCGAACTTTATCAGAATCCTTTCAATTTCCAGCATAACAACATTATCAAATCAGCTGCCATATACTATTATTTATCTCTACTATGTTTCATCAATTCATATCTAGTCGACACAAAGTACCAGGGACACATTATCGTAAAAGAGTTATCGAACGATCTCAATTTAATCCACAGATTGCATTCCCTCCGAGCACGGTACAAATAAAGATTTCTTGTACATGAATAGCGACCTACCTTCACCAGTTTATGTATCCTTGTTGCTCTTTGATAAAGGTGTACTAAAAATGTTATGCCCTTTAAATATTAAAATAAAATAAAATAAAATAAATATTCTGGGACATTCCTCACACACGGCCATCTGACCCCAAACTAAGCAGAGCTTGTACTATGGAAGCCAGATAACTGATATACTACATATACTACTTTTCTTTTGTAAATACATACATATATAGATAATTACACCCAGACACAGGACAAATAGACATGTTCATGCACACAAATGTTTGTCCTGAGTGGGAATCGAACCCACGACCTGCGGCGTGATAGATAGGGTATCTTACCAACCACGCCAACCGGCTCATCGCATTGATTTTTATTACTGTACTAAAGGTTGTACACGCGAAGTAAACGTGCTTCTTGATTTCGTGTATATTCATAAAAAAATTGATGAGCATATAAATGAAGCATTTTTTTGTTATAAATCTATTATTGTATCTGTAATATTGTTTCAAAAGCATAATAGGGTATTTTACTCTATATGTGAAAAATGTACAATTTAGATAGCGATGGCAATAAGCAGTCGGAAAATGTTAGTTTTAGTTCATAATATAACTTAATTAATTTTTAAATTAATTTCACAGTTTTCAGTTTTTTTTATCTGTTTCTAAACAAGCGAAACAGTAGCCGCCATTATAATGACATCATACGATGCTGTATGTGAACTAAAAAGTGTCAACTGAAGTATTATTATTATTATTTTACACTAGTATTCATGCATTCAGGAACAGCACACTAATAAAAAGGATAATAGCTCATTTTTAATTTATAAAATTTTATAATTCCAATTGAGATCAATATCAGCGCATTTATTTACTTACAAGAGACCAAATACCGTCATGACCGCGCGAAAATTGAAAATGTAAAATTTAAATGCATTTTATGGCACTTATCGATTGAATAAATTTTTTGTGTTTTTTTGGTGGCTTATTAGCACCTTAGGAACGAATTGAGACACTTTTCAAAAATGGGTGTAACATCCTATTTCATAAATTGATATTTTCTGGCGTACCTCACATTCGATTTCAATCATCGGCGTAAGCATTCTATATTTGAAATAGAATTCTGCCCACCTTCAACATCGTGACATGTTATGAGTTAGGAGATCAAAGCATCGGTGGAATGGACAAGACGTCAGTCTGTCAATTTTCACAAAGCAAAAGAATGGTAGGTACAGAAAAACTCGAGTGAATCGTTGCCGTTCCCGAGCGTCCTTTGTGATATTTTTTCTTTGGCCGTATATATTCTTATTCTACGATCGGTTTTGCAATGTCATTGAAAGATAGCCAGGATTTAATTTTCATTTGGTAAATTAAAATGACAAGAGCACGAGTCTAAAAACAGATGAAATCCAAAATATGTAGGTACAATTGTCTAAATCTGTATTTTGAAATGCCTAACAATTTTCATTACCAACTTCTGGTAGGTAAGTAATTGGAATAATTTGGAGTCTACAAATTTAAGTAATTTTAAAAGATACTAAAGCCATGTATTTAAGAAACCAGCCTTAAACTAAAAGTACTAGTAATATACTGCACAAATGCTTCTCACGGGTACAATAATACCGAAGATTACTAGAGAAATGTTATATACATCCAAGTCTCAATAGTGAATAATAAAGACAATGGTAGTACGTAAACCGAGTTTAACGATACAGTATTTCATACAGAACTGTTTTCCGATACTGCCTTTAAAACACTATCGCATAAAATTGTTCTTGCAGTTACCCATAAATTACCTCATATGAATTTTAACGCCGACCACAACTTCAAAACGAATGATGTAAAACCTGGGTATTCTCTTGAGGTGAAGTAATAAATAATGTCAAGTGGTCTGTCTAACGAGACGAGACTTATACATTACTTGTATATTACATTAAAACTTAAACATACATTAAAATTTAAACAAGAATGCAGAAAAGCTTTGAGAGTTTTCAAGTTGCCTAAAGTTCTTTGTATAGGTTCTTTTTGGTAAATGCTAGAAATTAGCCTAAAGAAAACACTTACACGTTTCTTGCCAGTTCTTTTCAATTAATGATATTCAAAACAGTGTAACTTTAAATAAAACATTATTTTGATTGTAACTGCATCAATAACGAAACTAACTCACAATACAAAGGTAATGATTTATGATTTGAATACTGGCCAAACATTTTATGCAATTACGTTGATCTGCAACACTAGATAAGAGGCACTGTGAGTTTTTGATTTGCTAACATCCATTTTTATTGTGGAAATCCTTGAAGAATCTTTTAATCAATAAGTATATCAGTTACAAAATTTTAACCTTTATTTGCTGTATTTATCGAAATAATGTAGCCCTGAGTAAAAAAAATCCAACGCTTGTTTTTATTTTAGCGATATCTATTGTCATTTTGAAGTTAACACAACCCTTTAGTTCGAAACAAAATAAACATTAAAAAAGCCCATTACTGAAAGAAAACAACGGTTTTTGTCTTAGAAATATCTACCGCAAAAAATACCCCTTCCACTCTACAATAACCACTAATAACTTGAAAAAAAAATCTTGTTTCTTGTAAAACAAAACCAAACTAGCTCGGGAAATGGTTCAAGGAGATCTTATTGTTTCGCAAGGCTCATAGACTATGTTGTTACTGGCAATAATTGCTTTATAAAAAGATATTTTTTAAATATTATCATGAAGTTATTTTCTATTTATGTCAAGGAGATAAGCTTTGGGCATTACCTTTAAATCACTAATGATAAACAAAAAACTCGCGGGAAATGAAACAAATTTCACACAATCATACTTGCGCATCCATTCAAATCAAACTTTATACTTTTAGACATAACTGCACTAAGGTATTATTTTCAATAATCTAATTCTTACGTTATCATCATCTTCTTCTCATCATGATTCTTCTTTCGAGATACCTACATGATTATCACCGCCTGGCTGGCTCCCACGCTCAAGATCAAAATCCTATGAGCCAGTTGTCTTCTAGGCTTTATAAAGGCCAGCAACAGATATTGGCAATGTCTCTGGTATTGCTATCTATAAGCGACAGTAGCCAGTTACCATCAGGCGGACCGTCTGCCTGTTTGTCACCCTTCTAACATTAGAAAGGAGTTAATATTTTAAGATTTTTACAACGAGTCCTTCTAATGCTTCCATTGATCTTCTTATCGATAAAAATGTAATCGTCCAGGTTTCCAATATACATTACTCCTTTAATGTAATCATTTGCTTGTTTCTCGAAGCTCAACACTGTGAACTAACAAGAATCTTGAACTCCCTGAACTGAATCTTCATAATTAAGCACTTTACACAAAGCCAATAAGTGTGTGATTTGAACTTTTTCCGTCAAGCTTGTGCATTATAAAAATATCTATCTAATCACGTCTGGAGATAACGTAGACGTTTGCGGGTTTCGTGCAAATTGCTACTATAAAAGGATTCTTTAGCTTCATCGGCGTGCATTTACAAAGTTTCCTATTTAGTGGTCTTTTGAACGTCGATTGTTAGCACGTTGTTTTGATATTAAAGACGGTGTTTGTCGTTTGCGTCGTGTACTTTATGTAATACATGTTTTTCGTTACGAGCTGAATGCTGAATTATATTATCATAAGTTTTTAGAGCGTCTCCTTGTGATATAGAGATTGTACTACGACAATATCCTAACTATATCCTAACTAATATTATAAATGCGAAAGTGAGTTTTTTTGTTTGTTAACATTTCACGCTTAAGCCGCTGAACCGATAGCAATGAAATTTGGTATGCAAATACCTTACGGTATGGACATGGACATAGGCTACTTTTAATCCCGGGAAAACATAAGTTTCTTGGGGAACGCGGGTGAAACCGCGGGGCGGAAGCTAGTAATTTAATACTTAGTTCTATGTTTGTTTTTATTTTCTTTAATATTGTCACTCCTGTTTTAGTTCAATAAAAAAATGCTCCAAAGTGTTAGTTTTAAAAAAGATGTAAGTGAAGTCACGAGAATAAATATATAAATGCTTAACAAAATTAAAAAAGGATATTCTCTATGCTATTGATGAAAATTTATACTGTTATGAACATAATATTTTCATTCCAATACTAATATGATATAGATTTATTTTCCAATTTTACTATGTGTGTAAAAGTCAGGAAGATCTCTTATAATAAAGAACCGGCCAAGTGCAAGTCGGACTCGCGCACCGAGGGTTCCGTACAAACTTCGTCCATCGTTCGTCCATTACGGGAAATGCACAATTTTATTTATTTACCTTATTTGAGGATGGTGCCAATTATTAATTGGCGTAACTATGTATGTATGGGGACACCCTTATTTTTCAACTTTTTTTAGAATTACCTATCCATAGATACCGCACACTTATGGGTTTGACGAAAAAAAATTTGTTGAGTTTCAGTTCTAAGTATGGGGAACCTCCAAATTTTTTTTTTTTTTTCTATTTTTGTGTAAAAATCTTGATGCGGTTCACAGAATACATCTACTTACCAAGTTTCGACAGTATAGCTCTTATAGTTTCGGCAAAAAGTGACTGTGACATACGGACGGACAGACAGACAGACGGACAGACATGTCGGTTCCGTTTTTTTGCCATTTGGCTACGGAACCCTAAAAACGTGTCTCTATAAAGATGCCATATGTAAATCTATGGCAGTATTATAAATTTAACAAGTTTCAATGTCACAGCACCAATGATGTCACAATATTCATGGAATATAACCTTTAGTTAGGGTATCCAAAACTCTATCTAGATTTAATCGAAACCATTTTCCTAACGAACAGAAGTAACTGTAATCGTCCGATCCAATCGCAATAGCCTTCAAAAGTAAACTAGTGGATGTTAGAACCAAATTGCATCATATTTCCCTTTTTGGGTTTTGTTCAGTCCTTGAATGACCTGAAATGTTTTTGTTGGTTTAATTTGTTGTGATCTTAAATCTACATGACTGTTTGTTTAGAAGTTAGTTTGCAGTTTGTTTACATTATTAAAGCCTTGATAGACGATAAATATCTGAAATCTAGGTTCGTCTATGACTTTAATTTAATGAAAAATCATAGACAAAACTTTAAGCATCACAAATACCTGGAGCAAATTTAAAAAACATTATTACAATGTGCTTTTCTAGAATGAATACCTATTTTAAAATTCACTCCATAACATTACCTCCAAAATTTAAACCATCGCCCAATTTACAAGTAAAAGATAATTAAAACGGATACAAAGTCCTATTGGCAACCTTGCACAAGAACTTTCGACGCGTTCTAATTTCAAAATTGGCCAAAATGTCGGCGCTGTAAAAGTACAGTGGAAGCCGACAGAGTTCGCGTACAGTCAGCAATATAACCACTAGAGGCACTGTCGGCGATATAACCATTACGGGAAGCGATAGCGAGAAGACATTGTAACCTCGCGGGGTGCGGATAACCGTGTGGCCATTAAGTTAGAGTTTGATAAAAAGTAATTAAAAGAAGATAAATTGCATTTATGTTTTTTCCACATTTATAACAACAAAAAAAATCTTACATTAGATATTTACAATCACATTCATTGCTGCTTAATATTGAATGATATTTTTATTACAATCACAAACTTTTTTATCTGCAACACTTTTTTTCATGTTTGTTAACTTCCCTATGTAATTATATTATTAAATGTCTCATAGGGAAGCCTTGTAGTAAGTCCATCAGTCATATGCGTTTCTCCTAACGTCAAACGCATTTTTTCTACGAATATCTGGCAATAAAACTTGAAATCTAACCTAGAAATATAAAAATGGTGAACGTAATGCGGTCTCTAAGTTCCATAGACGGAGATATTATAATACTTGGTGCTTTAATTTATTTTATTATCAAATTAATCATTTTACCCGCTAATTTAGTGGCTCCCTAAAACTAAGGGAAAACTTTTCTAATTTATTCATAACACGGAACACCCGCTTGTAAAGTTCCCAAGAGTTTTTGTTAACAATACAGGATGAGTATTTCAAAGAAAAATTATATCCACTCGACATTTTGAATGTACCTCGATGTGAAGATTCATTATGTTTGTATATTTTATGTTAATTAGACGAAAATAATGTTTTTGAGCGATACTCATAGCTTGAACACTAGAAATAAGCACAAACTTGCTGTACCTGTAACTCGGCTCAGCAAAGTGAGGGACTCATTCAAGGGGCAATGTATACGTTTCTATAACAAAGTACCCAAAGAAATTCAAGAACTATCTGTGTATAGATTTAAAAAATATAGTAAAACAAAAGTTATGTAAAAAAGGGTACTATAAAGTTTCTGATTTTGTAGAAGACAAGAATGCATTTAAATTAAATGTTCGCTACACAAACTATTTCATTATAATTTTATAAACTTTGTTATTTGTAATTAAATAGTTACATAAATTAAATAAAAAAGAACAAAGATCTATATAAAAATGTCCCTTGCTGAGTTTCTTGCCGGAGTCTTCTCAGTCCAAGTGTATTCCGAATCGGTGGTAGAATCAATTGTAACGTTCATAAGTGCCTTATTAGGGCCTAAACTGAATAAATGATTTTTGAATTTGAATTTGATGTATAATTGACAAATAGGCTTTGTATAAACACTACCTTTGAGATATTTCTTGAATTCTTTGCATGAGTTCAATCATAAAGCTTATTTTTTTATTAATTACTAATAAGTGCGGACGCGGAGCAGGACGAATTTAGTACAGTGACAGTATCTTTTTTTTTGTCGGAACAAGAATGTGGGATGTGTGTGTGTCCAGGGGACCATCGACCACCCTTACGCGGACTATCGGCGACCGCTTATGGCTCTCAGCCGTACTTAAATCTACAAAAATTTTGGGCAACGGTAGCCTGAGTGTGCCCCCTGTGGGGCTCGAACCTCGGCTCAGGACGTTGCCAGGGGAATAGGGGAAGACATAGCATACAAATAAATTATTATTATTAGTCGGATAGTTTATATGCAGCTCGGGCCGCGTTTTAACGGGACGAGACTGAGAGGGATGTCGCGACGGTCCTCGCCGGAGAGGACGAAATCTAGGTTGACGGTTATGTGTCTGTGCTTGTTTGCGGGCTTCGTCTGCCGCGATCTGAGCTAAAGTAATGGCTTCGTCCGGTTCACTATCGTCCTATCAACTCGTGATCAAATACCTATTTATTAAACAGATTTAGGAAGATATTTCTATGATATAGAATTACACATACGGGAGTCGTTATAAACTAAGTAAAGTTTCAGTTATGTATTGGTTTAATGAAAACGCAAATAATAAAATTAATAAAATAGATCCAAGTTTCTTTATCTAAAGTAATATTATAAAAAGGAAAGATTTATTTGTTTGTTTGTTACGATTTAACTCAAAAACTACTCGAACGATTTTAAAAATTCTTTCACCGTTAGGAAGCTACATCTTCACCGAGTAACATAGGCTAACCCGGAAACGCGGGTGAAACCGCGCGGAAAAGCTAGTATCCTATAATTATCTATGTCTATCTTCCACCCCGTGATCATACGCGTTCCCGGGATGAAAAGTACCCTATATTCTATTCCAAGATCTGAAGTACTTAACTATTTACCAAATTTCATCAAAATCATTTCAGCTGAGAAACAAACATACGAAACGTAGTATATAGATTTACACACTTTTCTCACTCTCACAACCTAAACAGAAATGTGATTATTATCATTAAAACTAGACTAAAAAGATTTATTTTAAACGCAATTTAATTCTTTGTAAAGCTTTACTCCATCGAGGAACAAGATTAAACTTATAATAAGTTGATCAGAGCCAGCGACCGCAGCGGTAATTTCGCGGTCGGCAAGTTAGCTAACTAATAAACAGAAAGCGGGCACGTGCCCTGACATAATGTTGATGAGACAAGAAGTCTTTAAATTGAATGAAAAGTATAATTAATGTTTTAAGGACATGTGTATGGGTATCTATGCTAATATTATAAAGCTGAAGAGTTTGTTTGTTTGTTAGAACGCGCTAATCTCAGGAACTACTGGTTCGATTTGAAAAATTCTTTCAGTGTTGGATAGCCCTTTTTATCCCGGAAAAACACAAGATCCCTCGGGAACGCGGGTGAAACCGCGCGGAAAAGCTATTAAGTAAATAAAATAAAATAATGAAGTCTCCCTGGTATAGCTAATGTCCATATGCGACAGTAGCCACGGTTAGGTATAGTTGGACCGCCTGTCTACTTGTACCTAAGCCTTTGACATAAAAAAAAACTTAAAATAATGGTAATAGTTGGATACTACTAGCTTATCGCACCATGGCTTAGGGCTTTGAGGTTGACATGTGCCAAGCCCCGCCCCAAAGAGGAGGGGTCCCTCTTAGGAGCGTGCCGTTAACTCTGATATCGCGTAAAATAATACGGTTGCTTCATACATTTTGGTCGAGTAGGTATTGAACTTTTGTATGGAACAGCTGATAATTTTTTAATGATTTCACAGTTAGTCCTATAACAAAAGTTGTTCACATTGATGAGTACTTCCACCCCTGCAAGTATTGCCAGTGATAACAAAATCACCCTGTATATATTCGTTATAAAAATAATAGGAGCATTCAATTCTCCATTCCATTAAGAAATAAACTAGTCATTATATTCTAGCAGGATATTTTATATTCAGCATACAAACACTGTAATTTCCTTTAAATAAAGGGTCGGGTTACTTTCAAGATGGGAGCAAAATATTTTTATAAAATGTACAGACGAAAGCTGTGGATAGAGCACAAGCGTGACGCAGAACAGTTTGTGGCTACTGTGGCCATGATTCGTTTGTTGGTAAAAGAAAAAGTTTTATTGTCCATCCACCAATTTGTATAGTATAGGTATTAGAGTTTTCTTGTACATTTTTTTTTGTAAAGAACAAATCAAGTTATTTATTCTTGTGTTCCTGCGCGTGAGTAAGGTCGCCAGAATTCATCGGGGAGGGGGGAAGAGTCGGCAACGCGCGAGTGATACGTCTGGTGTTGCAAGCGTTCATAGGCTACGGTAACTGCTTACCATCAGGCGGGCCGTATTCTTGTTTGCCGACAATGTTGCATAAAAAAAATGTCTCTATAAAAAATGAGCGAAAAAAAATATTTCATAAAGTAGGTACTTATTCAAAACACATTTATTTTTTGAAGAAATAAAATTGTATGTTCAGATCACAACTGAGCAAATGGCTTAGATATGTATCTAAATATTCATCATACAAAAAATTTAATTAAAAATCCCACCAAAATAAAAACACATGGCCACACCAAGCTTGGCCAACTGCGTCGCTCTTCCAATTTCCTTGTTGAGACAGCCCCTTTCTACCTTAAGAAGCATTAAAAAGGACGAAAAAATAATTTCTTTGTCTTTTTCTCGTAAAAGCATCATCCGTGGTCGTTTTGATCAAATTATCTGACTAATTAAAAAGTGAGATCTCTCTTTAAGAGACACTTTTCCAGGAAACGCTTGGAACTAAATTATGTTTAAATAAAAATAGAGTTTATTGTAAAAATATTTTTTTACGCTTTCTTTTGTAATTTGAGATTTTTGCTTTTATTGACTTTATTTTGATTCATAATTTTTTGCATGTGTGGATTCACAATTTATGGGAGCAATTCATTTATAATAACCAAAAATTTTGTGCTATTGTTTAAATTCAAAATGATTAAACCAAAAATAATTTGAATAAAATAAACTTATTTTCGTTAAAGTAAATTAATTTTATGAATCCAGGCTCACAAAAGCAAACCCCTACAGAAACCCAGTTTTATAGCAAAATTAATAACCGCCTCTCAATCTTTTATCTTCAAATTTCAGATAGAAAAAAGGGAAAAAGTGTTTACTTTTATGCTAAGGGCTTTCAGGGCTAGATAGAGCACGCAAGGGATAATAAATTCAACTACAAAGAAACCAAAAATAATCCCTAGAAGCCTTTGAAGAAAATAGTATTTGTAAATACGGCTCGATTTAAAAATGACATTTCATGATAAACATTAAATTTTAAGTTATATAATATAAAACAAGCGGGATTTTTTTAATAGGTAACCCATAACTTCATAAGTTAGGAATATATAAATTAATATTAAGACTTTGGTATAAATCACATCTTCTAATTGAATGCATGGCTTACAATAATGAAAAACGTATATGTGATTTACCTAATAGCTTACAAGATTTTTTAAACCAAGATGGATGTATACGAACCATACAATTTTTGAAAATGATCGATATTTATAATTGAGTGTAACTGTTTGTTGTGGTCGCTAATGACCTTAGATGTTAAAAAGCAACCTAAAATAAAAAAGAAAAAAAAGAAATACAAGTTTTAGTGTTTTTGCATAATCATCCCATAAGGTGGTAAAATTGGGGATTTAGGTATACGGTCTATGAGTCCTTACAAGAAATAAATAATAAATTCTTTAAAGTCGCAGTAAGAGCTAGCAGGTTTTATAGTAAATTTAAAATGAGGTGCGATGACTGCAAGTTTGTATGTAATTCATAATCTTAAACAGAAATATAAATTGATATTTTTCTATATTTTTATTTTGATTTTCTTTTACTCTTTACTATTCAATATTTTTTAAACGTATTTATTTATACTAACATACTTATCTTATAAAAATATAAACAATTACAACTAAAAATGAAGACCGTCACCAAATGGGAGCGTGCCCAGAATATATATTTTTATTATATTTCCTACGTTAAATTGAAATTATGATTTTTATTTAACTTTAAAGGCACTATAATATATCTCCTGTTACATACAAGTTAAAATCCAATTTACAAAAACACTAACTGTGCTCAAACAAAACTGTTTGATTAACCCTCACAAATTCTTTCTGTATGCTCAACGCGTCTCTCTTTTATAGCACATGAAATCCGAGCTATAAACGGCTAGAAAATAACAACCTTTTATAAAAACGTTGTTACATTAAAGTGGTATGAATAACCCCTTACATTAACCTTAATAATAATTTTAAAACGCCCAAAACCGCACCTAGCCTGTTAACCAAGTAAATTTGCCGCCAGCCAACACGTTGCCGAACAATTTTAACGCGAACAGGTTGCCCTCAAATGCTATGTAATAACGAATTTCACTCTCGTCTCGCTTCGAGTTCGCTATAGGTTTTGGTGTGAATTGGGAGGAAGAGGCGGAATATGGGTAGGGGCTTGAATTTGCCGTCTTTGATATGTCGCATTTGACATTTATAAATTTTGGCTGATGTCGCAAAATTACATACATTTTGAAAGCAAGAGAATAAGAGGCAAGAGTAGAAGAAGAAGGAACACGTCTGTGAACCAAATCAGGATTACGCAAACAGTACTTAATAAACAAACACACAAAAAAAACATAATAAACATAATTATGTTTTCCTGGGATAAAAAGTAGTCTATAGCCTTTCCCTTTAAAAGATTTTTTCAATCGAACCAGTAGTTCCTGAAATTAGCGCGTTCAACCAAACAAACTCTTCAGCTTTATAAAAGTAGGTATAGATTATTAGTATAGATAGTAAGTTTTTTTTGTAAGATTGTAAGATTCAAAATCAAAACAGAGTCTGACGTCACTACCAACTGAGCTAACACAGTTTTAAATATTGCAACAAAAAATATACTAACTCTTTAAATGTATCCATATCTCAATCCATAAATGGTAAACACAAATGAAGTAATCGCGTTCACCGTTCATGACTTGCTCCAACCAGCAAAGCGGGTCCGGGAACTTGTGTAATTTATTCATAGTCAAGTAATGACACTCGATTACTTTGGCACAAACCCTTTGCGCTGAAGCGTAGCTTAAAAAAAATGATATTTTTATTAAACGCAAGGCAAATGACTTCGTTTGAGGCTGTTACGGTGTTATGGTAGAAAATTATGTTGTATTTCAGTTTTAGTACTTGTTACAACGATTTTTGTGATCCAATGTCTTTTGAACGTTGTAATCTCGTGAGCTTGTAATGTTATTGTGCTTGTTTTTCTTTATTTATGAATTCTACTATCCTATTCTACTAATCCTACTACTCTACCAATATTTTAAATGTGCAAGTTTGTATGTATGAATATTTATGATTTAAACACCCATAAACAGCTGAATGGATTTGGATGAAATTTGGCACACAGATATAATATATTCTGGATTAACATATAGGATACCTACTTTTTAACCCGACAAATCATAAGATCCCATGGGAACGCGGGTGAAACAGCGGGCAGAATTAGATATCCATATAGTACATGCATTAATGAATGAAGATATAAGAGATTAAAAGATGAATGAGGACGTCAACAAAGAAAATTATTGGACAAAGCTAAGCCAGACCAAAATATTTATATCCTTATTTAACATAACGTATTCTTATTTCTATATTAAAATAGTAATAAACATGAAAAGAGAAGGGACCTTGAGACAGGAATAGTGGATACTAAATCAGTATTTTCATTTTCTTTAACAATAGTGCTACATTGTGATATAATAGACAATCATGAAGGAAAATAAGGTGGTATTTTCTTACCTACAAGAAGATAGGTACTCAACCTTCTTTCAGGCATAGGATATTTTATTAGATTTTCAGATAAAGGTCGGGTAAACACTTTAAATGCAATATTCATGTTAGATTTTTTTTTATGAATATTTGTAATAGAAAATTTACAAAAAAGTATTGCACGAACACTGTGCTCCTTTCTTTCAATAGATAAGTACATATTCCTACTTTAATATTGAAGATAAAAGTTTCCAAAAAGTAAGTCATTTAACGTTAATGATTAGTAGAATTATTGAATTTACTCTTTGAGATATTTTAGATATGAATCGATTGTTATTGTTTTCATATCGTCTTATTTTGTATAAAAACTAATACGAAATAATTTTGAATGTACTACTTTGTGTACGATTTTTTTAAAAATAATTTATTATTGAAAAAAAAATTCACAGTCTCCAAAATATCTATATATATAAAAGAGAAAGTATGTATGCCATTGTATGTATGTTCCTTATAATAATATGTAGACTCCGAAACTGCTGGACCGATTACAATGAAATTTTCAGACAATCTTCATATTAGCCCCGCGGGTAATCCTGTAAGGTTTGGTGGCGATCGGAGCACTCGGGAACTCGGCAGAAGCTAGTATTCTATAAAAACCGACAAGCAAATAACCTTAATTTTAAGCAATGCAATTCACCGGCTAGTTTTCTTTCTTAAATAAAGAGATAACTGGACATATCCTATCTCATTGACATTAGAATTAACCTCTTCAAGAAATTAAATACTGCTATTAAAATCTAAAGGTAAAATAACATGGCACTTTAGAGGCTATCTTAAATAATAATCTATACTTGAAAACTTTTAAAATGAAACTTCAAATTTTAATCTAACTTTTCTAAATATGGCGGCGCTTTTAACTCGAAGATCTTAATCAAATTCAAACGTGACTTATCGCAAACGGCCTGTTATAAATAGCAATAAAATTATGAAAACCTCCCAATAAAAGTTGGCGACGGTGCGAGCGTTAATAAGATTTGGGTTTTGAGTCATCCAAAATGAATTGTTGCTTTTAGTTCTCCATTGAAATTAGATATTAAAAGAAATTCTTTTGAGACTTTGATTTATTTAGATAAATATGATTCGCAGTTAGTTGAGACAGATAGACAGATAGACTTAGAAAGAAGCACGTTACGTGCTTTGAAGATATTTGGCCAATAGATGACCAATAATACTGTATACTATTAATATTACACAATAATTTATGATCCAGCGTATAATTCTGATCTCTGAATTTGATTATTTATTTTCTAGCATTTTTCTATAGAATAAAATCTATGATTGTAATACCTTCTTACTGAAAGTTTACTAATTTTATTAATCTTTAAGATGTGCATCTAAAATTCTCCCACACTCCCAAGTTACCATATGGAAAATTTTGTAGGTTCTGCAACTCATAAACAAATATGACCCATTCAAGATCTACCATCACCATTAATAAAAATATCTTATGACAGCTCCTCATATCAAATAAATTATTGTCATAGATTTTAATTCGATACACTCTCACTATAAAATTATCAAAACAATCGATATTGACCTTTATGTCTGTAACATTAAGAGTTCTAGTAAAGGTGTTATGCAATGGGGATATTAAAGTCGACCTTTTGACCTGTACCATTTGGTTCTGACCTTGGAGTATTTAGGTTTACATGATTAACGATGACTTGATATTTATTAGGTTAATATATAATTTTTGTCACATATTAGCTGTGACCGTGACTTTGTTCGTGAGATTTGTATAATAATAAAACTTATTTCTAATATTTTGTAGTGAGTTCGATTACCTAGGACAAATATGTATATGTGTGAATATGTCCGTTTTTTGTGTAATACAGATTTCCAAACATCTTTTCCTCCTGATTCCTATCGTCTTTATTAAGTTTCTCTTCTCCTAAAATCTTCTCAGCACTTGCTCGTTCTTCAGATTCTCTTTGAAGCTTTAAATTGTTGATCGATAAAAATATCAAGTAGTTTTGTAGTAATCAGTTATCCGTTTTCTTCTTCTTGATGTAGCTCTCTACTACTGGAGGTTCACCATCAGCTCAGCGAATCTAGCTCTGTCTTGCGCCAAGCGGAAAAGTTGTTCAACGATGTCAATCTTCGTCCACTCCCGAATGTTCCGTAACCAAGACTTTTTACTTCTGCCAACGCGTCGCTATCCCAGCGTAGCTAGTATCTCTCATGTCCGAGATACCCAACTTTTCTGCGTTTGATGGTTTGCAACAATTTTTCATAGACAAACTATGCTTAGATAAAATCAGATACCAGAGTGTAGAATGTTATACTTAAATGTAGGATTCTCCATATTTTTTTAGATTTTCCAGTTTCTAGCGTTTGACAATCTTATCATGATCACCGATTAAGGTCAGATGTCTATAAAATAGAATAAAAAAATATAATAATTTGTATTTCGGCTTCTTAAAATCAGTTTTCATATTTTGCAGCAACTGATAGGTACTTAATAGGCCACGGCTGTTTAATTTTAAGTTAATTTATTATTCGATCAACAACAAGACATATACTAAGATATTAAAAACACAGTAATCAAAATATAAAACGGGTAAGTAAAAGATGCTCCAGTTAAAGGTGACGACCGCATACAAATAATAAAAAAGGACAAACAGTGCCAAAAAATTAAAATTATAAAATAACTGAAAAATTAGACATATCAAACAGTTACATAAATACAAAAAAGAAACATGAAAAGATTCCAATAATGTGACATTAGAAACTAAAAACTAAACATTGAAATGAAATGAAAATGAAATGAAATGAAAATATTTTTTATTCAAATAGGCCTTCACAAGCACTTATGAATAGTCTGACTCTAACGCTCGGTTCGGAAGGTTGCTTTTACTGAGAAGAGCCGGCAAGAAACTCAGCAATTACTCTTTTCAAAACCAACTCAGATTTATTACATAAAATTATTTATCTAGTCTCACTGACAATATATGTGTGTTATAACAAAAAAAAAATGATGAGTGACTTAGTTAATAAATAGATAGCAAATTTAAGCAGACCAGCCCCCACAAGCAGCACCTGTTCACAAGTATGACGCATGTGGCAGCCATCGCCCTCCTCGCACATATTGTAGGGAAGTGAGCGACCCGCCACACGACGCCGCCGCAAGCAAAGGTTGGTTACCTGTACCCAACAAATCTATACTATATATTATTATGTATTAATATTATAAAGCTGAAGAGTTTGTTTGGTTGAACGCGCTAATCTCAGGAAGTACTGGTTCGAATTGAAAAAATATTTTAGTGTTGGATAGCCCATTTATCGAGAAAGGCTATAGGCTACTTATTATCTCGGGAAAACATAAGATCCTCGGGAACGCGGGTGAAACCGCGGGGCGGAAGCTAGTTCTTTATAAATGTTCAGTATATTTTTTTTTCGTATGTTTATGTCTTCTATAGCAATTTGTTTACTTAAACAATGAGCTACTTTTTTGGCTGGTATTACTCTGGATGTGTAATCTACTGAGTGAAGGAGTGAAGTGTCCAGTGACACTTCTATCATTTATTGGGAGCTTGTTTAGTCTATGACCAAAAAACACAATATCACTTTGTCTAGAAACTATGTTGTAGTTTTATTTTACTTCAAAGATCTATTGATTTATTTATTTAAACTAAAATAAATCAAAACTTTATAAACAACAAACAAAAAGCCGCAAAATGCACAACAATAGTTATAAAACGGGGGCAAGTTTTAATTAATTTCATGTCAGCTTTATCCAAAATACTCTTGCATCATGAAATTAATTACTCTTAAAGAGCTTCGGAGCTTAAAGTAATACCTAGACGAGCGAGTCTAAGTCTTCAAACGGCTATATACAATGACAGTGCATTTTATGTGCTATAAACTATAAAGTTAGTCGTAATTTTGCTGTATCTAGGAGGTTAGATGGAGTTAGAATCGCCTTTAAACGGATCACAATGAATTTCCAAAACATCATGGGAGTTAAAAATGAAACCTACTAATACTATTTATTCACCTACAGAATTTTAATAACTTGTCTTGCGATTCCGGGAATTCTAGTGTAGTAAGTAAGTATCAGTAGTTTTGCTTTTTAGGGTTCCGTACCCAAAGGGTAAAACGGGACCCTATTACTAAGACTTAGCTGTCCGTCCGTCCGTCTGTCACCAGGCTGTATCTCATGAACCGTGATAGTTAGACAGTTGAAATTTTCACAAATGATGTATTTCTGTTGCCGCTATAACAACAAATACTAAATATCAGAATAAAATAAATGTTTATATTCTCTTCAATAACGTTACTTTCCGTTTACTTTCTTTTTAATCTACATATCACTAGTTACTTATTTTTGACAATTATCTGATTAAACTTTATTATGATTTTGAAGATCCTTAACACGGATTCGTTTATTAAATACCTGAACTCCCAACTCATTTACTCCATGGTATTTCCTTCGATGATAATAAACGAAGTAGTATTAAAGTTTTTTATCACTCATATCCTATGATCAAGCATAGAATATACAAGCTCTTCAATTTTATTCTGTAACTACTATATATATAAGCCTGAAAAAGTCTTACCTTCCAAATACGCTGGATTTCTTTTTTTTAACTACATAAACGTACTAGTTAAAATATCGAACAGGCCACAAGCAGCGGCACATTAGCGCAGTTTGAATTATGACGCATTGCGGTCATGGGCGGGCATAATCTTAACCACTTCTTAACTAACCGTTTGGTGTAAGAGAATCTTGGGTCCAAAGTCAAAGTCAAACCCATTTATTCAGTTAAGGCCCTAGGCTACTGAAGTTACCACTGGTATTCGGTAGAAAGATCTATCTACTTTACTAATTCCATAATCTTTATTTAATTTTGACGGGCCAACTGCTTGGTTGGATACCCTAACTATAAGGCCACAGGACGTGGGTTCGATTCCTATCCAGGAAATTAGGACATACATTTGTGACCATGAACATGTCTATTTATCCTAATAATATAATAGTAATAATGGCCGTGTGTGAGGAATGTCCCAGGATATTTTTTTTTTACTGATTATGTGAAATTCTTTTAAAATAATTCATAACAAAATCTACACCCAAAAACATTTATATTTTTGTAATTTACTTAATTAACCTTTACTGCCAATAGCTCCCGCTAGAGGCGCCACTGTGTTATAACGAAAACAAATAACTCGATTATTTACAATGACAAGACGAAACAAATGATAAATAAATCGTGGAACGCCCTTGGGTACAAATTTCCGCTGTAATTCAGTTGCGCCATTTTCAATTTTATTACCATTGCATAAACAACCCTATTGAAAGGAAATCAAGAGCATATTACCTTGTCTATATAAATTAATAATAATGAAGTAAGTAATTATTTGTAATATCGAAATAACAGCTTTTTACTAGATGCATATTAAAGTATATACGGTACAGTTATTCAGGCTAATCTCCAAAATGGCTAGACCGATTTTAAAAGGACTTCCACTGGTAGATAACTGATGTAATAAGGAGTAACTTAGGCTTCTTTTGATACTGGGAATGCGGGTGAAACCGCGGGGAACAGCTAGTTTACTAATATAATACAAACACGGATATATTCATGACGTTACGGCATTATTTCATAACATGCTCCTGTCCACCCTAAAACCATATACAGAACCTTAATGAGACCGCCTTCTCGCTCATTCATTAATAGATATCTAATCTTTTATCTCATCTAAGTACCAATGGTCGTCATAGAGATCGTCTTCCATTATAGTCACAGCCATATGACACTTTAAGTTGTTCGGCTTGTGGTCCAGTGCAGTTAGCTAGACAAATCTTAAAGCTTAGAAAGTTTTTTTTGTTGATTTATTTTATGCGTGTATTTAAAAAATATTCTATATTGTAGGTAGGTACATTTAATATACATTTTTAGGGTTCCGTACCCAAAGGGTAAAAACGGGACCCTATTACTAAGACTTCGCTGTCTGTCCGTCCGTTCGTCCGTCTGTCTGTCTCCAGGCTGTATCTCAAGAACCGCTATAGCTAGACAGTTGAAATTTTCCCTAATTATGTATTTCTGTAGCCGCTATAACAACAACTACTACTACTCCCATACAACAAACGCGATTTTTTTGCCCTTTTATTTGTTTTGTGGTAGTTTCCGTTGACCTAGAATCACGAAATTTGGCAAAAAGCAAGGTCTTACAGCACAAATAAAGGAAAAATTCCAAAATATAAAAAAGTTGAAAATGAAAGGGTGTCCCCATACATACATAGTTACGCCAATTAATAAAGACCTCTGAGTTGTATGGGCGCTGATAAAACTTAGAGGTCTAGCTTAATTGGCACCAACCTCAAATAAGGTAAATAAATAAAATTGTGCATTTCCCGTGATGGACGAACGATGGACGAAGTTTGTACGGAACCCTCGGTGCGCGAGTCCGACTCGCACTTGGCCGGTTTTAATAAAATACAATAGCAAATAGGCAAAGCATATTTTTTTTGTTTCAAAGTCAAAGGCACTTATGAAAGTCGAAGCTACTGAAGCAAGTTTATTGATATATTATAAAATACAATTACCTACCTAAAACTAGCAAATAGGGAAATGGCATATGTTTGTACATAATAATATATATTATATAATTATTTTTTTGTCAACTGTGTCGGCAAACAAGCATACTGCCCGCCTGATGGTAAGCGGTTACCGTAGCCTATGAACGCTTTCAACACCAGGGGTATCACTGGCGCGTTGCCGACCCTTCCCCCCTCCCCGATGAGGAGGAAGATGTGGAGGTACTTTCCCGGTCGAGCTGCTCTTTGAGCGACATATTATTATTATAAAGCATAGGCGATATGTCGCTCAAAATTATATTTATACTAGATTTCGCCCCGCGGTTTCACCCGCGTTCCTGTGAAACCTTATGTTTTTCGAGATCAAAAGTAATCTATGTGCTATTCCAGACTATAATCTATCTCTCTGCCAAATTTCATCCAAATCCGTTAAGTAGTTTTTGCGTGAAAGAGTAACAAACATACATCCCTCCATACTCACAAACTTTCGCATTTATAATATTACTAGCTTCCGCCCCGCGGTTTCACCCATGTTTCCGTGGGATCTTATGTTTTCCCGGGATAAAAAGTAGCCTATGTTCTTCTACATACCATAGGCTATCTGCATACCAAATTTCATCGCGATCGGTTCAGCGGTTTAAGCGTGAAAAGGTAACAAACACTCACTTTCGCTTTTATAATATTAGTTAGGATTAGGATTTAAACAATCAGCTATTTAATCCACAGTACAACATCTGCTTGATTTTAAATCTCAAAGGCAATTCAATTCATCACAACAAATTATGATCAAAATTGCAATTTGAAATCACGAAAAGAATTCACAATATGTTTATGCGATAAAAATACTCAGTAATGTAATAAAATGAGAAAATATAAAAACACATACATATTAAAAGTCATTCCAATTGACGAGTACATCCCTTAGTTTGTGGAACTAGCATCATATAGAATATCCACCACAGCACTACACACCTAACCACAGATCACACAATCGTCGTGTGTGATCCAATCTCTATTTATTACATTCCTATTGTATCTATATGTGCACGCGCCGCTTTATCAATAGATAAGCGATAGATAGCGTCGAACTATAGCTTGTTAAGATTACCCTATGATACTTGTGTTTAGCGTAGGTGTTGTTGTGATTGAAATGGGTATTTATTATTTGATCTGTGGTTTATTTTTTGGCATTTGAAAAGAACTATATTTGTATATTTTTATCCCACTATTACTTATTATTATTAAACTCCGTTGTTAATTTGGATGACCAACTCTGAAATTGCGAAAATAAATTCAGACTTTTAGTATGAAAAGTCAAGGAAGAAAGGTTGAAGCTTGCTCGATAAAAGTTATGAAAAAAATAACTGCCATTTCAGAGTTCATCCCATAGTAGCTATATTAAATATCCACCCATTGTATTAACTTATATTTACTTATATTAATTTGATTTAATTTCTGTGAACCGCATTAAGATTTTCACACAAAAATTTAGGGGGTTCCCCATACTTAGAACTGAAACTCATTTTTTTTTAAATGTCAAATAATGATTACATACGTTTTTAAACATGTTACGTACATAATAAAGTAAACTAACTGATTTGGTTGTATATTTTTAAAACCGCTCATGCTTAAAATTTAGTGCTAAAAAACTAGCATCAAGAAACACTAAAATGGACGAACATAAAAATTTCAAACCAAACAACGAACATGAACAAGTTGACCTTTCCAAAACCAAATGAAACCATTCCCAAATATCACAAGCAGTATCAAATGCTGAAAAGTAATAACTTACAATGAAACACATAGTTTGGTTTGCTCATAAATATTCAGTAAGATTCCTTAATAATATATTAAATGCTTGGGGTTGATATATAGTCACTCTGCCGTGGGTATGGCGGTTCATACGCATTGCAAATTTTGTTCAACGACTCCGAAAGGTACGCTATATATCATAGCGCAAAAATTACGGGTTGTTTTGAACTATTCTACCCTATTTTTTATCATTTTTTTTCGTGGGAAAATATTTTTCACAAAAGGTTCGAGATATGGTTCGTAGTTTGTAAAAGCAACTATCGACCTAGTTTTCACTGCGTTAGAATTGATTTTCTATTTATAAACTCTTACTTTATAATTATTGAGGTGACGTTAAGGAAGGTGTTTTTTTAATTTGAAATAAACTGGCAAGGAGTTACGCCGAAGCCAATGATGTAGCACGCTTGCCCTAAAAATGCTTAACTAGTCTCAAATTCAAGGAAAAATGCAGCAACGTAAATAGGTTTCAACGTGAATGATTGAGTCAAGAAAAATATAGATATATCCATAATTTTTTCACAAGCATTTATGAATGAATATGCTGACTCTAAACACCGGTTCAAAAGGAATTAACACAATCCAAGCCCCCACAAGCAGCACCTGTTCACGATTAAGACGCAGTAGCAGTTAGACATGTATCAAATTATATTTAATAATATCTACCAAATTACATCAAGACCTAATTTACAATATCGTATGTATCTGATCAGTAAGTATTTTATTTGATGTTTCTTTTACAACGGACACAAACTTCAAACTATCGTAATTAGTAACGACTTTATAAAGTTTTGATTACTAGGGAAGAATTCTTAAATTTTTCCAGAAAAAAATCACTACATTAATAATTCAGCACCCACACCACAGAAGTAACCTGACAAGCATTGCACGGGGGCACGGGCCCTCAAAGAATCTTAGCACCAAATTCCTGACCTTAATTACTACCTTCTCGATGCTGTCGACATTTTTGACGAAGACAACCGAGGGTGGGCTTGTCGGCATCTCAAATATTTCAAACACTGGGTACAGAGTAAATCGTGGGCATAAGGATTGCGTGCCGAGAATACTTTTAATTTTTCCCCGGATTGTTTGAAGGAAATTCATGTGACTGCGGTTCTGTAGGTGATGTTGCTGTTCTTTTGCTGGGATAAGCTATGATAATAATAAAAAGCTCATGTCTTTAACGAGTAAGCTTTACGGCAATCAGTAGTGCCTCAAGTTGAATCGAGACTCACTGGCCACGGGAGTTAAATTCACAATCGGCTCTGCTGATGCAGGGCTTCCTGGCGGGGGTCCCCCGACCGCACATTACTTTTTTACTTGAGGTTGGCTGTGCATAAGCCTGTCTTCTTTGGACATGAAGTAACTCAGAAAAGCCAATCTGTTTCATAAAAGTATGCACTCTATTTTATAACTACTTGCAGCTGAAAATTCGAAATCAAAACCCTTACCCATTTAAATGCACACCCTCCAAGCAGTAAAAAAGTGTTTTAAATGAGAAACTTTGTCAGTAAAATCTAAGTGCAACGAATAAAAAACTCTATTTGAGTGTTCCACTCGGTTTAAATTACTTTGAGCACTTTTTCACTGAAAATTTGTGGCTTTTTCCCTCATAATGGAACTAATTATTATGCAATTTCGTTTATAAGGTGCAGTCAATTAACACTTTGAGAGGTTTCGATGAGTTTTTAAATTTGATGCCGTAATATCTGAAGTTTTTTTAATGGTAGAGTAAAAAAAAAAAAACGTTTTTATCAGACTACAGGTCGCCGAGTGAATGCTTTGTTTATTGTTAAATTACATCAACAATAAATGATTCAAAAGTAATGAAGTATTCAATGTCACTTGGGTATGTTGGGTACAATAGGTACTTTGAAAATGAAGCCATCTACCGGAGTCTTCCGGCACAGTCAGTGTCTTCTAGATTTGGTGTACCACGAAGGTGATAACCGTCGTCTGCATCAATATGGAGACATTGTGGCTAAACAAAAGAAAATTAAAATGCAATTCTCACGCTGTCAAAACTGGGTCTAAAGTTGCTTTTTACGATACTACAAACCATTTTAGAAAAATATTTTCTGAAGAAAAAAATTATAAAAATAGGGTAGAGTATATCAAAACAACCCATAATATTGGGCTATAAATAAATAAATAAATAAATAAATATTCTGGGACATTATTCCTCACACACGGCCATCTGACCCCAAACTAAGCAGAGCTTGTACTATGGAAGCCAGATAACTGATATACTACATATACTACTTTTCTTTTGTAAATACATACATATATAGATAATTACACCCAGACACAGGACAAACAGACATGTTCATGCACACAAATGTTTGTCCTGAGTGGGAATCGAACCCACGACCTGCGACGTGATAGATAGGGTATCTTACCAACCACGCCAACCAGCCCGTCAAATGATATATAATATACCTTTCGGTGTTGTTAAGGCTCCCGTCTCCCTAAAATCAGTGTTCTTGCAGAATTTATCAGAAAAGAAATATATTTTTTTAGTCATCAGAAAAGCAATAAATTAAATATACGTTAATATACGTTATTTTAAAGTGTGAGATTTGAAGTTTCCAATACATATTTTATTTTTTAATTTGACGCCACTTGTATTAGCTTTGTGGGGATTTAAACATACCACTATTTACGTTCCACGCGTAGAAGGTTTCATTCATGCACACGCCACGAAAAAAATATAACAAAAACAAGAAATGTATTCAGATTACATTTGTCGGCAAACCCTCTACAATAATCTCATATAGTTACTTTTTTCAAAATCGTTTAAATTTCTTATTTAAACTGCTTTAAAAAGTTATAAATTTCTGAAATTCATTTGAAATAAATTTACCGAAACTAAACAAATAAAACATAAAACGCATCAAAATTTTGAAAAAACGTAACTAGATAAGATTATTGTAGTAGAGGATGACAAATGTAATCTGAATACATTTCTTGATTTTGTTATATTTTTTTCGTGGCGTGTGCATGAATGAGACCTTCTACGCGTGGAACGTAAATAGTGGTATGTTTAAAGCCTCACAAAGCTAATAAAAGTGGCGTACAATTAAAAAATAAAATATGTATTGGAAATTTCAAATCTCACACTTTAAGATAACGTAAAATATATTACATTTATTGCTTTTCTGATGACTAAAAAAAATATTATTTTTTTGATAAATTCCGCAAGAACACTGATTTTGGGGAGACTGGAGCCTTAAACAAAATTTGTAGGATTTTTTTATACCAATACTAGCGACCCGCCCCGGCTTCGCACGGGTAGAAGAGCATAATATATTATGCCTACATTTGCATCAGCAAAACTTGACAAATTATATACTAAAGCCTTCCTCTTGGATCACTCTATCTATTAAAAAACCGCATCAAAATCCGTTGCGTAGTTTTAAAGATCTAAGCATACATAGGGACAGATAGCGGGAAGCGACTTTGTTTTATACTATGAAGTGATTAAGGTGACAAACATGCATACGGCCTGCCTGATGGTAAACAGTTACAGTAGACGCTTGCGTCAGGGAATTACTCGCGCGTGGTCGATCCTGCAAAAATCTCTACACACCCTTCTTGAAGAACCCTATGCTTTCCCTTAGGAAAACCATATCGTCCTATTGCCAGATCCTTTGAAACCAGTTACGTTTGGCTATATCTTAACTTTATACATTAAAAATACCACCAAATAGCCTAATCACATGTTCGCGTTCGCCATTACAAAACAACTGAATTGAAAACAAGTTTTAACTAGCTCCATTTATGAATATTTTATCAACTCTCGAATTAATTCTATTTTTATATAAATGTCAAAAGGTCATTCACCTCATTGTTCGCCCAAACTGACATTGCACATTAAATGAGTATTATACATAAACAAATAATAATCTCCTACGCATTTCGTCTCGACGCATTCTAATACCGTGAAATCAATTGACTGAACAAACAAAATATTGAAAGCGTCTACATTGGTTATGGTCACGGGTGAGCAGTTCATATTAGATTGTGTTCCGTAGTGTCAGAGAAGAGTTCTGTTGTCATCATGTAATATTACCAGTTGCCATATCAAGACCTATCCAAACGACCCCGACTGACTGAAGAAAAAAGAAAATGGGACCTTAATGTCAAAGTAATAAGTACTAACTTAGTATATCAGTGATAGCAGCATTCAAATATATAAGACAACCATAAACAAAGGTCATCATGAAATAAAATGCCAAAGGTTAACCATATAAAAATCTCCAAGCACTAACTTAACCCTAAATTGCCGGTTCCAATAGCAGCATAGAATTATAGATTAAATTTTGAAAAGTACCCGAAAATATCATGTTTATTACAAATAAACGTCGACGGTAAGGTAAATTACGGCTGTAATCTTTTAAGAATCATATTATCGGTTCGGTCATACGTTAAACCTTTGATGTATTATTATCTGTTGAAATAAAAACGACGACGAACGATATTGTTTAGGGTACCGCGGGATGAAAAATAAATCACTGCACTATGTTTTTGATAATTTGTAAAATTCATTGTCAAATTTAAAGTTCAGTAGTAGTTTCATGGATAAACAATAAGAGGTAAATAAATAAAATATTAGAAAAACGAAAAGCCAAAAAATCTCATACCATTAATCCTATTTAATGTCTGCAAGAATGCAAAAACAAACAGTTATTCCTAACTTATGAAGCTATCTAAAATTTCTTCATGTACTAAAATATACAAAATACCTTAAACAAACAACGAAATATGACCACAAAAGTAAACGGAACCTCAAACAAAAAGTATCAAGTCACAACTTTCAACTATTTCACCATGTTCCACGCGTGACAAGAGCTAATAAAACCCAACCATATGACAGAAGAATGTATGAGCAACCATATAGGTACCATTGTACCCCCTACTCCATTTAAGGGTTAAGTATTTTTCCATCTGGCAACAATAACTAACGCCCCGTGTTGCCATGTTTTGTCTATAAAAACTCATTATTAATAATTAATATGAGATAGTCAGTGAGCGCGTTTCTTATGATTTAAATGTATTTGTTTTTTTTCTTTTTATTTGTTTATGATAATTGGTAGATGATAAATGTTATATTATGTTTTTTATTGAATGTTAATTTACTTTTTATTTCGTGTATAAAATTTATGACTTTGTTTTAGAGAAATGGTATCTGTTCAGAAATTTGGTATGGTTTTATAAACTCATTGTTTTATTTCGATTACCGTAAGACCTATGCTGTGATATTTCATTGGTTTAAGACACAAAGGGCATTGACCTTATATCTATTATACATATAAATAATTAGACGGTATCATACATTGTTACATTGTTTTTTTTTTTAATAAACCAAAAAACCTATATCTGTACGTGATAATACTATAAAATATATCAGGTTATAGTCCTTTGATTCTAAAATTACAGTAAGTAGGTGTTACCTGTGAAATAATTTTGTTACATTTTGTAGCAAACTTTTGCCTCGTACCAGAAAATATCAATTTTTTTTATGAAACAGTCTTTTATAATTCTGGACTATAATTGACCAATACAACAAATTAAACATACCTGGCTTATCCAAATCGCTAAGAAAGTCCTCGGTGTCAGTATAGGCCGTCGTCCGGCCTAACGCGGCGAGGACTGCGAGCCAGGCCCACGCGGCTCTGTGGCTGGGGCCTAACCCCCGCGGCCTTTTCATGGCCTCAACGCCGGCCTCGACACAGGCCTACGTCAACATTGCGGTTACACTCACACTGGTTCACTATACACTTTTGTATCACTGAGTAATTTTACACTGAATTGAGTTGATTACCTGTAACAAAGGACAAACTGTTAGGTATAGGTAAGTGTTTATTTTTCCTAATACTTACTATCCTAATCCTAAATTATCCTTATCGTCCTTTATTAATATCATCATCATTATCTTCATAATTTTTAACTCTCTCAAAGAAGGTTTTAAAATTTCAGTATCATCTTGGATTATGTTCACTAACTAACTTCTGTCCCGCCGTTTTACTCACCAAATTTCGCTTAAAGCCATTCAGCCATTAAGGGCGTCACACACGGCGAAGATAAGATAATATTTTATCTAAAGATATATGAAACAGTGCTATACCAATGAAAGAGAAGGAAAGTGAAGGTAGGTCGTTGCAGTATAATGCTAAATAAGATAAAATATTATAGTATCTTCGCCGTGTGTGACGCCCTTTAAAGCATTATTAAAGATTAAACATCAATATAAACATTCCTATTTATTATGTAAGTAGGATAGGGTGAACAAAATTTTGTCTCATTTAATAAATATCTGAGGTTTTTTTTTTTAGTCTTAAAATCCTAATCCTAACTAATATTATAAATGCGAAAGTGAGTTGGTTTGTTTGTTACTTTTCACGCCTACACCGCTGTACCGATTGCAATGAAATTTGGTACGCAGGTAGCCTAATGGTATGGAGAAAAACATAGGTTACTTTTTATCCCGGGAAAACACAAGATCCCTAGGGACTGCGGGTGAAACCGCGGGGCGGAAGCTAGTATTACTAATAAAGAATCAATTACAAATTAAAACTACGGCTCAGTGGGAATACTCTATAATTGATTTGATTACGGAAATTACGTAATCATGAATAATAAACTAAAAAAAAAACAATAGAGTAGAAAGAATCGAACCATCAAATTGATAACGTAAATTACTACCATTAATAGCTTCTATTTCACACTCCAAATTGGATTTTATTTGTAGACCCATAAGTTTTAGTATTATATAAAAATAATGTTATATTTTTTTTACCAGGTGTACGGAAAGTAAAAGTAGAAAAATAGTTAGTATAGAAAATTACACAAGAACTCAAAACCAAGTTGAGATAGACAAGAATAAGATTCGGCAGTCGGGGCATAATTTTATAAAAGGGATTTGTAAGTCCTAATCTTAAGTCCTAATTATTCATTCACAACAAATTTAGAACAACGAGTACAAGTAAAACCAACCTGTGTCAATGCAAAACAACAGAAGGTAGGAATAAAGTCGTTTATGTTGCACAGAATGATGTTGCCGCATAATTTGTATTCGTGGTCGCTACTCGGCCGGTTACCGGGTACCCGGATAGTACCCGTTGAGACGGGTTCACCCTTGTCATTTACCGTCTGTCACACTCGGGTATTTGGAGGTTAACTATATTTTTGCATACTTTTTGAGGGGTTAATGAGTAAAGGGTTTGAAAATATAAAAGTGTTTGTTAGTGACGTGGAGCATTCAATTTGGTGGAAAAATAAAGAGTCAGATATGAAATCTGGTAAATAATGGAAGATGAACACATGTAATTTCAATGACGGAGAACCTATGTGGTCCCACCATGGGTGGCAGATGCGGCTAAACAAGGTTCCATCATACTAAGATTTTCAATCCACCATACCATATTCAAATCCCAGAAGTGAATCTGCACGTGTGACGTAAATCAGATAAAAGATTGAGGTCAATGATTTGAATGAGTTTACACTATGATCATGGTATGTATATGGAAAAATAAAACAATACTTTCTAAAAACCTAGGTATCAAATTAATGTTACAATAATTAAAATAAATATAATACTTATGCTTCTAAATTATACAAATTGTAGTTTAAAGAATTGTTGTGACTGATTTCTTTATTATTTAACTAGCTTCCGCCCCGAGGGATCTTATATTTTCCCGGGATAAAAAGTAGCCTATAGCCTTCCTCGACTAAAATAATTTTTAAATTCAAACCAGAAATTTCTGAGATTAGCGCGTTCAAACAAAAAAACTACACTACTATATATTATTATAATTATTGACGTGTACGGCGTCCGCCTATACGGATAAATACGCGAAGATAACGTGCAGGCTCATAAACTATTTAAGTGTAATTGTTCTATTTAAAAATATATATATTTAAAAAATGTGAGATACCACGGCATAAGCTAATTTAATAAATGAATTAACTTTTGCCTTAAAACTTTTAAACAACGGCCCAAAAGCAATTGTTTATCTTCTCTTTAGGAATGAGAGAGGAAACCAACCTAAACAAACGTTTCGAAATAAAATGTTAAATTGTTAAAATTCCTTTGCTAAAAAAAAGAATAATATTAGTATACATTAACTTAAACTCAAATGCAAAAACTTCATTCTTATTCAGCGTCCGAGTAGCGAATATTCCATGTTGGTGTATTGTAAGGATTGTGCCACAGGTAATAGCTATATATGAGCTATAAACATGATAGTTACGTAGCTCAAGTATTTTTATATTATCTTAATAATATTGTCAAAGTCAGTTTATTCAGTTTAGGCCCTAGGAGAGCACTTATGAAGGTCGAATTTACTGAAGTTACCACCAGTTCAGAAGTCAGCTTTCAACTGAGAAGAACCGGCAAGAAACTCAGCAAGGTTACATTTTTTTCTCTGATTCTTGGCTATATTTTTTCAAAAACAGCAAAATGTACAATACAATATGTGTTGTTTATTCATCACTGCTACATTTATAACTGTGAAAAAACTTTCTAATATTAATATTGTTTACATTTGGTTTAAATGTAAGTCAAAACGAATTTGATATCTTGTAGGAAACTCTATTTTGTGTTCTATTCAAGGGAATAGCAATATCTGATGATAGCTCAGTAGGTAATGACATCGGATGCCGCGGCAAAGGTCATGGGTACAATTCCAACAATGAACTTGAGCTTTCGGTGAAGGAAAACATCGTGAGGAAACTATAGCACGTTGGTAGGGTACTTTGTAGTACTCACCTGGCTGGCTACCACCATCGGGTTGAAAATCTGTCGCCAAGCACCTATTGATGTGTTCCAGCAGTTGCACTTGAGAGCCAGATGCCTTCTAGGCTTTATAAAGGTCGGCAACACATTGGCAATCCCACTGGTATAGCTAATGTCCATAGGCGACGGTAGTCACTTACCATCAGGTGGACCGCCTGCATGCTTGCCAGCCAAATGATTGTCTTTTACGCTTATTTTTTGTGGTTTTTGGACTGCAGTATTTATTGCAGCATCAATCATGAAAATATAGATCATTATTCTTTATTTGTAAATCACTTATTGTATCCAGATTCGTTCAAATTTAATTTTTTCGCAGTTCATTGATGTAGAAGAGAAAACAAAACTATTATAGGTATAGCATCGCTTTTTATAGACTCAACCCTTCATTTTTTTTATTAATGAGATATTTTTAGTTCAAGAGGTCGGAACATTAAATGTTTACTATATTATAAATAAATAAATATTACATTGTTTATTTGTTTATATTATAAAATATTTGTTTGTTTATACCTATTATCCTATCAATATTATAAATGTAAAAGTTTGTATGTTTGAATGTTGTGATTCAACCACACATAAACGGCTGAATAGATTTAGATGAAATTTAGCACAAAGATAGATTATACACTGGAATTATATATAAGTAAGGTACCGTTGATTCCAGGAAAACATAAGATCCTTCGATAAAGCGGGCCAGGAGCTAGATAACAAACAGCTCTTTTCAATTATTGATAACGGAATGTGTATGAACTATTGTTTTTTAAGCCTGTCCAATAGCATGTCACAGTCTATAAATTTATGAATCAGAAGGAATAAAGTCACTGGCAAACCTGCCTAAACACACTGGTCGGCTATGAAGGCACTTATGTTTTCTTTATTTAATATAAATTACATGGCTTTCTATAGCATAAGTTCGCATATCTTTTGTAGTGTACTCATGACTTTAAACCATGTATAGTGTTTTTTAATATAACATGTCACGTTTACTAAAGAATTCGTTTTCAGAGTTCAGAGCAAGGTCTGCAATATGTTACTCTTTCATAAATATCTCGCAGACATTCTTGGGGGCAATTGTTGAGGATGATAAGGATTATTCTTTGTACAACTAGATCTAAGTTGGCTAAGACCCTTATCTTGGAATGCTACAATTACAATAAGTATTTATACAATAATAGGATTTGACCAGTGGTTTCACTAGTTTTTTTTAATAATAAAGATTTTTTTAATCAAAATATTAAGCTATTGCAGTGAAATTGAATAATAAACGTAGAAAAAAAACTTCTTTAATTTTTTTTTATACCACAATGTCGGCAAACAAGCAACGGCCCACCTGATGGTAAGCGGTTACCGTATCCTACGCTTGCAACACCAGGGGTATCACTCACGCGTTGCCGACCTTACCCCCCTCCCCGATGAGCTCTGGCGACCTTACTCACGCGCAGGAACATAACTATAAGTTATTTGATTGCGGTATTCTGTAAGGTGGAGGTACTTCCCCAGTCGAGCTGCTCTCTGAGCGACATATCGCTATGCTCTACCTTTCTTAAAATAACTAAAAATTGTACTAAAAATAGGGAACAACACTCAAGGTTTACCTTAGAATATGAAAATATATATATAATCAGACCTCTAATATGGACGACTTTCTAAAAATAAAAATTATCTGTTGTAAAATTTACGACAATCTAAATGAAACTCGAACAGATGTTTTAAATAACTATTAGAACCCGTTCTGTATGTTTGTGTGTCAATGTAAAACTGGGAAACGGAAGTAGGAGCATGCTAGCACGATCATTATAGATAACAGAAATTATGTCTATATTTCGTGTTTTCTTTATATGGACTTATTTTTATACTGCTAAATTTATCTTTTTTCATTTTTTTTATAGTTTTGTATAGGTTGGCTTATGTCATCAATTTCAATGTAATAAATGAAAATGTGGCCGAAATTGGTAACCACATTAAGCCTATAGAAGTCAGTTTAAGGCGATGATAGCTCAGTGGTAGTGACTTCGAACGCCGCGACGATGGTCGTGGGTTCGAATCTTACAATAAGCTTGAGCCTTCGGTAAAGGAAAACATTTTTTTTTTCATGCTTCTTAGGTGGCAAACAAGCTTACGGCCCACCTGATGGTAAGCGGTTACCGTAGCCTATAGACGCTCATAACACCACGGGCAAAGAAAATACAATTTTATATTTTCCCTGCCAGGGGTATCACTCACGCGTTGCCAACCTTGAGACATGAAGTTGTTAAGTCTTCGGTGCCTGTAATTTCACCGGCTCCCATACCCTCCTAACCAAAACACAGTAATACAACTGCATTACTATTGCGGAATTAGATATGGTGGTAGTACTTCCCCGGGCGAACTCTGCACTAAGAAACTACACTTACTTTATAGTGCCCGTCTGGCTGGCTACCACCCTCAAGTCGAATATCTATCACCAAACACCTACCAGTGTGTGCCGGCAGCTACACTTGAGACCCTGTTGTTTCTAGGCTTTGTGTTGGGTAGTTTAGGATCATAATTATTGCCGTGTTTATAGAATGCCCCTGGATATTTATTAACTAGTTTACCGCCCCGCGGTTTCACCTGCGAACCCCTATTTTACCCCCTTAGGGGTAGAATTTTCAAAAATCCTTCCTTAACGGATGCCTACATCATAATAGCTATGTGTATGCCGAATTTTAGCCCGATCCGTTCAGTGGTTTGAGCTGTGCGTTGATAGATCAGTCTGTCAGTCACCTTTTCCTTTTATATATACAGAAGAATATTATATTATACTATCTTACCGCCCCGCAGTTTCACCCACGAACCCCTATTTTACCCCCTTAGGGGTAGAATTTTCAAAAATCCTTCCTTAACGGATGCCTACATTGCGTGGTTTGAACTGTGCGTTGATATATCACTCAGTCAGTCACCTTTTCTATTATACCTTTTCTATAATATAAACATTTACTCCATATTCATTACAATAGCATGTAAAAAAGTAATTAATACGAATAGAACAAATTCATATCGACAAACAAGTATTTATTAAACGTGACCATAATTAATTATTCATACATTGAAACGTTCGCCAAACATTTGAGTCTTCCAGTAGAGTTTCCTTAACGGTAAAATAACACCGTCTGGCATAACTACATAATTAATTATATATGAACGTGAATAATAAGTACTTTTATTATGGAGATCACTTTAGAAATTATTTTGCGTTTATTTTAATTGTATGGAAAAGTTTTTTGGTATGGTATTTAATACCCTTTAACCTTAGACAATCAATAAGAAGATACGGTGTTGAGTCCAAAGTTTGTAGGACGACTAATATTACTGTATGGGTGCACATTTTAATCTATACTAATACTAGCTGTCCCGGCAGACCTTGTTCTGCCCTATTTCTCTAAAACAAACTAACATTGATTTTTTTATGTTAATAGCTGCTCCGACAGATTTCGTTCTGTCTAACGCGCCTTTGTTTTGTTTTGATTGACGTCTAATGTTTGACAGCTGGGGACAGAGTGGTTTCTATTGGAAAAATGGTAGTTCCCGTTGACCTAGAATCACGAAATTTGGCGAAAAGCATGGACTTACAGCACAAATAAAGGAAAAAATCCAAAAAATAAAAAAGTTAAAAATTAAAGGCTGTCCATACATACATAGTTGACTCCATTTAAGATAGGCCTCTGAGTTGTATGGGCGCTCATACAATTTAGAGGTCTAGCTTAATTGGCCAAACCTCAAATAAGATAAATAAATAAAATAGGGGTTGATCGTAGAGGGTTGAAAATTCTGTCCATACATACATAGTTGACTCCATTTAAGATAGGCCTCTGAGTTGTATGGGCGCTCATACAATTTAGAGGTCTAGCTTAATTGGCCCAACCTCAAATAAGATAAATAAATAAAATAGGGGTTGATCGTAGAGGGTTGAAAATTCTGTCCATACATACATAGTTGACTCCATTTAAGATTGGCCTCTGAGTTGTATGGGCGCTCATACAATTTAGAGGTCTAGCTTAATTGGACCAACCTCAAATAAGATAAATAAATAAAATAGGGGTTGATCGTAGAGGGTTGAAAATTTAGGGTTGTATGTATTTTTTGATGCTGTATCATAAAAAAATAAAAACAAAACATTTTATCTAAAAAATAAAAATAAAAATTTAGGGGTGGCCTACCCCTAACATTTAGGGGGATGAAAAATAGATGTTGGCCGATTCTCATAGATACCGGATAAGCACAAAAAATTTCATCAAAATCGGTCGAGCCGTTTCGGAGGAGTTCGATTACGCACCCCGTGACACGAGAATTTTATATATTAGATAATAAAGAAGAAGAATTTTTTTTTTGTTTGGTACTAATCTCTGGAACTACCAGTCGGATTTGAAAAAAAAATTGACACCCTGGGATAGAGATAGGCTACTTATTAAGAGGTGTTATAATTCGTATTTCTTGAAATATTTTTTCTTTTTATTATTTGTATCTAGTAAGCTTAAGATAGTCATGCTCACTTTGGGGTCTTTGCCTGCGGCAGCGTCGTGTGGCGGGTCGCTCACTTCCCTATAATATGTGTGCGAGGAGGGCGATGGTTGCCACATGCGTCATACTTGTGAACAGTCTCTGCTTATGGGGGCTGGTCTGCTTAAGGTTGCCATCCATTTGTTTACTAAGTTACTCGTAATTTTGATATATTTTTAGGGTTCCGTAACCAAAGGGTAAAAACGGGACCCTATTACTAAGACTTCGCTGTCTGTCCTTCCGTCCGCGACCGCGATAGCTAGACAGTTGAAATTTTCACAAATTATGTATTTCTGTTGCCGCTATAACAACGAATACTAAAAACAAAATAAAATAAATATTTAAGGGTGACTCCCATACAACAAACGCGATTTTTTTGCCGTTTTTATAGATAATGGTACGGAACCCTTCGTGCGCGAGTCCGACTCGCACTTGGCTATTTTTTTTCTTATTGTCATATCACACAAATTGATGTAATGAATCTGAATTGGTTTTGAAAAGAGTAATTGCTGAGTTTCTTGCCGGCTCTTCTCAGTAAAAGCAACCTTTCGAACCGTGCGTAAGAGTCAGACTATTCATAAGTGCTTGTGAGGGCCTATTTGAATAAAATATTTTCATTCATTATGTCGGGAAAGTGGTTGAAACCGCAGGGAACAGCTAGTACTAAAAAAATTTTATTTTTGATTACCTATCAAAATAACTCGCATACATCAATACATTATTTTATAAACTTTACAAACAAAACAAATAGTCCTTAAAATAAAAATGCTAGCACAACGAAAAATTGCTTTAGAAACGAGACTCGTCCCCTTAAACTCTTGATTTGTTTCGAAGACTGTATAAAAATACTAAGAACTACACAAATAACTGGGTCACCAGAAGATAAATGGTGTAATCCTCTTTATCACAACGAAAAAGTCACAGCGATAACAAAGAAAAAAGATTTTAAAAGGACATAATTCACTGTGCCCCAAGAAAACCCTTCCTGGGGCGGAATGGCACCGAATAATTTCATAGAGTGGCATGTCCTCTGCAGTCACATAAACGGTGAAAACAATCTCGCTTGCACGGCCCTGCGTGAATAATGAATTAGGGTTGACAGTTTGCTGTATTTCAAAAATAGTGTAAGAGAAAAATAGTCAAAAGTAAAAGAACATGAAATTGTGAATATGTTAACGGTTAACCGAAAAAAAAAACAGTTATTATCTTAATGTTTGTATGTAACGGCTGAACGAATTTGGATGAAAGGAGATGTTTCGAAAATGTATGGAGTCCCGACCAGGTCTTTGTACACTATACTCAAAAATAGGTAAAAATATATTAAACAGTTTCTAACTATCCATTTTTTTTAAATGGCTTTTTTTTTCTTTGGTTCAAAACAAGAATTTACACACAGAATTGCAACACAAAACAAAAAAAAACATGGAGGAAGCTGTCATTGATCAATGTATGACATTAGCTTTTTGGCGGGAACTTGCGAAGCGACGTTGCGTTTTCGTTTTATTTTCATGAAATCGGTGTATTTTGAGTTTTATTTAATGATATTGGTGGCGTTTTGTCTAATAAAGATCAATACAAGTGCACGAGTGATGTGAAATTAAATGAATGCGTGTATCGTGACTTTTCATGTTGTCTGAAATAGTCCACGAAAAGTTTTAGTAAAACAGCCACCAATTTACTAAAACCTAACTGACTTGACTAAATGTATACTAGATTTGGCTTCGACCTATGTTATGTTATATTTGGATATCAGACATAATTATTGATTTAAAACAAAGAAGAAATACTTTACATGACTAGGCTGTTTGGGCTAGAACCCTTTGCCTACCCGAAATAAGGGAAATCACAGATTAAAAACGCTTTCGTCTATGGTATACCTAGTTTTTTTTAACAACAATGTATTTGAGTCGCCATATTGTTGCCATTAATAATGCAATTAACTGATAACAAATTAATTTTGAACCAGAAAAGGACACGTCTAATAATTTTTTATGTATTTTTCCTGAGTTTCATGGATTTTTCTAGATTTTTGAGCAAGTGTACATTGTCCTGGCCGGAATTGAAACCTCTCCTTTGCCACACAGATAGAACATATAATTCTCGATTAACATATATGAAACTTTTTATCCCGGGAAAATATAAGAACTTTTGGGAACGCGGGTGAAACCGCGTAGGGAAAGCTAGTAGTCTATACAATTAAGTCATGAGAGAAGTTTCTATAATTTATATTTACATAAATCCATATTTTGATATAAAACCAACGACTTATACAAATTAATATTTTTTATTTTATTTATACAAACCAATATTTCGACATTTTAATTTATTTTTAAGAGATATATATCTATATATAATATATATAAGATACTATAAACTCGCCTACAAGGGCATTATTATAAGATTTTATAATTATAGTGATATATAAATCTTTGCCCAGGGCAAAGGAAGCTCAGAAACCTTTACTCAGGCCAGGGTTGGGCATATAAATCATGTTGTTTCAATTATGCCCTACTTACCCACGCTGAAAGAAATGGATATTAGGGTATCTTTCTATAAATCATGAGTGTGCTCTCTAGGCTTAAAGGTATTTTCTGTTTGCCTATCTTTACTGCAAGATTTATTCCAAGCTCATATTTTTCCAGAATAAAATGTGTCCTATGTGATATCCAAAATATATTCTATGTGTGTACCAAATTTCATCCAAACCCGTTCAAGCTTTACGGAGTTGAGTGGTGACGAACATACGCACAAACTTCCGCATGTATAGTATTAGTAAGATTGTCTTTTTTATATATCAGAAGGCGTTAGCCTGTAAGCAGCTGATGTATGAGATAAGATAACTTATAACATAAAATAAAACCAACTTCAAAGTAAATTTGCACTAAAAAGTATAGTTTTATTTTTGTTAAAAGTTAATTTTATTTTTTAAATTTTGTGTTTATTAAGTTTATTCAATACTTCTAAGGATTTGTCACTGACCAAAAATATAAATTACATATTCGAGCTCTTTTTCGTTGAAGTATTCCGTCATATCTTCAAAGACTTTAATCAGATTATAAAAAAAAAAATATGGAACCTCCTCGGGATTTACCATACCGTTCAACCAAATCGGTGAACATAAAAAAACCTTAGAACATAAAACCATTTGTGTGCATGAACATGTCTGTTTGTCCTGTGTCTGGGTGTAATTATCTATATATGTATGTATTTACAAAAGAAAAGTAGTATATGTAGTATATCAGTTATCTGGCTTCCATAGTACAAGCTCTGCTTAGTTTGGGGTCAGATGGCCGTGTGTGAGGAATAATGTCCCAGAATATTTATTTATTTATTTATAAAACCGCCTACTTTTTTTAAAGTCGTTTAAAAATGTAAATTTTAATTTTTGATTTGTCTGTATAAGATTATTTAAAGAGGTTGAATCGTGTACGTGAGTGAAAGATTTCTAAAGATTCATTGTGTTACATTCACAGCGGCTATTTATTCCGCAACCATCGAAACATTTAGTATTTTCGTGACCCGAAAGGTAAATGTAATTCGGCGACCACGAGCCCCCGTCCCGGTTCAAGATTAAAAAACTTCGGCGAGCCCTGTGGCTTGGTGGCAAAAAAATTAATGAAATTTCCAAAAGCCCACCGCTCGTTGACCGAAAGGAAGGGAGTTCATCAAAGAATTTTCTCTGTTGCGGATAGGCAATTAAGAAATTCAATTTTCAGTGGCTTTCTGTGAAGGGATTGTGTTGTGGTATCAGTTCGGCTCATCGAACATGGATTGGAGTTATAGAGTTCCTTTTAAGGTTGTATCGTATTGTTTTTAATTATGAGATGTTTATTACGATAAATATCAATTTCATTAGTTTATTTTATATATTTTATTTTACCTATTTGACTGTATGTAATTAATTTATTGATTTTGTAATTAATTTCTAATCAATTTCTAGTTTATGTTGCAGCTTATTAATATTTTAATTAATTATTTTTCTCATATTTTTAATTAATTATTTATCTTAGGTAATCGTGGCAAATAAATATATTATTAACTAGCTTCCGCCCCGCGGTTTCACCCGCGTTCCCCAGGGATCTATGTTTTCCCGGGATAAAAAGTAGCCTATGCTCTTCTCCGTACTATTGGCTATCTGCATATTAAATTTCATCGCGATCGGTTCAGCGGTTTAAGCGTGAAAAGGTAACAAACAAACAAACTCACTTTCGCTTTAATAATATTAGTTAGGATTAGGATAGTTAGGATTCATTCAAGAATTAAACAAATATTGTAAACAGCACACAACACAAGAATAAACTTAATATGAATGTGAAAAAAAAACAATATGAAGAAGATACCATTTAATTTTCAGTCACTATCATAGGTGACGTCACGAACAACATTACAACCTTTATCCTAAAAACCATACAGAGTATCAATAATAAGGACAATCAACCTCCAGCTACCACATACATTTAATTTCCAACATAACAATACATTATTTCTGTGTTACTTTACCAATCTATAGATGAAAAATTCTACAAAGGTCCTTTTTGATTTAGGTCTTTTTTTACCGCTCAACTATAGAAAAAAGAGATAGAGAAGAACAAGTTAAACACAGCTAGTTGCATTTAAATCTCTACTTTGCTCGTGCGGCGTTCCTTCAAAGCTCTTATGAAACATGTAAATTTTCTCAATATGTTTTCTTCAGATAATATATAGAGCATAAGCGATTGCTACACTGTTTGGCCTCTATACTTTATAGAGTTAATATAATTCTGTGATATTTATATGGAATTTAGTAGTTTTTGGTGAAATAAAAAAATACCGGTTCAGCTACAGAAAGTCACCATGTCAATTGGTCGAAAGGAGTCAGCACACAAGTTCAGTTGGGAACTACAAAAATCTTCTATACTACGGTTCCCTTACGATGTTTTCCTTCGCGATGACTATCTTCTTTCATTTGACGTCACTGCCACGGTTTTATTATTTCCTTAAAAATAAAGATGACTTTTATAAGTTATGCGCGATCACAAACTTCCGATTGATCTCCAATACTCCTTCAGCCTTCGATGTCAAATAATCTCAGAAATAAAAAAACATACATATGCTAAAGCCAAATCGAAACGCATACATCAAAGGGTTTGGGTCCTCAAATTCAAAGCTATCTTCGATTGAAACACTAAATATTATCATCCCTTGAAGAAGATGGTCGAAAAAAGGTCGGCAGCGGACCGCGCAGTCAAACTTGGCAGGATTTTGATAAGACCGTTTATTAGGGTTACGTACGTAAAAGGAGGACCACAGATGTATTTTTGAGAGATAGGCTATCGAATGAGTAGATTTGTCCAAATCATCTATATGGTCTAGTTCAGAAGTTTTGCAGTAAATTTCTAATATAAAAATGCAAATACATAAATCTACATCGACCTAATTTAGATAGAAAAAAATTGGTTAAAATTATGTTAGGTGTCTTTAATGATAGCGTCAAAGTAAGCAGTGAGTAGTTCATTTCGCTTGTCAATAGAATGTAGTCGTATTGAAGAATCGGATATATTTTTTTTATAAAGAGCATGGCTTTGTGTTCTATAAGGTCCTAATAGATGGAGTACGGTCCTTTTGAGGGATGATAGTATAGATTATAAGTATTCCGAAAATTATAAAATAACAATATTCGCTCGTAATTTTAATGAAGAAAAAAAACCTGAAATTTTACTTCTTAACTACTATGCATTCATTAAAACCATTTACAGCATAATCAGTGGTAAAATTATTAATACAAAAACAAAAAAATATATTTAATGATTTTAATTAATGCTTAGTAGGTACTATTTCAGGTTTTTTTTTTCATTAAAATGACGACCGAATATTTTTATTTTATCATTTTTGGAATACTATCATCTCACAAAAGGACCGTACTTCATTTATTTGGACCTTATATAACAGCTATAGTCCTGTTTCAGACTTTATCTGAACAAATTAAATTAAAAACCAAAATAAAGCTCATATTGTCAGCGGGACAAGATAAATAATTGTATGTCATAAATATGAGTTGATTTTGAAAAGAGTTATATTTGACTTTAACGCCTGAATCTTCTCAACAAAAGCAACCTTCCAAATCGTGCGTTAGAGTCAGACCATTCATAAAATATGTGCTTGTGAAGGTCTATTTGAATAAAAAATATCTTCATTTAATTTCATGATGCTCGTGAAATCTAAAAATATAATCCTTACCGTCTCTAATCTAGTAACTATATATCCATGTCAAAATCCCGCGGTCATACCATTGAAATTCGAGTAGGACGTAAAATGGTGCGTAAATTCCCTCCGCTAATGCTTCAGACACTTCTAAGTCGCGAGTATTTGATGTGAATGGGCTTAGCGCGCTTTTACTGAGGGTTCTTTATACAGTAAAATGGGTGTTAGTCGACTTTGAATTTGTATGACTGCAATTTAGAGCAATCTGATTTAGAATGGGATCGATGCAAAATTTTAATACCGTTTTTTTTTGTCTTTCATATAATGCTTGCCATTTGGAGTTAACACTACTTCCATTTGATGATAGCACAGTGGTAGTGACGTCTAATACCGTAGCAAAGATCGTAGGTTTGAATCCGGAAGGAAAACTACGTCAGGAAACCATAACTCAGGAGGACAAACAGGGTAAGAGACAAACCCAATTATAATGAAAACTATTTAGGCGACCTTATTACTGATGCATTTTCTTCTAGGTAACCTAGGACATTGCAGTACCCACCTGGCTAGCTACCACCCTCGGTCACTAAGCATCTAGGTACTGTTTGTTCTAACAGCTGCATGCTCGACCCAGTTTCCTTCTTGGCTTGTGCTTATCTTCAGCCTTATCTTCAACTTTAGATGATAAAAACTATCCAGTACCTTGTCATTATCTCCTTTCTTACTCCGATCATCCTTCATTATAAGCCATCCACATCTTTTTCACTGATTTTCTAGTGATCTCTCTTTGTGGTTGTATTTTTGAATTGTCACCAATTGGTTTATATAAATTCCCTGACCGACTTAATGGATAGGAATGGCTGTTAAATAGAGAAGTTTTGTAGGTTGGTTATGGTGAAGTAAATTTTTATGGTCAATCTCCTTCTACTTACACAACTACATAGTTCGTTTATTTTTTGGGACTATGATTTCACAAGTCACAACAAAATATACTTTATCAAACAGCACTTTGATTAGCGATTTAAAGTTTAAAATAGATTTTAAATTAAATCTTTTCTGATTTTCAATGCGGGCGGCTAATGGAACTTCTATGTCCTGTAACTCAAAACTGTATTATACTTTTGTAACATTCGTATTATGCTCACTTTACCATTTATGGACTATTCGGATTGTATGGCAACATTATACTCATCCTAACTTAATATTATAAATGCGAAAGTTAGTTTGTTTGTTTGATACCTTTTCACGCCTAAACCGCTGAACCCATAGTGATGGAATTTGGTACGCAAATAACTTATAGTATGGAGAAAGACAAGGGCTACTTTTTTTCTCGGGAACGTGAGTGAAACCGCGGGGGACAGCTAGTTAATTATAATTGCATTACTAAATAAAAGTAAACAAGTATTTTTATAGTTAGAAAGGTAATCTTAACAAGAATTATGGTAGACAATGATGTGTCAATGTAGTGTGCTAATAAATCATTAGGTTCGTATTCCATTATCACAAATAATAAAGCAAATTGAAATTGAAAAATTATATAACAGATAAGACCTTGACGTACAAACAGGCGAAAAATCATTGTAAATAATATAATATATTATTCGAGAATTTCATTTTAACAGATAATTTATTTTGATATCGAGAAATTGCCTCATTTCTCGAGTGATGCTCAAAATTGAACGCGATTGCTTTATCATTCTACTAGATTCTCCCCTAGGAACTTATGTTTTCCCGATAAAAGTAACCTATGTTCTTCTCCATACCATAGGCTATCTGCATACCAAATTTCATCGCGATCGGTTCAGCGGTTTAACCGTGAAAAGGTAACAAGCAAACAAACAAACAAACTCACTTTTGCATTTATAATATTAGTTAGGATTTTTACGTACTGTAGGTAACATTTAATATAATTTTTTATTACATCTCTCTATTACATAATTTCATTTTATACCACATTATCGGCAAACAAGCATACAGCCCACCTGATGGCAAGCGGATACCGTAGCCTATGAACGCATGTAACACCAGGGGTATCAATCCCTGGTGTTGTATCCCCCCCGTTGAGCTCTGGCGACCTTACTCACGCGCAGGAACACAACTATAAGTTATTTGGCTGCGGTATTCTGTAAGGTGGAGGTACTTCTCCAGTCTAGCTGCTCTTTGAGCGACATATAATTATTAGACATTCATAATTTTTACTTTGGTACCTAAATAAATAGGTTAAGTAGGTACTTAACCTATTAAATAATATAGTAACCTGTATAGGTATACAGGGTGATTTTTTTGTCACTGGCCATACTTGCAGGGGTTGAAGTACTCGTCAATATGAACAACTTTTACTATGGGACCAACTTTGATATCGCATAAAATAAAATGGTTCCTTCATACATTTTGGTCGAGTAGGTATTGAACTTTTGTATGGACAGCTGATAATTTTTTTGTGATCTCAGAGTTAGTCCCATGATAAAAGTTGTTCATATTGATGAGTACTTCCACATCTGCAAGTATGGCCAGTGACTAAAAAATCACTCTGTATAATTAGGTACCGTTTAGTTAGGTTTTGATGAATGAAAACTTTAAACTCAATTACGTGTATAATTTACATATTACTTTTAATTGATAAGCTAGTTAAAAACCAAATGATGGCAATGATAGCTCAATGGTGGTGACGTTTAATTCCATGAATAATAAGATCGTAAGTTAAAATCTTACAATGAGCTTGAGCAGTCGGTGAATAAAAACATCGTGAGGAACCCATAGTACAGTAGGATATTATGTAATACTCGCCTAGCTAGCTCCCACCCTCATGTCGAGAATCTCTCGCCAAGCACTACCGGTGGGTTCCGGCAGCTACACTTGAGAGCCAGTTCCGTGCTTATCAACTTCGGTCACATCATCACTTGCCATGGTGAAATTGTGGTCAAACACAGGCCTATACGTAGTAAAAAATAAAAAAAGATTATTGAATAACATACTTAAAATAAAATAAACTTAAATTTCCATATTATTAAAACAAGAATCATAAACCTTACGCAGTATCGGTCCCAATTAATAAGTTATAATAACACAGCAAATACGGAAATCCTTTTAATACGTAACACAAAGAAATTATTTGCACATTTTATCGAAAATGTACGAAACAAAACGATAAAATAAAATTAACAAGAGTAAAATATTAAACTGTAATGTAGGTACTACGTGTGCGTATGCGAAATTCAATTTCACGTTGGTAGCGAACAAAAATGGTTATTAAAATAGAGTGGATCAACGGGAAAAGGTTAGGCAACAATAAAAAAAGGTAAGGAGGTAAAGATCCGACGGTCTTTATTGTAGTGGTCGGTGCCTTTTGTTTTGCCGCCCTTTGTTCTAGCCGGCTTCGCTCCGGATACTTTCAATAGAAACGATTTTTCAGTTGGAGAAGCAAGTGAAATTTATTTTGATAGGTTGCGCTCGATTTAAGCTGAGAGTACCCAATAGCATTCGATGGGACTTTGAATTGACCATCAGTATCAAATTGACATGATTAGGAAGGTAGGAATCTTCCTGCCTTCCTATTGCATCTGCCACACAAAAATAATAATGTCATAATTTATCGTTCAGTTAGTTGTCCAAGTATGCACAGTTTTTCTCTTGATATTTTCCTTCACCCAAGGGTCAAACTTCAAAACCAAACCTTTTGTCATGGCATTGGATGACACTACCACTGAGCTATCATTTCTGATATAATTTCAATATTGCAATAAGCTAGCTAGAAGGAAAACTTCGTGAGAAATCTATAGCATGCTTGTAAGGTACTTTGTGGTACCCGCCTGGCTGGCCACCACTTTACTGACTACCACCTTAAAATTGAAAATTTGTCGCCAAGCACCGGTGTGTTCCGGCGGCTGTACTTCAAAGCCAGTTCCATCTAGGTTCTGTGCCTTACCACCTTACGCCACATCATCACTTACCATAGTGAGATTATGGTCAAACACAAGCCTATACAAAGTAAAAAATAATATATTTTTATTCACTTGAGTAAACCCGCCACGCTTTACTGTGGCATTTCCATTATTGGAACGAAGTTCCTTTTCGCGCGTTGTGAAAGGGGGCTAGACGGAAAAAATTCTTACGAAAAGTTGTCACGACACTTTTTGCTATAGTAAGCTATTGTAAGCTGTGCGGCGTCGCATGTTTCTCTGTCTGTCTCTCTCTCTCTTATAGAAAGCAAGCCAGATATTTTCATTTCTGATTTACTTCGTTCCATCCGGGTGTCCCTTGACACCTCTCAAGTTTTTTTTATTGGTAGCATTAAAGCACAGTCTATGTAACTCTTACAGTCGGCCAACGGGCACGTCTAGGCAGAGCAATCGTGCGGGGCTTGCGGGGTGAGAGAGGGGCGGTAGCGAGCCCAAGCTGCCATACACTTGCTTGGGACACAATTACACGCTGTGATTTAAGTTCCTCAATAGCTACTAAACAAAAAAAAACTATTCACAAACAGAAGAGAAAATGGTACATACCTATTTTTATCTTTAGCTATTTTATATAATAATAATAGAACTAAGAAAATATAAAAGCGAAAAATGGCGAGTTACGATAATACGAAATACTTTACGTAAATCGTAAGTCACTGATGTAATTCTAATAAAACATTAATAAGAAACTGTTGTCTTGTTAAATATTATATTACGAGATGGCAAATAAGTTATGTCTCATCTAAATTGTATTGTATACCTAACTGTTATACATATTTATCTTAACCTATATATAAAAAAATATATATATATATATAAAAATGTAACCTTGCTGAGTTTCTTGCCGGTTCTTCTCAGTTGAAGGCTGATTTCCGAATCGGTGGTAGCTTCAGTAAGTTCGACCTTCATAAGTGCCCTCCTAGGGCCTAAACTGAATAAATGGCTTTGACTTTGACTTTGACTTTGACCTATACCCGAAACCTACAGTTAATTTTATTTCTTGAGTACCTAAAATATTTACTGCGTAAAAAATATACTAATCTGTATGTATGAAAGTCTTAATTGATCACTCACTGATATATCAACGTACAGCCTAGAGACATGAAATTGCGTCCAAGGAAGGTTTTTTCCGAAATTCAAATCCTGTAGGGGAAAGCTAGTGTAATTATAAGGTAACGCGGTTTCGGTACAAAATATCCCACTGCTAAAATAAAACCATGAATAAAAATGTACAAAGAAAAGTGAGAGAATAGAGAGAGAGAGAGACAGAAAGAGATAAAGATATTTCAAAATATTGTTAATTATACAAATACAGACATTGTACCTGAACACGTAATATTCAAGGATAACCTGCAAACAAATTCGTATATGAACCGATAAACGTCACTAATAGATAATTTACTCATGAAATTGAGTCAAATGAAAACCACAACCTCCCTTGATGATAATACCACAGTATATTAAATATCTATACACATTGTTTTAAACAGATAAACTAAATTCATTACTATACGCCTCAAAAGCGAAAAACAATTTCAGAGGGCGATATAAAATGCCTTTGAACATGTCTGTGCTTGATCAAAGGTTGATGTTTGCGAAGCGAGTACAAATCAAATCAAATAGTATGTTCTATATATAGGACACTAGGGTCCTCTTTTGTACGTTGAGAATAAATTGGCTAACGTGCTGATGCTTCGAAAATGATTTTCACTTGGTTACAATAAATTAAATTACGTCAATCTTAGTTGGGAAAAATATATTGTTCTTCGTTTAAAAATCTATTTATGATTTTATGTAACAGTAGCTTTTTGTTTCGCGATGGGAGGGTAAAATAGCCCTCTAAGGGGATGAATTTCGCTAAACGCTAAAAGCTAAACATACATTTTAATGAATAACTTTGTAGCTCAAAGAAATTATGAAGCATCTAAAAATAAATAAAGATTATGATATAATTTTATCCTTCAATGAATAAAAATATATTACAATAAATAACTACTACATGACCAATTTGTATAGATATATTCTAAAAACCTATTTACGCCTACGACCTACCTATCCCATCATTGTAGGATTTGTACACACGACTTTAAAATATCATAGTCTTTTCATAACTTTGATCAATGAACATAGAGTGGTTTCTCTTGAAAATTTAAACTAGCACAAATTGTGTTTTAGCTTGCCAGTCGCTGAGAGGGTTTTGTATTAAATATTTTAATAAATATTTGAAGACTGCTTTTCAACAAGTTGTTTCCATACATACCTACCTTGTAGATTTATGTTCTCAATGTTGGTTAGACGTAGGAGAGCTAGAAATTATTAAATTTCTCATGAATTTATTATATATTAACATAAGTTTAAAACACAACATATGAAATAGCAAAATGATAGGTAGGGATTTCGAAACCTATCTTATAACATAGATCTCATATGAAGTCGGTGAAGGAAACCATAGCATGGTCGTAGATTTTGAAGTAGGCCCGCCTAACTGACTACCACCCTCAAATAGAAAATTTGATACCTAACACCTGCAGCTGTATACAAACCAGTTCCTTCTAGGCTTTATGTGCTTACCACCTTCGGCCACATCATCACTTGATCTTGAAATTGTGGTCAAACACAGGAAAGACCCGATCTTATGTTTTCACGAGATAAAAAGTACCTACCCTATATTATTATTAATTCCAGGGTATTTATGTGCCAAATTTCATCCACATCCATTCAGCCGTTTATGTTTGATTGAGTCACAAACATCCAAATATACAAACATTTACATTTATTATATTTTAAATTTTATATACACCATATTTAGCTAAATATTTTCTCCATTTCATATCGCGGTCAAGTTTCTTCATTATTACTCAAAACTAAAAATAAATGATTTTTTTACAAAGTTCAGTTTCATTTTATGGAAACTAAAATATTTTCTCCGCAAAGGAATTTTACAGTGAAACGCCAATTGAGAATTTAAATTAAGAAAAAGCATTGATGGTCTACACAAAGGCAAAATACGTTGAAATTTATGTTCATATTTTTGCTGCAGCCTTGTATATATTTTATTCATTAGTATACAAGTATCATACCTGATTTAAAATGATTTTTATTTGTTTTTTCTAATTTAATTTTTAATTTTTACGTATTTATAATGGATTCCAGAAGTACCTATATAAATTTTTATTACGGATAAAATAAAGGAGATAGCCAAAAATTGTATGGTCCTGTGTCAGAATGTACTTCTTGATAAATAATTGGAAATATACCATTGTGTATAATAGTTTTTGTTGTAACACAAGTTAGAATAGTTTAAATTAACATATTTTGTCATCAGTCTTATGTCTTACCATGTTTTCTTAATTATGGTATTCATAAAGTTACGATCTAGTTATTATTTTCTTCCTGCTCCTGGTTATTGTTAAAATGACATGATAACATTAAGGATAGCCTAGGAGGATAGATTAATTAAAACTGAAACGACTTTTTCCCATAGTCCAAAACATATTAATTGAATTAAATAACTTAAGAAGGTTTGGAAAATATGTTTTTTTTTCAAAAACTGCTATGAAGTGTAAATAGTTTTTTTTTGCATTAATTACAATACTCATACTTTTGTGCAGCTTGTAACAGTGTTTGGCCACCTTCTTTATAATTTTTTAGCATTTTTCATTCGAATGAAATACACACTATATGACATTGTTTAAAATAATATAACATACTTTAGATGCATGACTTTTGGGCAGAAACAACATACAAAATAGCATCCACTAGTTTCACCTAAAATTTTTATATTTTATACGTACATCGTCCTTTGTAAGTATATTTTACAACATCCAATTTCCATTTAAATATATTTTATATGCATAATTCCGTTTGCATCAAACCGTGTCCCTTTTAAAGTAAATTCTATTTTATCCAGCATCACCTTTTTTGCAATTTACATTCAGATTTCGCCTTATTTTCCACTAGGGTTTGCAAATGCAAACCCTAAATACGCGGATCGCAACGCTTCGAATGAGAGCACCTCTATTATTTATAAGAAAACATGAAATTTTAATAAGAATAACTAAGCATCCTCTTCTCTTTTGCACTTTACGATATTTTAACATCCATTGGTATTATAATGTGTCTATAAATATTAATGCTTTTTAATTTTGGCCGGATAACATTTTTCACATGTTAACAAAATTATTTACATACTTTTTCAATTTATATTGATAGTTATTGACTATAATACATCAATATTATTTGGCCTTTTATTGCCAGGTGTTATTTTATTAACGTAAACGTAAAAAATCAAATAAATATAAACTTGGTAGGAACTTAAAATCTTTGTGTAGATCGTGAAATAAATAAATCAAAAGTTATGTGTCAGGAAGGAAGTCAGAAGTAAGTGGAAATATGTGCTCTCTGCCAATCCCAATGAGAGACAGGCGTAGCAATATACATAAGTTTTATTTTAAGTAGAAATAGCACATATTCTTTATAGATATTATGTTGTCAGATACACGTATAAACATTAACGTGCAATTTCATAAAACCTTTAGTTAAAAAATTTCATCAACAAGTTAATTTGAAACTGTCAATAACTAATAAAAAGTGATATTTTCTTGCAATAAATTACGCTCTGATGACGTATTCTGATCTGTAATGGACGTGTCTCCCACAAAACATTGATTGATTGACATAAAATTAAACTACAACGGTCGTGAACTCGAATCCTATCATAAGCTTAAGCTATTGGTGTAAGAAATCATTGCATGCTGAGGTAATTTGCACAAGCCGCCTAGGTGGCTAGCACTCTCTAAGTACCTGTATTTTTCAACAGTTGTATTTGAGAGCCAGTAGGCAGCTTATGCTTTGGGAACTGCAAATTCTCGTATGCTAATGTGCATAGGCAGTGGTGGTCACTCACCATCAGAAGTAGCTATTACTACAAAAACTGTTAATACATCATTCAAAATATCTTTGCTTATTACAAACTCCAAAATTTCCATAAATATGGCTCCAAGAATTGCTATCAATATCGATCATAATTGCCATTAGATAATTCTATTAAAACACGAAGAAAAAATGTTCCGAACAGAATACGACCTCCTGTAGGCGTTTCTATTGAATATTGATTAGTCTGGAATAAATTATCCATAACACCGGTTTATACGTAAATTCGTTGTTAGCCAAATTGGCAATTTACATTTGGTATCACTTCGAACGCGACGGGTAATTTTCAGAGTTACCGATCTAAGTTTGTGTTTACGACGGAATTTAATGCCTTGTACAATTTTAATTACACGCTGTAGATACGTTATCTAGACTCAAAAGGTTTGAATACATTGTATATCTTAATTCCAAATTCTGAACTGATGGTATCGTTTAATAGAATCTTTATGAGACGTCTATAAAGTTTATGTTGTTCAACTTAATTCTTTAGTTGGTATCTTTATCATGATCAAATGTGAGGTCTCAAAATGGTTCCCACTGTCTTTTTTTCAACCTTACTAGGTAAAAGGCCTATTCCTTTGCCCCTATTGCCTCTCATCTAGTAACTTTCTGGGTCGCTTGTCTACTGGTGACTTAGTAAAACTTAATTTTTGCGCTCCAATTATTTTGCTAGAAAGAATAAGATAGCAATTTTTGAGATTACTAGACTTAACTTCGAGATGTATGAACCAACCGTTACTTTTTTATCTTTGAATAATTATGAGGAGTAAAGGCACAGCTCCAGTTTCTAAATAGTCCAGGGATTAATCCATCCACGAAACTACAAGAGCCACAAACAACTAATTTGTCTAATTAAGTCGCCTCTCTGACAGACATGAGTAATTCAGTTTTTGCGGTCCCAATCTACTAAAGGGTTGGACCTTCGTCAAACGGGCACAAATTATTTGCTCGGGGATTGAATGGACAATCTATTTCAGTCATAATGCCTATTTTAATCATCAGCTCAAACATGAAATGTCAGTGTGAGATCACATCACTACGTTATTTTATTAGATACATCCATAATCGGTTTTTGTTGAGTGTCAGCCTGTTTTGTCATCACGGCTTGCGCATTGGCTGCTTTTTATACCATTCATACCCACTAATGTGATTTGACGATATCATTGACCATCAAATTATTAGTTTTATAATAGGTCTTTATTTAGTGCCATATTTTCTTCATAGGCGTTGTTAGTAGAGAAACATTCTCCAAGTCTTACACCATGATTATCCGAGTAAAAATCTGTAGTATACTATAAGTTAATTTTCCTTAAGGTGAAAGACTTGAAATCAAAGATATAACATTGCTTGAAGAATGATAGCCCCACAGATTTAATGTAATTCACATGTTGATTACTGTTAATTCCTTTACTGCTTCACTATTTATTTCAAGGATAAAGTTTCAAAAGTTGTAGTGTTCAAAAGAAGGACAGTTAACAGCTTCATAATTAAGAGCTCAGTTACACGGATCCGTTTTCAAGGAGCAATTAAAGGCAACAAACAATCAGAAGCTAAGGAAGAGAGTAAACTTTGCTAGTAAAAAGGCAAGTTTTAATGAACTTGCGCAGCACTCGTGACAAGTGGACAGTAACAATAAATTAATGAATCTCTTAGGAACAGAAAAGTGATATTGTATTTATGTACTTGAATTTTATGGATGCTTTTGTCCAGCGGTTTGTCCCTTGTTCTGTGCATTATCAATTACTAGCCTCCGCCCCGCGGTTTCACCGGCGTTCCCGAGGTATCTTACGTTTTTCCGAGATAAAAACTATCTTATGTGCTATTCCAAACTACAATTTACCTTTGTGCCAAATTTCATCCAGATCCGTTCAGCCGTTCTGGCGTCTTTAATTAAGTAACAAACATCCATCCATTCAAACTTTTACATTTACAATATCAGTAGGATAGGATAGGATGATCGAGTCACACAAACCTTTGCATCTTCAGTGAAATTAAAACGTATAAAAATAAATTTACTCTTAAATAATTGTCAAAATTTCCTCACACTAATTATTAAATTAAAATGACTCAATAAAGCATGTAATAAGAAACCAGGAGAGGCAATAAAAATGTTGATAAGTTATCTTATAATATTACTAGTTTCCGCCCCGCGGTTTCACCCGCGTTTCCGAGGGATCTTATGTTTTCCCAGGATAAAAACAAGCCTATAAACTTTTTTGATAAATAGGCTATCCAACACTAAAATAATTTTTCAATTCAAACCAGTAGTTCGAGATTAGCGCGTTCAACCAAACAAACAAACTTTTCAGCTTTTTAATATTAGTACCTATAGATTATCACCCTTTGGTATAAATATATAGCTAACTGATGTAGATATTAAAATAAGAGAGGTAGAGCACAGCGATATGTCGCTCAAAGAGCAGCTTGACTGGGGAAGTACCTCCACCTTACAGAATACCGCAGCCAAATAACTTATAGTTGTGTTCCTGCGCGTGAGTAAGGTCGCCAGAGCTCATCGGGGAGGGGGGAAGACTCGACAACGCATGAGTGATACCCCTGGTATTGCAAACGTTCATAGGCTACGGTAACCGCTTACCATCAAGCAGGTCGTATGCATATATGCCGACAATGCTGTATAAAAAAAAAAAAGATTAGATAAAGATGGGAGTTATTTTTTGTGTCACATTGTAAAGCTTTTAAGCAGGACCGCTTTCTCAAGACTGACTTCATAATAAGCCCTAGAGAATAAATGCAAAAGAATTAAATGGTCTACTGATAACGGAGCCTATATTGGGACTAGCATTTAGTTTGTTAAACATTTAATGGTAAAAAGCCAACATTGGCAGACTGTCCAAAAAAAAATGTAGCCTTGCTGACTTTCTTGCCGGTTCTTCTCAGTTGAAGGCGACTTCCGAATCGGTGGTAGCTCCAGCAGCTTCAACTTCATAAGTGCCCCTCTAGGGCCTAAACTGAATTGGCTTTGACTTTGACTTTAAAAAAAAATCCATGACTTTAAAAATAAATGCGAATGTGAGTTTGTTTGTTACCTTTTCACGCCTAAACCGCTGAACCTATTGAGATGGATTGTGGTACGCAGATAGCCAATGGTATGGAGAGGGACATAGGCTACTTTTTTCTCGGGAATGCAGGTGAAACCGCGTGAGATAGCTAGTAATAATATACTTATTGCTTAGTTTGGGGTCAGATGGCCGTGTGTGAGGAATAATGTCCCAGAATATTTATTTTATTTATTTATTTATGGCGACTGATTCACACGTTCATGTTGCATGGTTTTCATTACTGTCATACTAAATGTAAATGATATATTTTGTATTGTCATAAATATAATACTTATTCAAATGAGCTCCTGCCCGAAGTAAAAACATTTGTATCATTTTCTTAGCATTCCTAAGTATCAACTTTATATTCTTTTTATATCCTAATTTCAAAGCATCTGTGGATTCAAATTATATGTTAAAGTGTTCCTTTGTAGTTTATTTTCAGCATAAATGTTTCTTTTTTTTGTTGAGTGCTCTCGTTTAGCTATGTTTGGAATTCCATGTTTGATATAAATTATGGTTATACAAAATGTTTAAGACAACGTAAAAAAAATGTTAAATCAGGTTATATCTCGCCTATTCCAAATTTTACTAAGAACTTTCTTTTTTACTTGACGATGATTATCTGGTTGATGGTGGTAAGCACTCAAAGCCTAGAAGGAACTGGCTCTCAATTGCAGCTGCCGGAATACACCAATAGGTGTTAAACTTATTTTCTCAGTACGACCAATGAAAAGAATTTTAAGCAAATTATTATGGATAAAATTTCCTAGTATATGTTTTTTTATCGTGCTGTCTAGATGCTACTTTGCATGCTTCATTTAACTTTTTCACAAATCCACAAAAAAAAGTAGCGATATTAGTAATATTTTTGTGTAAGATAATAGTATAGTATCAATTTTACATTCACAATCATGCTCAAATACATTGTTAAATATCAATGATACAAACCCTAAAGCCCGTTTAAATAAATAAGCAAACAATCCAAAATGAATCGATCCATTCTGCGAGTTATCATTAAAAATAGGTCGACCACTCTTGCATGCTGAAAGCTTTCAAAAGAATCCGACAATGTTTGCTTCGGGTTTCATTAGTGCCCCATCTAGAGTGTATTCTATTTATTTATTTAATTCAATTGGCTCACAAAGAGACGCCGTTCAAAGGAAACGAAGTTATAGAGTATAGAAGCAATTGTTTACGCTTGGTGCAAGCTATGAACAAAGAAATGTTAGCATGAAAATTGTACAGCGAAAATGCAAGATCAATAAGGAATACGTATAATGTATACATCGCTTTAATACAACCAGAAATAGGTGTATTTTTCCATTTGTTATGACTTACAAAACAAGGTGAATATGAAATCTTGCAATGAAATAAACCAGACGTTTTCATACTGAATGGAAATGAAATGGTTTTGGACTTGTATAGTTCTGATAATTGAATATTTTTGTACACTAAAAAGCTTCCGTACATTCGATCACAATCAATGACGTTGTACTCGCGTATAGTATTTACTTACGTGATCCAGAAGACAATCAATACTTGCTAGGCTAAACTGCATTGTGTCGAAGGTACTCGCGTTACAGCAACAACTAGCTTCCGCCCCGCGGTTTCACCTAAATTCCCGAGGGATATTGTGTTTTCCCAGGATAAAAAGTAGCATATAGCCTTCCTCGATAAATGGGCTATCCAACACTGAAATAATTTTTCTAATCGAACCAGTAGTTCCTGAGATTAGCGCGTTCAAACAAACAAACTCTTCAGCTTTATAATATTTATATTAGTATATAGATAAAACTTTTGAAAAACTTAAAAGTCGATAGTGTAATTGGAGTAGGTACCTACTTATTACAGACAAAAAAAGACTCTGTGAACAGAGTTATTTAAGGTTGGCGATCCCCCTGGCATTGCAAGTCTTCATACAAGACGGTGACCATATACCATCAGGTGGGCCGTCTGCATCCTTGTCAACCTACTCACATAAAAAGTCATGTCACTTTACAGAGTTTAATTTTAAAATTATCATCTATGAGTGTCATAATTGTAACAGTCTACGTACAGAATCATTATAGTGATGATACGGTTAGATACAATCCCACGTTACATTTCGTTATTATGATATGTGAGAGTTTCTCGTATTTACCTACATACGCATTTCGGAAGTCAGTTGAAATTACTACTAACAATCTTTATCAAATACGTAATTTAGCTAATTTGGGCGACATGAAATCAATAATCGAGGGACTAGAGAGTGTAAAATTGGTAAACGCAATCAGCCAAAAAATTATGATGACGATTAATTTCATTTCAGTCAAACTAGATATAGACAGACAAATACACAAAAATACAGAATTGAAATCAGAATATTAACAAACGAATACAACTATGGCATTTTATCTGAGATTCCTTATTCTTATCTAGTCTACCTCTGGTATTCTTGTTCCAAACACATACTACCAAGTTATGGTAGGAACGTCAAGTTGTGGACAAATTTACTTTTAGCTTTGTTATAATCTTATGGACTAGGTAACAGAAGCCTTGAAATTAAATTATAAGCTTTTAATTTCAAATAATTTAACTCTATCAAAATCCGCTGTATATTCCTCACTTGAATTAGAAGAAACGTAGGGTTTTATAGTCACTCGATGCCCTCTCGATATTCTTTGTTATAAAACAGTAATAGTCCAATAAAAGTTTAACGATACCGTTTGTGGTTGCGCTTTGATACATTTGGCTTGTGATTTTATCTGAAGACTAAACTTGTTTGATTTCAAGTCTTTAGGACAAAGATAAATATAAATCTTCATTTATGATTATCGTTTGGTACTAAAATTATAGGAAATTGATAGCTTTCTGTATATTTTCTCAGTATTGGTCAGGGTTACGCCATTTCCGCAGCACTACGTCATGAATAACTTCAAAAATGATGTGGAGAAAACTTTGCAGTGTCACCAACATATTAGAAATTCTCCCGGGTTTTGTTAATATTCATATAGTGTCCACTTGCCTACAAGTGCCACCAAAAATCTCCATGGACAATATAAATAGGTTTCCATGAGTTTAGCATACAAACGTGAGCCATGCGATTGAACACCAAATTTTAAGAAACCTAAATTAGATTTTACTTTAACGAAACGTAGCATTTGTTTGCGAGCATTCAAAAATTAATTCATAACAATTATAATAATTTCTCTAATACAACGCTCAGCTCATATTGCTCATCACCGAAAGAATAGACATCAAATTCTCATCACAGGGGAATGCTCCCGGTAAGGCGCTCCATAAAATAAAATTCAAGTGGACAAGTGTCTTTGAAAATAAAGTGTATAGTTAAATGGAGCCTAAACCTCTCAATTATTTTGGCAGAAAGCAAAAATGTTATACTTTTATACAGAAGGACATTCACAAAAGACTTATCAAAATTTTCAAATTGTATGCTACTTTACTAAAACTCTGTTTAAAAGTATTCACGTAAAAACTCTACTAGATTGCGTATCGTTTGATAATGATATGAAAGTAGTCGATAAGTACGTGACCGTTAAAATGTACTTATCTTAATTAAAATTAGATTTATTAGTAAGGGTAATAAATTATATAATCATGGTTACTTACACTACATCACGACGAATCACACTACTGATAACCTGAAACAAAATAATGTTATTAGTATTTATGAAAATCTTAAGTCAATATTTACAGTAAAAATATATAAATATAGGCTTGATCACATTGTAGCCGAAGGCTGTAAGTACACAGAACTTAGAAAAAACTGATTTTCATCATGGATTTAGAAAAAAAGGCGGATGCCACCTCATAAAACAATTACTGACGCACCCACAGTAAGCCAGCTCGCTTAAATGCATACAAGTTCGGCACGCACACATTCACACCACACTAAGCCGGCCGCCCGCCATTACGCTCCGAACCACACACACACACACAGTTACGTTGCCACCATTTTGGTGCTTCAATAGTTTCTTAGCGGCCGTCTGTCTGCTTTTTTTTCTAGGTCCATGATTTTCAAGTAAAATTTCTAGAACACACCGTAGTAGATGTTTGGCGACTGATTTTCAACTCGAGGGTAGCCGGGCTGGAACTAAAATGTACCCTATAGCTAAAGCTCAAGCACAAGCACAAGTAAAGCAAGAACATGTGAGTACTAATTCGCAAAAGATATGCATGTGAACATAAATCCATATCTCGAAGAACTCTTCGCAATAATGGCACCCCGATCCGACGTTTTTGACACGTAAACGCGGCGCGACCGAATGATTTATATGGGATCGAGTATTTTCGTAGTGAAATAAAAATCATTTACACGGCCATGAGGCGCAACGACGTACGGATAATGGAAGTGGCAATGTACTGTTATAATTAACTAGATTCTACCTTTCAGTTTCATTTTTCTTACCATGGTAAGTGATGATGTAGCCGAAGGTGGTCACAGAAAAATTAGAAGGGAACTGGTTCTAAACATGTTCCAGAATACGCTGCCGGTAGATGGTTAGCTTAGATTTTTATCTTTAAGGGCAGGTAAGCCAGGCATTTACTACAATTTATCATCGTGCTATGGTTTCCTTACGATGTTTTCCTTCACTTCACCATTACTAATTGGCCTTTCCAAATGTCTTTACTTCTGTTTGAATATAGCAGAAGTATCTGTTGTAACGAACCTACGAACCTATTCTTCACCGAAAGTGTTCAACCCCAACGTGATAAGGTGATAAAGACCCATATTTATTTATCACCGTCTGTAGAGAACAGTAAATTATTTATAAAGCTTTTGCCATAAAATAAGTATTTAAAATAATATTTTAAATCTAGCTTTTCAAAATAAATTGTTAAAATTACAATACCCAAACTAACATAATTAAAAAGTTATCAAACAGTATCGACAAATGAAAAGAAAGCATCATATTTTTTTTAAATAAACTTTTTTATTTGACATCAAAGACAATATATGCAAAGAGAGCTATTTTAAATTGTATTAAATAAACTTTAAAGTCATATTTTCAGAGCGTAAATTCAATTTTCACACAGTCGTGGAATAAATTTAATGTACACAGAGACATTTTTAAAGCGATCTTATTACGAATAGTATAAATAACCTACGAAAGGTTGTAATTTTTTTAAAAAATACCGTACGCAAAGCTACAAACATTTTTGGATATTTCTCCTACACACTTGAATCGATCAAAATATGTAATCGATTAGTTCTTCTATCATTTTTTTATAAACGGCAAATAAGCATACGGCCCGCCCCTTTAGTTTCTGAGATCTGTGGGCCCGCCTGATGGTAAGCGGTTACCGTAGCCTATGAACGCTTGCAACACCAGACGTATCACTCGCGCGTTGCCGACCCTTCCCCCCGCCCCGCTGAGCTCTGGCGACCTTACTCACGCGCAGGAACACAACTATAACTTATTTGGCTGCGGTATTCTGTAAGGTGGAGGTACCTCCCCAGTCGAGCTGCTCTTTAAGCGACATAATATCGCTATGCTCCTCCTCTCCCATTATTATTTATTTAAAACTAGCTTTTCACCCACGGCTTCATTGTAGAAGCTCCATGAAAATCCGTCCAGTGGTTTGGAAGATTATCGTGTTCAAACAGACAGATAGACAAGAAAAAAATATAACTGAATAGTTACTCTTCCTTCATCACCCACACTCCATTTTTAGTAAAAAAAAAAGACACGCAGGCAATTTTTTTTTATTAGAAAATTATTAAATTTTAATAATAATTACAAACAATCCAACAAAACATAAACCCAGGAACCTTATGTATCAAAATTTCTATATAAAAAAAACACCATAAGCGTAATATTACTTAGGGTGCTTAGATTACATTAGATTTTGAGTGGGTTATTTTGAACACTAGCGTCAAAAGACTTAGATTTACATATTTTGTTTTGCATGAAATATCAGATTCTCAATACCACTTCTAGTCTACCTTTACACACGCAATAAAAGGGGAGAGAAGAACAAACTTATTGCTTGCTTTCGTTGCAAAATATCACCCCGGGACATTCGTTTTTTTTCCGGCAATATCAGCTCTACTCTGTTATCGAGCATTATGTTTTCCATTTTTTTCTCTCTTTCTTGCATTGTTCCATGTGTCGATTTTATGTTCGGATATGCAAACACCAATTATTTCTGATACGATACTATCGATTGAAAATAACAGATTGTAGTTGGGCTAAAAGAAGTATTTGTTTTTAATTTTATTGGTACTGTACATGTATTGTTTTATTTACTAAGACCACAGTTTTGATCATTAACAAGTTGTTACTCTGTTTGGTTTTGAAATAGATGTAATAAATAATTAATATCGATGTGTTCTATGTCATAGTATATTGTGATTAAATCCTTTCAAAGTAGGTACTGTGTCATAGTCAAAGCTGTAAAATCCATAATGGCCCTTGGAGGTTTTGTTTATTTTTTACTAGTTCCCGAGGCAGCCTATGTTCTTCTCTATACCATAGGCTATCTGTGTACCAAATTTCATCGCGAAAGTTAACAAACAAACTCACTTTCGCATTTATAATATTAGTTAGGATAGTTAGGATTAGGATTAACTTAAGGCCAACCAACAAATAACATATTTATGGTGACTAAAATAAAAAAGTTCAAGCCTAAATGCCGCCTTAATTAAAGGACAGCAACAGTTAAAACTAATACTATAATAAAAAGAAATTAAGAAAATAAATGTTATTGTAATATTTTAAAATCTACTCCCTAAAATTAAACAATGTGTAACAAAAAATATATATGAGGCGTGTAGTAAACGAACGGACTAAACATTTAAATCTGTCATAACTAGGTACTAGTTATGCGAGTTAACACTTCAGATCTAAATAATGTTAAATCGCTCCATAGAACTGACTTCCAAATACCTAAATAAACGTATGCTACCAGAAATCAATGCAAAACCGAGCCCAGTAACTCATTTTTTTCAATCACAATCACGCCTCACAGCCTACGTCTTGACAATTTGCTAGCTTCTTTAAATGAGAGGAAGGATTAAAATGAAATATGATTTAGCAGCCTTTCCACTCACACTAAATGACGTCACATGTAATTTGAGCAATAACAATCAACGTCAGAGCTCATTAGGTTAAAAGCCTGCAATATAGCAGAGCTTAACTACTAACGGCACATAGGATAGTCTTCCCTTGGTTATTAAAGTAGACTAGACAACATAGATATGGGCAGCTTTGTTACGCTCGGTTAATCTTTGTTTTTGTGGAGCAAAACAGTTTAAGTACCCACTCTTTCCCGGAATTAAAGGTTGGTATGTTTTAAATTCGTTTAGCTTTAAAGCTAGGATTGTCATAAGATATAGTGGCGCCAGCTAAAATCGGTTTTTTCCATAAATAGTATCAGTTTACGCAATTTTTTTATTATGTGTTGTTATTCTATCTATTATTATCATAGTACATAAGTGATCAGCTTCAAACTTTTCAAAATAAAATAAATCAATACATACAGGGTGATTTTTTAGTCACTTGCAGGGGTTGAAGTATATGAACAATTTTTATTATGAGACCAACTCTGATATCGCAAAAAATAAAATGGTTCCTTCATACATTTTGCTCGAGTAGGTATTGAACTTTTGTATGGATAGCTGATAATTTTTTGTGACTTCGAGAGTTAGTCCCATGATAAAAGTTGTTCATATTGATGAGTACTTCCACCCCTGCAAGTATGGCCAGTGACAAAAAAATTACTCAGTATAAAATAAATAGAGAGAGAAAGTCGCATGGAGGGGCTACAACTGGTGACGCCACATCCGTAACGCTTTACGTGACCATTTCTGCCAGCCAACTCCTACCGCAAGCTGCGATATGAACTTCGTTCCAAAAAGAAAAGTTCTGACTAACTCATCAATGGACCAGGAATGCTGAAATTTTGCACACTGGTTTCTTATATAAAGAAAGATCGAAATTCAACCCCGAAGGTGGTAAAATTGGGGATGGCGAGTGAACCGTTTCTAATTTTATAATAGTTGGTAAGCATTCAATGTTTCATGGAATAGTTTCTAATATTTGATTGATTGATAGACAGTCGGATAGCTCAACTGTTTTCCACTACGAATTTATAATAATTTCCATTACTAGCCATTATTTGCTTGATTGAGATAATTTACTTGATAGGTAAAGAGAATCATTATTATACTATTCAATGATTACGTTGATTCATACCCAGTCACTGTAATTACATTAATTTCTACTTTGCCCATTATTAATTTCAGTTGAGTTGGTCAAATTAACACTATCTCAGACTGTTTGTATTGGAAGCTCAATAACTTATAAGGACAAATTAAATTATTGTAATATCTTAATTAAGAGAGAATTATCTTAAGAGAGGTAGAGCATAGCAATATGTCGCTCAAAGAGCAGCTCGACTGGGGAAGTACCTCCACCTTACAGAATACCGCAGCCAAATAACATATAGTTGTGTTCCTGCGCGTGAGTAAGGTCGCCAGAGCTCATCGGGGTGGGGGGAAGGGTCGGCAACGCGCGATTGATACCCCTGGTGTTGCAAGCGTTCATAGGCTACGGTAACCGCTTACCATCAGGCGGGCCGTATGCTTGTTTGCAAACAGTATTGTATAAAAAAATATATATATAAATCATCATCATCTCAACCGCAAAACTTCCACTGCTGCACAAAGGCCTCCCCTAAGGATCTCCAATAGGACCGGTCTTAAATTATGATGCTAAAGCATATTATTTTTGTTTAATTAATCCACTTCAAGAAAAAGGTGGGAGGAAAAGAGTAGCACGTGTTCCAGAATCTCAAATTCTTTCGCTGACTTCAAAACAGTACCTAATTATTTATTACACAATCAGATTACAGTTCCTCTACATCGTTATTTCATGATTTTAGTCGAAACCCGCTTGAAAGTCGGTTTAGTTTTTTGTTAAAATTTATTTTTGACAATCATAATATCGTTGCTTTGAATAGAGAGGATTTTTTTTATTATTTTCCAAAATAAATTTCATGACATTATTTCAATATAATCACCTAACGAAAGCGTTTGAGTTCCTTATAATTGTATCAAATCTGTTTCTATAAAACTGAATATGATCTTCAATAATAATAAACACTTAGTAATACCAGTGTCAAAATATATTAGTATATTTTGTGAAGAATGATCCAATAAAGAACTTCCGAGACTTAATTTAAAAAAGCAAAATAGTTAAAAAACTTATCCGCCATTTTCTTATTAGATTATCGCTGGAACAAGACTTGTCGCAAGTGTCTGGCCTCACCAGAATTTTCTTTATTACCAGGCTTCATTTCAATTTCAAGTTTTTTTTTCTTCGCAAAGTTTACACTGGGATTCGGCTAAATTTGCATGTTACGCTACTTCAGGACAAGGAATAGTTGGATAAGTAAAGTTTCTGCCTACAATTTGTTTAAGTTCGAAATTGTGTTCATGGCTTTCTTATATGTTTAGCTTCTATATGTTTCGATTATTGCTTTTGGTAACATTGTGTCTTTATGCGGGTAACATTTTTTTTTTAAATAGATCACGTTTTTTAACTTTTCATGGGATGATTGCTAGCATATTTGTGTGCTAAGCGTAGTATTGTTAATGCAGCTGATAGTTTTGGTACCAAAAATGGACGAAATTAAAGTAGGTTTTTACGTCACAAATGATATAAAAACATTATGTACGTACTCGTAATTTCAGATCTGTCATCGCATCATGAGCCATGGAATAGCTTGTATAAAACCTCGAACGACTACAATTATTATTTCAACAACGTTACGGTGGTATTTCACCATTTTTCATTGCAACGTCTCAACATCGCTGCGCAAAATGGCCGCAGTTGTCTGTTTATTTTTTAAACAACCGTTTTCGCAGACAACAGTCAAAATAAACAAAAGCTTTGGGAGTAGCGTGGGGAATAACAAAGCCACTTGGCGGCTTCCTCAGGGAACATTACGGAGGGAGCGTAATGAAGAATTTTAAAAGAAAAATCTGCAACTCGCTAATATTGTTAAGATGTAAGCGTCGAACGATGTTCAGGATATTTTCAGAGGGCTATAAAAAAATACTGGGGTCTGGCACGGTTTGAAGTTGTTGATGATTTGTTGAGTTTTTACAAGGGATTTACGTTGCGTTCGTCAGTGATGTAAATTGGTAAATGATATTGTTATTAAAATATAAGTAACGTCGTAAGTACTTTAATTTACTTACACAACATATTTACAGTTTGTAACTATATAAAAATGAAAAATAAAAACAGAAAGAACATATCAATAAAAAAGAGACTTAATTAGGAAGGGCTGAAGATCAGATATGATCGATATCATTATTCCGTTTTACAAGTCAAGTTACTTCCATTTGCTTCATAAGTAGATCATTTTTATCTTTGTATAAATCTTACCATGTTCAATTAATTATTAAAAAAATATATAACGATATTATAATAGTATTTGGATTTAGAAGTTTTTGAAATTACACCTTTAAAATCATGTAACTTGTACTTCTTTCAAAATTAACTCCAGTCTGCCATGATTAAATAGGTGTTATTTTTATGAACGGCCGTATTTCTATGCAATTATAAAAGTAATTTCATTTGAATAAACAAGTTTAAATAAGTAAATCAAACTCAATCAAAATGGTATTTCTGTACATACCACGAGTAAATGTAATCTTTTACATCTGTTTTTAATTGTAAAAGCTAAAACATAAGGTCTTATATTACGAGCAATTCTGCTGTGATTTGCATTGGGAAAATTTATAACTATCTTTGTGTCTTATTTATTTTAATTCATATGTATTGACTTCAGAAAATTAATAATGTGAAAGATTTTATGGGTATTTGTTTCTCAATTTCATCTCAACGGGCTGAATGGTGTAGTAATTTTCCTTACTGCTACGCCATAAGTCGTAAGGTGGATTCCCATTCAGAACACATGTTTGTCCAGGTTGTTATCAGGAACCGATAACAGTTGCCTACATATGAGGATATGACATTTTGTTAGAACTTCAAACTCGTTTGGATCGCTAAATATACAAGATTAGCACTAGAGATAAAATCCGTACAGATCCTAGTAAAAGTATTTTGCGACTACAAATGCTACACTAATTTTTAATGTGGATCCATATTTACCAATTGTAAAATTTACATTTATGAAGTGGCAAAGAAACGGTTGAAAATTAAAATCAGTTCAGCAAATAATTCGCGGGCGCGTACAAAATACCATCCCGTATATATCCTATTCAAATGCGTGTGGTCACGATTACGGATCGACTCGGCCCGTCCGATTAGAATCGGGCTTCGGGCCGATCATCTATTAAACGAATTAAACCGAAGTGCGATCCGATAAATTTTATTGCACATTAATAGAGTACGTCTCTTTTTTTTATTTGATTTTGAACGCTGATTAAAGTGTGAGCAGAATTCATGAATCCTTCAGCCAGCCATGAACGGGCAAGTGCTTTTGTTTTACAATTTTGAATACCTACCGAAAATCCTACGAATTAAAGAGTGTGATGGGGTCAAATATTACGTTCTTTCGATTGAATTACATTTATTTGATAAAAATAGCTGATTGTTAGAGCATCACCGAGCTATAAGTATTGAGTATTGATTGTTATTATTATTATCAGTACAGGGCCTAATTAAAAAAACTACTTAATAAAACCCTAATTTTGACTGACTGACACACAACACATAGCCTAAATCGAAGGGTCTAGAAGCATTACATTTTCTACAAAAGTTCCTTATATAACGTAAGTGAGCACTAATAAAGTATTTTTGTAATTTCAACCCCTAAGTGGTTTAAATAGGAAATATTAGATGAGTCCACGGGGCGGAAAATTATTAAGTTTAAAAGACAATTACGCTGAGCAAGCGGTCAACATTCAATAACCTCTAATTAAAATATCATGTAGAATCCATCAATATGTTCCAGATACTGTATTTGGTTTATGTGCTTAACATCTCTAGCTATATCACCACTAAGTCTGATGTTCATCAACATATAATCAGCCGTTTAACTAAGGGCTATAGTAAGATTATAGAATACAATATGAAAAGGCTTAAGAATGTTTTTTTAATCTTGTAACTTCAAAAAAGGAACACTATCCGTACCATGTGCTCATTATAACATGACAATCGGGTCCACTAAGTCCAATAAAACTTCATACAATTTAGCATCAGTCGAGCGTTATCAAGTACATTTGCCATCTTCCCCGCATCTCCCTTGGACCGATTTCAAATATCTTCATCCAATTTCATATGTTGCTGAGACTGACAGTATATTCTTATTTATTGGCGTACGTTACAGTTTTATATTGCTCGGTTGTTTTGAATACACTTTCAGCATGTTTAGGCTTTTTACGTTTATTGGAGAATGTTGATATTATGATACAATTTTAAGAAGATTTATAAATCATTTGGTAACTTATTTTGAGTTTAAGTTTTCTACGTTGGACTTAACATTAATCCAGATATTTTTTATCAACCTTTCTTTCTTCTTGCAATTTTATTTATTAAGTTAGTGTGAGGTGTTTGGGACCTTTATTTATATATTATTTATCTAATGTTATAAAAGTTTTGGTATTTTCATCAAAGAGCCCGCTAATCTCAACTCCTTAATTGCCATGTATCTCCAAATTTTCAGTCTGTTCAAAAAAGAATCGCCCTTTTTACTATGTAATTATACAGCTTTTTGGTCTTCGTCTCCTTCAAAATCTTTTCCTCTATTCACATATATATTCCAGTGGTTTTATTTTACCACGCAGTCCAGGAAAGCTGTTTCCGGAATATTTTTCAATGTCAGAGACATTCTTACTACCAAAACGGTGCCCTCAGCTCTGAATTTATTTTTGAACTAGCTTTTGCCCCGCGGTTTCACCCGCGTTCCCCAGGGATCTTATGTTTTCCTGGGATAAAAAGTAACCTATGTTTTTTTCCATACCATATGCTATCTGCATACCAAATTACATCGCAATCGGTTCAGTAGTTTAGGCATGAAAAGGTAACAAACAAACAAACTCACTTTCGCATTTATAATATTAGGTACTAGATTCCGCCCCGCGGTTTCACCCGCGTTCCCGAGGGATCTTGTTTTTCCTGGGATAAAAAGTAGCCTATGTTCTTCTCCATACCATAGGCTACCTACGTACCAAATTTCATCACAATCGGTTTAGCGGTTTAGGCGTGAAAAGGTAATAAACAAACAAACAAATAAACAAACAAACACTTTCACATTTATAATATTAGTTAGGAAGAAGAAAAAGTCACAGAGACCAAGGTACGGGGACAGAAAAAAGGCTGACAGAGGACAGTTATTTTATTTTTATCATAAAATTTAAAAATATCAAGGCCGAGGAGAAGGCAGGTGCATTTTCATGATGAAAGAACCATGACCTGTCTCACTACGACTGTGGTCACCATTTGTGATGCACGAAGTTGAATCGTTGCTCCTATAAATTGGACATTGTGAAAATTGTCACGAACGCTGAAACACGTTGCACTCAAATAGCAATATCTTGGAAACTAGACAATTGCTAAAAAGTCAGTTACACTGAAGGAGAATTGCATTACCAGCACACATTGAAACGGCGATCAATAGATGCTTAACTACTATGTTAGGTATTAGCAAGTTGGATAATTTTTAACAGTTCTTATATGTAAAAATGATAAAATCTGAATCGTATAAATCTATTTCTTTCTTCTTTCATACGTAAGTGAATAAATAGATCAAATTCCGGATTCACCAAACATATTATTCATCTTCAATATTTACCAGAAGCAAACGTGAACGCATACGTTACAGTAAATGCAGAGTAGCAAGGTAACCACGTAGCGTAACTCAATTCATGTAAATAAAGAGTCCCTGACCGCTCCCACTATTTTATTGCTGAAATCCGAAGGGAGGCGTAAAAATGTATACTCTTCGTACAGTCTGCCGTGAAGTTGCGGTGTGTGTCAAAATTATGCGGTAATGTGGCATGCTTATAAATGTTCAGAGTAATACATTTGGTATTATACTTTAGAATTTATTTTACATAGATTTCTTTTCATTAATTTCGTTCCAAATCGTGCGTTAGAATCTGACAATTCATAAGGAAGGCCTATTTGAATGAATATTATATTTCATTTTGAACATAGTAACACAATAAGTAAATGATAATAAATAGTGTTTGTATTTTTTTCTCAAACTATTTCTCATTTTTCCGGCAGAACATTAGTTGTTAACTGTACTTCTAGTTTCTGAGAGGCGCCGTGTTCCAAACCTCACCTGTCGTCAATATGAACCAGCTATAACTATCTCTTTTATTATTTTCCCTTCTTGTTTTATGAGTTTTGCTCTTATGAATACCATTTGTATATTTGACTGTTATTGTGTTTCTGAAATATTATGTATTCGATACATTTTCAACGTGAGTATGGTAGCCAGCCTGTCCGGAACTACAAAGTCCCTACAATTATGCTCAACTAAGGTTTCCAAACTATGTTATCCTTCAGTAAAAGCTTAAGCTAATTGTAGGATTCGAACACCTTGACCTTTGCCATGGCATACAACGTCACTACCCACTGAACTATCATATAAAATACATTCTACGAAACATATTCGAAAATTCACCATTTTCCTCTATCTCCGTCACTTCTATCGCTTAAACATAATCGTTTATTAAAGTGAGAGACATTGATTGTGCGCATTGGGCGATTCTATGGATGAAAAACTCAAATTCTAGATGTGTTTGAGGAATAGTAAGAGATAAGAGATAGGGGGAAATTTTGATTTGAGAAGGTAGATGTGGTTCGACCCTAAGATTGAAATGTTGTTTTTTTTATTCAAATAGGCACTTGTGAATAGTTTGACTCTAACGCACGGTTTGAAAGGTTGCTTTTGCAAAAAAAAAACAATAAAAAGGCAATAAACTCAACAGTTTTCAAAAACAAACTAGATTTATCATATAAAATTATTTATGTAGTCTCACTGATAATATTCGTGTGTTATAACAAAAAAATAAAATATTATGAGTGACTTAGTAAATAAATAAATAGGAATCTCAAGCAGACCAGCCCCCACAAGCAGCGCCTGTTCACAAGTATGACGCATGTGGCAGCCATCGCCCCCTTCACATAATGTAGGGAAGTGAGCGACCCGCCACATAACGCCGAAAACAAATGCAAACATTACAAAACTGTAAATGGAATCAACTTAAAAGCTGAAATACTCAAATTACTACCTTGTAATTGGTAACATGAATAAAAAGCCAATCTGTACAACGTGTTTCGGAAATTAAATCTGTTTGATGGAGACACGTCTGTAAATGCACTTAAATATGCAAACTGATATATTGATGGATTTTGTGTATTTCGCAATTTATTGTAAGCTTTCGTTCATATTAGATTTTGAAAATGGATTAGTCACATACTAAATATGAATATATACGGTCAGCAATATAAATAGCTTTACAAAACACGTGAACTGTAAGTTTTTGTACACAGAAATTTACAAAATTCCTGTTTACTTTATCTCTCTATACCTATTATAATGTATCGATATATTTATTTATGTTGCTGACTGTACCTTTTGCAGGACTTTCAACTATTACAGAACGTAATTTCATTTGTAATTATTTTTGCTATATTTTATTCGATTTGCAAATATTCCGTTGGCTTTATTACCTAGTATAATGTGTCAAAATGATGTTGTACTGAAATATCTGCTTAAAAAAGTTGTTGGGTTTACAAATATTTTTATTTGAGATACAAAGTATTATACATTAGAACAGGATAATTATATTTTTCAAACATAATGGCTTAGTACTTTGTAGTACCGTGGAAGCCGGTAAGTAGAAAATCTATAGCCAAAAACATACCATTAGTAATTCTTTTACACAAAATAATACCTTTTGTATTTTGGTAGCTGCACCTTACAGCCAATTCCCTTCTAGATTTTGTGTGCTTCCTTCGAAACATAAGTCCCAAAATCCTCAAACAACAATGAATTCTCCGATTATAAAATCAAGTTACAAAATTGAAACAAACCACATGCAATAATAAAACCAATAAAACTGCTACAGTACATGAAAATTAAACAAAACATTGCAATCAACCCAGACAAAGTAATAGCAGTTAAGGTAATATGATTCTTGAAGCTTGCAAACTACTCCCCTGTTCTTCGGTAGTTTGCTATTCATACCGAGGTGGCAATTAAAACTTGATTGTACTTAAAATTAGCCCTCTAATTAGTTGTTTCTCGTAATACAAGACATTGTTCCTTGTAGACGCAATTTTGGTTTAGCGAATGTTGAAAATGATATAAAAACCGCGAATGAGAGTCGGACTCACGTACAGAAGGTGCCGTACAAAAATAATAATAGCAACTGAATTTCGTCGCTGTGCATTTATGTATGACATTTACAAGGAGTATGACATAATTTAGATAGAATCTAGACTATTTTTTATTTTACAAAACTTATTTAATTTGTCTTTTATAGTAAACACTAAAATCTGTTGACTTTTGTGTATTATTTTTTAAAGTAAAGTAAGAATGAAAACATTGAAAATATGCATTTATTTTACAACTTCTTCTATGAGAACTCTTATTTTTTGTCACGACAGAAGCCATAGTTGCATGCATTCTGTGAAAATTTTACTATGACAGACATACACATATATTATTAACTAGCTTTCGCCCCGCGGTTTCACCCGCGTTCCCGAGGGATCTTATGTTTTCCTGGGATAAAAAGCCTATTACCTTCCTCAATAAATGGGTTATCCAACACTAAAAGATTTTTTCAATTCGAACCAGTTGTTCCTGAGAGTCGTTCAACCAAACAAACAAACTCTTCAGCTTTATAATTTTAGTACTTATAGATATGGTTCCATTAGCAATTCTTGATTATGGAACCCAAAAAAAAATACAACTGTTACAATTGCGACTTTAAGAAGTCATCTCATAATGACAAATCTCATTAAAAAGCTTGTCCTTGAAACTACCAAAATGGAAGTCAATAAGAACGGACCTCAGTAGGAATTCGTACTTCAAATTAACATCGAATCCAACACAATATCCAGTTCTAACCCTATCACAACGCGGCGCCTCAAGGGATGGCAGAACTTAAGACGTTCCTCGCAACTAACTCTGTCTTCATTGTACATTTGTTTGCAGACTACCCAACGGACCCGCTCAATATTGGAATATTATTGCGATTAGCATTATAGAACTTTCTAACAACATCGATATTTTGTTGTTTGTTTGGAAAATTCTTAATTTTCATAGTTTGATGTATAAAACTTTACAAAGTTATTGAGATTTGAGAGATTCGCTGGAATTAATACGGCGTACAAAGTTGAAAAGCTAATATTTGCCGTTGAAAGAAAATCAATATCTATTGTTAAGTTTAGGAGTTGTTTTCATAAAACAGTTAGTTATTAGTTGGACAAGATATTAGAATTTTCAACCTATCGCTGTGATAAATCTGTAAAAGGCCATGTTATTTATCGACATTCATCATTGTTCAATTATTTTAGTATACCACTTACCAATAATCAAAATAATTGGACTAAACCCACGCAAATTAATTTAAAGATTATGATTAAACGCAATGACAAAAAAACTATTAAAATCAGATTAGTTATCAAAAATGATTTCAATAATTGCTCCCATGGCGGCCAGCTCCATATACAATCAATTTCAAGCTTTACAGTGTTTTTAAGATTTAATCAGCAATTCAGTAGATTCCAAATAAACGTTCCAAATTTCCAACTTAATTAATCTAAACGGCGATCAAACCCTTTCCACGAATTACGAATTCAGTAGGATTTATCACTACACCGCCGTTAATCGTAAAATTTGTCCCAATTTTATTAGTGCAAACACAAATCAATCCCTGAATGGGTAATGCGGTTTACCATACAGCGAATGGCGGAAGCGGTTTTGAATTCAACCGTGGGGTCATCCGCCTCCTATCGGAAATTGGCAGAATAACAATACGTTACGAATAATATTCATTGCCATCCTCTAATGGGCTTGGACTAAAATACACAGATATATGAGCGTTAATCTCATTGTGTGTTTTTTATTTGAAGTACGTTTGAGCTCTTCATTCGAGTGAGGAATTTTTTACTCTTCAGTTTTTGGTTGTCTTTCCTTGTTCGTTTTTATTTGATTTACTGCTTCTTGACTTGAGGATCCGCCCATGGTATTGTATATGTGGACAAACCTTTTTTATTCACTTCCTTGTTCTTTTTCTATGAGCATTAAGCGTGATTTACATAATGGTTTTCAAGATGTCTTATCTTCTATAAATATTGTATGAAAACAAAAGAAAAATATTTTACGAAATCACAATACTATTACAGTGTTCAAATTTTTTTGTGGTACATAGTTAATTTGCAGTGGCCTAAAACAAGGTCCAGTAAGAAATTCTAAATTATATTAAAAATCAGCATTGTTTCAACGAAAAATTTCGTGAGTAAATTTATCCAATAAAATTAGTTAACGGGTCAGGAATGTTCAAGTTAATTTGATTTTAAACATGCAGTTAGCGAGCAGGTAGCCAAAACGGGCATGAATGAATTTTATCAAATTCTCCAAGTGCTTCGGAGTACGCTACACAATTTAATTGGTGGTTTCTAAATTAATTTGCGCAACCGTGTTGGCTATTTAAACAACTTTACGATATTTTGTTATTGTATAAGTTTTATCTTCATTGCTTTTTTATTTTTATTAGCTACAAAAGTCTATCTATCTTCTATCATCTATTCAAACATTTTTGACTTCTTTATTTCATTCAAGCCAAGAGCTATTTTAAATTAAAGTTACTTCATTCAGTTATGCCTTTACACCTTTTTGTGTCCAGCTCATGAAAAGCAAAAAGTGTAATTGCTAGTTATTTTCAAATAACTAGACTGTAAGTTGGATTTACCGTACTTCAAGATGGCAATAACAGAAAAATGCAATCGCAACTTTGCTTTGGAAAATTCTACCAAGTTATAATAGTGACAGTTGCATAGTTAGCTTTCATAAATTACTTTAGTAGAAATACCCAGCATGTATTGTGTTTCAAAGAGTAATGTGATATAAAGTGTATTTTTAGTTTCTACTGGAGTTCTCTTTATCAGCTCTTTGAATCTATGTTATCGTTACATGATGACACTAAAATTAGCTTTCTTGGAATTATCTTGACACTAGCTTTCCGCCCCGTGGATTCACCTGCAATCTCCTATTTTACTTCCTTATAAATTGAATTTTGTAAATCCCTATACCTACTTTAGGAATATTTCTTCGAAATTTCAAATGTAGGTCACCTGGTTTAGGGGTTATGTGTCAGTTAGTCAGTAAATCAGTCATGGTAGGTAGAGTTTTATAGATATGTTTTACGCAACGTGTATCTTTGTTACCGATATCTGTATTTCCGATAGCGTGCTTATAACCTGGAACCACTGTGCTGTCTTTTCAGTTAATGAAGATTCTTCAGTATAGTTTTGTGCTATGACTAAACGAAGGTTCGCAATTACCGTAATAGTGCAACAACTCAATGACCATGTAAGTACCTAGTTATTTGAATCATGATAATATTTAGGATATTTGAACATGAAATGGAATTTCACAGTATGAAAATTTGTTTACACAGCAAACTGCATTGGTACAAACTAGCAATTATAAAATTGAAAATTGTAGACAACTACAATAACAACCATTAGTCAACCATCGTATAAATAATCGTGGTCATTAAAACCTGAATCGATATTCCCAATGGAGTCATTATCACCAATTTCAATGAAGGTCTAATAATTTCTAGACATGTCGATCCAATTACAAATTCCAATAAAACCCGACCAAACAAAAAAGCACCCACGTTCCCTTAATCTTTGTTTACTGCGACACCAATTAATGGAGCCGGTTTAATGACACGTGAGGTCTGTCCACGCGACGATATTGGCTCAGTGTTTACATCGGACCAATAATCATATGGTGGCGAATGATAACGGTTCAAAGAATTCGATTAAATTGTGATGAATATTTGTGTTTGTTGATCAGTTTTTTTTTTAATTGCGATTGTTAAAAAGATTAATGAAGTCGTAGATGATCAATGAGTTAAATAAATTTTATACTTTGGAAAGCAGTTCATTCAATACAACCTACAACTATTTCCACTATTCTACTAATCCTATTAATATTATAAAAGCGAAAGTTTGTATGTTCGGATGTTTGTAACTCGATCACGCATAAACCGCCGAATGAATTTTTGATGAAACTTGACATATAGATAGATCATACCCTGGAATAACATATGAGATACTTTACATTCCAATATCACTTGAAAACGCAGGTAAAACTGTGGGACTTGATTACATTAATATAAGACATCAACATCGATAATCTATGTATGGTGATAAATTACATAAAGACATAAAATACACTTATTCTTCAAAAGCATACTACTTACATAGGGACATTTTCCATTTATTTAAAAAAAAAAAATCTTATTCGTCAAAAGCATACTACTTACATAGGGACATTTACTTTACTAAATGGGATTTCATATAAATATTTAGAAGGTAGTAGAACTCTTTGTGCAGAGTTCGCCCGGGGAAGTACTAACACCATATCTAATTCCACCGTGAAATAGTAGTGCACTTGTATTACTGTGTTTCGGTTAGGAGGGTATGGGAGCCGGTGAAATTGCAGGCACAGGAAAGACTTAACAACTTCATGTCTCAAGGTTGGCAACGCGTGAGTGATACCCCTGACAGGGAAAATATAATATTGTATTTTCTTTGCTGGTGGTGTTATGAGCGTCTATAGGCTACGGTAACCGCTTACCATCAGGTGGGCCGTAAGCTTGTTTGCCACCTAGTAGTATAAAAAAATAAACGCCATTTTCTCGGAAATCAAAATGTCTAGAAGGTACTTGTAATTTCCGTTAATTATATTTAACCTTTAGAAATACAGTATTTGAAAAGATTTCTAGTAATATGAAATGGTTATAGCTAAATACAATAAAAACTTGAGGTCTAACTCAATATTGAAATCTGAGAAATTTACCTTCAACAATGAACCAAACATTCTTACCGGTTCTTATTTAATATCCTAAAAGCCAAAAAAAGTTTGTCTGTTTGTAACGGTTGTGATATAATAAGCTTAGGCATCGTCTCATACATAACTTGCTCTTTTTTTTCTCAGAATTGCGAGTAAATCTACATCTAAATCAAGTATGATTCTATTGAAATAATCTTGAAAAATCGAAAGCTTTGAAAAATACTTCTTAATTGATAGCAGAACAGTCCGTTTAAGTTTTCGTATGTTATACTGCACTTCGATCTAATTGCTCAAATTAGTTCAATTTTCGTGTTCAGCTAAAATTATTGCAATTCTTGCATCGCTTGCCAGAAAATACCTACTTAAAGTAGATATATTGATAAAATAAATAATACTGTTTTTGTTTACTAGTAAGCCCATGCGATATCGCATTAAGTTATTACTATGGGCCAATTTCTATAGGATGCCGATATGTACCTAATTAGCTTATCTTGTAGAATATTTTTAGAAGCCATCTCAGTCTGTTCATTTCAAAAGAAAGAGACTGCATGATCTAACTATCCGAAACTTATCAGCAACCTGTGAGACCTTTAGTCTTGTTATTTTCTTCATGTAACTTGGATATAACAATGCGAACTTGTTCCCTTTCCTTTTCAGGAGCGAACATTGTATTATTCTCATTAAAAGTTTCTGGCAATGGTATCGATGTCCTAGTAAAAAGTTGAAGATAGTTTCTAGGAATAGTGACTGTATCTGTTGTTGGGTCTACATCACCATATTATTAGAATCGTAGTTCATTCATTGCAAAGCTTCTGTTGGACGGGTTCACGGTATTTTTTTTACTTAGGCTTAGGTGTGACCACAATCTGACTATAGTAAGTGATGATGTGGCCGAAGGTGGTAAGCACAAAGCTTCAAGTGAAGCTGCTGGATCCGGTAGGTGTTTGGCGACCGATTTTCAACTTAAGCATTCATCTATGATGATGTTCTTGTAGTTATTTTTGTTACATTTCCAGATCCTATTTATTTAAATTCGTTTTTAGAAACAAGCATAGTGGTCATTCATCAAAAAGAACTGGAATTCAATTTATATATTACCTAATAAAGCAAAATTTTGTCAGTTCTGTATTAGCTATTTCAATAAATTCAGCCATTTTTTATTTTTTTATTTGTTGACTACAAAATATATTTAATATTTAAATAAATTTTAAAGAATAAGAATACATTTATAACATTCATAATATTTTACAATAAAAACAAGAACAAAAAATACACATCTTAATTTAAAACTATTTACAAAAAGAAAAGCTGATCTAAATCGCTGCCAGTTGGTAGTGTGCCCAGAACGCTAGCGGCATTGCCACGCTGTATGGCGATGCTAATCCTCTGGCCGAGGTATTCACCAGCCCTCTGGTCACGAGAAGCGTCGATCAGTCGCTTAGAAATATCGCGAAACATTCGATGGGCTCCTGACCCCCACGGCCCCAGCGTCTCAACCCCAAACGGTTCAAAAATATAGCCCCCCATCAAGGTTACTATATTTGCGCCGCTTGTGGTTTTCGGCACAGACAGCCGCGCCACCGGCCCTTTTGACAGTCTCTGGAAGGTGGGACGGTGCGAGAGTATCAACACAAGTTGCGTCCCATACTAAGGGACGCCCCAACTTCCAGGGCATCAAGGTCATTCCGTCGGGTCTCTTACCGTCATCCCGCATCAAGCCACTCAGTTCGCGAATAGCTGACACGTGAGCACTGGCAAGAGCCCGGCGGATGATGTCATTTTTTTTTGTCTCAGATCTTTTCGTTTCTTACATTATGTATTGTTACTAAAACTAAATCTTTTGTAATTATTGAAGCTACAAACAACATCTAAGCATAAATTCTGACTAGGCGTGGCAAATGTTAGCACTGTCGAACCACAAATGAGGCACTCACGTGACTCCACTCGCGTTACTCGATATCAACAAAAAGCTTCCTCGAAAAGTTCTTTGAAAGCATTTATATTTGGAGCGAACTTTTCTCTATCGTCTTTGAGATCTGCCGTTGAAATGGCAATTGATGACGAATCATTTTTTGATACTGCTAGTTTATTTGAAACTTTACTTGCTATGAAGCTAAGGTTTAGTTTTGAACATTCCTCCATGTCTGAAATGGTTATACCTTAATCATTTAAAGCCATAGTAATGCTTGAGATAAAACTGAATTTGAAAAATATACTTTATTATTCATTGATAAAGATTAACCTCAGTTGCTTCGAAACTAACTGAAACATTGTTGATCGTATTTACTATATTAATTAAAAGTTTGGCATGTTACAAGCAACTGACAAGTCAGTTTGTAGATATTGATGCGGGATTTAGTAACTAAGTTTGCGATAAACAATATAATTTCGTTGAACTTATAATTTACTTCATAATAATTGTTATGATCTTTCTATAAAGCTATTGTTAAATATTTATTTGCGTTTGTATTACCGGGATTTTTGGGAATAAAGTTCTTTGAATCTCTTATTATTGACATGGTTTGTAAATTTAAGTCCCAATTAAAACAAACATAATTAATAATTATGTGTTTAATTTGTGTAAATGATTATTACTAGTACTATAAATGGCTGAATGGATTTGAATGAAACTTGGCACATATATAGATCTTAATCTAGAACAACAAGGTACTTTTATCCCGGGAAAACATAAAATCCTTCGAGAACGCGGATAAAACTGCGAGTCAGAAGTTTTATATAAATAAATATTACATGTAATGAAGTCCAGAACTATGAATATGTTAGTATTGAATAAAGTAAGTATTGGTTTACAATTTGGAGTTCAAACACGAAACAAACCAAATTTGCTTAATATCAAGATCTTTTGTTCTAATACTGCTACCAGTCAAACCATAGCTGATTTATATTTAATTATACTCATAATTCAAGAAGCCCTTTTGTAACTATACAGTGGAACAGCATAGAATACTCAAAACATATGAATGGATTCAAAAGAACATTGAATTTAGTGCACTAAATCTCTTTGTTTCACATATTGTCGCATTAAAGCATTAGAATGTAGAAGCAATTTACCGCATAGTAGTTCCTTTATGTGATAGTAAACCTATGTTTGCAGCAAAAGCCAATTAGATAGTGCGGAGTGTTCAAACACTGGCCGACTCGGGTAATGATTAAAAGCAATTATTGATAGAGAGAGACACACAATATGGTTCATACGCATGGGATTTTCCAACATTATATTCATGTTTCATGCGTTTTATGCCAATTTAATGTCATCTGATGAATATTGCTAAAGTTTTTCCAGATTTTATAGTGCTAACTAGCTTACCGCCCCGTGAATTCACCCGCGAACCCCTATTTTACCGCCCATAAGGATGGAATTTTCAAAAATCCTTTCTTAGCGGATGCCTACATCATAATAGCTATCTGTATGCCAAATTTTAGCCCGATCCGTTCAGTGGTTTGAGCTGTGCGTTGATAGATCAGTCAGTCAGTCATGTTTTCGTTTTATACATACAGAGATTTGTACTTTATCTAATGGAGTAGAAGCATGTATCATTTTAAACAAAAAATTTCGGCCTATACTTAACAATTACACATGACATTGATTTGTTAAATACAAATAAAAAAATCAGAATTGGTAGGTTTTAAGTGCAAGCTAATCATGTGCAAATTGTGGTAAATATTATTGAGAGGTAGAGCATAGTGATATGTCGCCCAGAGAGCAGCTCGCCTGGGGAAGTACCTCCACCTTACAGAATACCGCAGCCAAATAACTTATAGTTGTGTTCCTGCGCGTGAGTAAGGTCGCCAGAGCTCATCGAGGAGGCGGGAAGGGTCGGCAACGCGCGAGTGATACCCCTGGTGTTGCAAGCGTTCATAGGCTACGGCAACCACTTACCATCAGGCGGGCCGTATGCTTGTTTGCCGAAAATGTGGTATAAAATAAAAAAGAAACAATTTTTGATAGGTATGTAGGCTACAATATAAATATGGCACCTAAATAATAATGTGGCAGTTGTATAAAGGCATGAAATTGATCCTTAACTAAGAATAGAGTATATTTCAATAAACCTAACACACAATACACAAATCGCTCAGCACACAAATGCACATTCAATTTTCACCCTGACAGACACATATCTACACGTCTCACTAATGAAGCCCCGTCAATCAGACCGTTTGTCCGTCCGTCCGTCACTCCGATGGCCGATACAAATTAGTGACAACACTGTACGTACTGAATCCCTATTAATGATCGTGTGTATAAGCGGGTAGAGTGTCAATACCAGAGTATAGAGGGAAATAATTAATGATTTTAGTTGTTATGAACTTTTTTAAAGGTCAAATTGTACTTTTTCAATATACATGTGTTTGTTGATGGGAACTAGTATTTCATACTACAAAGAGAACTTGTTGTGAGATTTTTTTTTTATCATGTGAAACAATTGCAGGGTCATAATCATCTTCCTGTCCGGATCCCAATCATTTTTGGTCGGCGCAATATGTTCTCTTCTTCCATTCCGCCCATCTATCTGTCATATTATCTGTATTCACTCTTTTCTTATTTATTATAATCATATTTGATACAATCCATCTATCTCTTTTTCAGTCTTCCTCTTTAAGTTTATTATCATTTAATTAAGTAAGGTAAGTTATATCAGCAAATAATCTGTAGGTTTTAAGTTATATTATAATTATCAATAATTAAAAAAAAATACATTATATTGAAATATTCATCATTATTCACTATCACTACATAGTAGAAAAAAGTAGCTCCCGCTGTCTGTCCCTATGTATGCTTAGATTTTTAAAACAACGCAATGGATTTTGATGCGGTTTTTTTTAATAGATAGAGTGATTTAAGAGGAAGGCTTTAATATATAATTTGTCTTCTACCCGTGCGAAGCCGGGGCGGATCGCTAGTGAAACATAAAGCAGGACAATATTATTGAAAATAATAAAATACTTTCTCTCACAATTCATGCATAAACTCAAATGCGAACTGAATCGTGGAAAAACGATAGAAATCTCACAATAATTCAAGCACAAGTAATCTTTTATTCATTTTAAAATACGATTCCAATGAAGTGGGAATGAAAAGCAAATACAATTGATTGACTTTACTTGATTAGAGTACGTCGACTCTAACCTGCATACTGTTAAGTGTGGCACTATACAATTGATGCCTTTGGTTTAGAATCTGAATCTATTTAGAAAAAAAAGTAGTATAATGTATATAAGCACAAGCTCGCTTAGTTTGGGATCAGATGGTACTGTGTCCTCACAGAGCCTCTGGTACTATAAATGTCCATAAGGGACGTAATTACTGATCACATAAAATCAATAAGTACCAAATCCCACTTCTTTTTTACAAATCCTTTAGAATGCAGTGAAAAGGCGTACGATCTTACATCGGGTTAGGATCCAATTTGTTGGGCATAATTGACACGTAACATAGCAAGACGTTCTCAGACCGAAACGCGAACGAAATATTAATATTAAATAGTATTCAGTGCACACAATTTAAACGGACCATGTTGGAGAATCTAAACTAATATCTATGACTGTTGTAATACCAAGTATGTTACGTTTAGCAGATAGTATTGAGTTATGGTGCTTACCATATTTGACCGTATTCTCTCTAACCATCACGATGACAATAGAAAACGGTCACAAATTGCAAACATCTAAATAATCTTGATAATAAAGATGGTTTTTTACAGTGGATAATTATTATGTTTTATAAAACTGAAAAACTTAGGCAACGGTAAAATTCAAATCAAAAGTTTTGTCACAAACAATAATAATGAAAGTGTAAACTTTAGGTGTTATAACTTTAACTTTACTGTTTCAAATAACTTTTGAAATAAGTAAGTATTCTGGGACATCATTATTCCTCACACACGGCCATCTGACCCCAAACTAAGCAGAGCTTGTACTTTGGAAGCCAGATAACTAATATACTACATATACTACTTTTCTTTTGTAAATACATACCTACATACTGGGTGATTTTGTTATCACTGGCTATACTTGCAGGGGTGGAAGTACTCACCAATGTGAACAACTTTTACTATGGGGCTAACTCTGATAACGTTTGTTTCATACATTTTGGTCGAGTAGTTATTGAACTTTTGTATGGAACAGCTGATATTTTTTTCGTAATTTGACAGTTAGTATCATAATAAAAGTTGTTCATATTGATGAGTACTTCCACCCCTGAAAGTATTGCCAATGACTAAAAAGTCACACAGTATAGGTAATTACACCCAGACATGTTCATGCACACAAATGTTTGTCCTGAGTGGGAATCGATCCCACGACCTGCGGCGTGATAGATAGGGTGTCTTACCAACCACGCCAACCGGGCCGACCACACCTTATAATTTTCTATATCATCATTTAAAATTCTAAATTACACTTTATGTTTAGGTCCAAGCCTTTACGTCATATTAAATCTATGGTCATTACTTCTTCCGTTGCTTACGTCACAAGGCCGCTTGAAGGCTGTGTCATACATATATTTTTAACGTTACTACCGGGCTTTGACAATAAAGTAAGCACAAAAAGAAATAAAGACGGGACTATTAAAAATATTTTTACGTTTTATTGACAATAAAAGCTGAAAAATGTTCGTGGAACATATTTTATTGAACCCCTCGGAATATAGCTTTGCTATGTCTTTCATATTACGTTAATACACCTGTTCTTTAAGTGAAACATCTATGGATATTCTGTACTATTCAAATTTGGAAGCTCATCATTATTTTTATTCAAATCAATCTTTGGAATGTTCAATAATAACACCATTGATAATAATTATGTAGCTTAAAAAATATATTGTAATTTTTTAATTTCATTTTACAAATTTATTAAAAAAAAATTTTGTATTGAGTCTACAAACCAATAGGGATGATAGTTCTCTTCAATATTTAATAATTATTGACGTGAGACCAACATTGAAAAAAATATGGAACAAAATGTATGACTAGTTGCATTTTTTTTCGCCAGTTTGTTGAGTCAATCCAAGTCATCCTGAGTAAACTTTTATTCGACTACAATTTGACAAGTTTTTTTTTATAATTACATCATAATGCCAGTAACAACATCATTTGTCATCGCCAAACTACCGACGCAGTTTTTAAGCGTATTTTTTTTTTGTGATGATGTGGGCAAATGTATTAAGGACTAATAAAAAAGGCATCCTCAAAATGTTATTCTCCTTATTTTTCCATGCAAAGGATTAAAAACACTTCCGAAATTCGGTCAGGTTCCCAAATTTTACTCGGTGCTCCCCTCGAATGTCATCAAAGTCCGCTTTAAGTGTGCCCCAAAAATATTTCATTATTCCCCCTCGCCGTTATTAGAACGAAATAAATGAGTTCTTTAGAATTCATCGTCTCTCCTGGAACACCTGGACTCATTAATGGGATACTTGGAAAGTATGAGATACCTGCTGTATCCTTTTTAAGTTGTTGATGAGATTTTTTAATGAGATAACCATAACACAATGAGAATCTAATTTTATTTTATTTTTTTATTTGTCAAATTATTTGTTTAATTTGAAACGCACAACCTATTTGCATGAAGCGTTCATAGGCTACGGTAACCGCTTGCCATCAAGTGGACCGTATGCTTGTTTGCCGTCAATGTAGTATAAATTTTTTTTTGGTTAGAATTAATATTTACGTTTCACGATGGAGATGATTTAAGATGTACCTACATGTAAACAGCTTTGAAGTACATTGTAGCAAACTCTATATGACAAATAAAATAAGAGAGACGAAAACGCTTTAGAAACATGCTGTTTTATGTTCGAAGTTGACAGTAAAATATCATGAAGTAATAATTAAAATATAAAGAGTTTCAAAGCTTGGCTTCGATCTGTTTTTTTTTTCCTACTATAAGTCTTATAAACAAAATAGCCTATACGTATTTATTGCTTTCCACTAAAAAACTAATGTAGCAACTTGCACTCAAGTCATTAATAAAACATAAATGAGCACGTCTTAATTTTTAACAGAAACAGTCAATAAATTTTATCACGTAGATAAAGGACGTCACATTATAATTAACCTTGGTTTGCTTATTTTCATTAATTATTCAAATCCTCAATAAACTACCAACATCTGGTCGAGAAGTCATAACGTTGCTTAATTTATTTGGACGCATCAAAAACAAATTTTAATCCTTTGAATATCTATTTATTTTTATTACTAGTCTAATAAAATCATAAATCAAAAGAGTTTTATGTTCGTTATTTATCATAGAAAGAAACGAATGATAGGCAAATGATATCATAGGATGTTAATGAATTATCAAGTAGGTACTGTACTCGTAAAAAACGTCGTCTGGTTTAAAAAACGTGTGTTTTAATGATTAAGAGCCATGGCCTAGAGAAGAAGTACTTACTGGTGCAAAATGTATTGTTTAAAAAGTATCAACCATAATTTTTGATAAATGTAATATTGATGATAGATGTAGCTCTATTGCACAACTATCGAGATGGAAATCCACATAAATATGCAACCCACATCAAGACTTGCACTATTTATTTGAAGATACAGTACAAAAGATACCGCCAAAAAGACACCTTCGTCAAACTTTTTGAGTTTTCTTATTCAATCTCAAAAGCACATTGCTCATTATTTTCTCTCAAATTGTAAATTACCTCGTTTACAAATATATTACTTTTAGCATCATCATAAAATTACTTCAGAGGAACAGACGAGGTTGTTAAACGCATAATCTCATTTTAAACGGCGCCATCTAGTAAAAAAACGAATGGTACAGATATTCCCGAAATAACACGATAAAGCGAGTCGATCCAATCATAGGGAGCTTTAAGATTCACCGCGTGAAGATTACACCATTCCAAACCCGCCATGGAGTTATGGGACAAAATTCAACAGGAATTATATAGGGGCTGTAAGAGCAGCGGATTTAGGGGAAAAAGATTTCGATCTTAGCTGAACCAGATATATTAGGATACTAAAGAAAAAAATCAAGATTGTAAGAAAACATGATGCAAATTCGTTTATGACAAATAAAAATGAAGATTGGTCTAAGTTAAGTATCCGATCCTAATTTCTAAATAGCAAACTCTTGATATAGTGAAAGTAACACAAGAAAGAATTAGCGATTATTTTAGAGTAGGGCAAAAATCCTGGTTTGAATTCTACATTAAACTGTGAGCTTTCGAGCAAAGAAAACTATGATCGTAAGCGTGTGATGTACTGAGCATCCACGCCTTATAAGTGAGCTACAAAAAATACCCAGGTTTAGATTTTTTTTATTAGCATTGTACCTTGTTTTGTCTGAAAGTCGTAAAATAAAATCACTGAACCTATCGAACTAAAACGAAAAAAATGTTCCTGTTTTATGGCCACAAAATAAGCAGAGGAAAGCACCCAAACGCTTCGTTTAACCTTCGATTTCTGAATGGAAAATTGGTAAAGGCATAGTCACGGAGTTCAGATGGTTTGTACCTGCCTACGCATAAAATATACCTGTGGAACCTCCCTTGAGGTCGTGAAAGATAATACCTTTTATATTGATGAAAAAACAGTCGAGTGTGACGTGCTTTTAGCTCTATGAGGCTTCCGTATGTTATTCGGTGATGCGGAATGTTTTATCTATTGCATTATTTTATATAGTACAGTAGTAAGATCTTGTAGTTCTAGTTTCACCTTCTAGTTCTCTGAAACTAAGTTATAAGTTTACTGAAAACAAAACTCACAATTCTATGAAATCATACTACTCAAATAACATAACATTAATATTAGTTTAGTAATTTTAAAACTGTGCCATTTATAAGTTGTACTATTTAGGTGTATGTTGATACAGAAATTACTTTTATAAAAGATTAAGTATATAAAAATAAATGAAATCACAAATAAAACTGAGAAATTAATGGAAAATTTAAAATAAGTTAGCTATAAAGATGCAAAATGTTCGAAAGGACTATACTTTAAAAATAAACGATTGGCAGAGAACACGATAATCCTATTAAGCGATAAGAAAGCTGATCTTTAGAGGTAACGAACTACAATACAAAGGATCTGAACAAGTACCTTATTCATGGTATTAGCATTATGGAAAATGGTAATTCGTGTGCAGATAACGTTCACTGTCTGTACATTCTTAATAAAATATACAACATTGTGTTGAGATGTTGTTTTAAGAAATTATCGAGTAAATGTATTTAATAGATACCTTGTTCAAAGTGCATACTAATATTACATGACATAAAAATCTTTAGGGACATTACATTTTTGATTCTTCTACGACTTATTAAACTGTTCATTGTGAACTCTAAATATTTTAACATTGTTTCAGATGAACGAATGATGACGAGGATGATGAACTAGACCATAAACCAGAGAATATACATAGAAAAGGTAGTAAGGCTTATAATACAGAAGAATTAGAAAAACATTTATCTGAAATGGAAGACTGTTGATTTGAAAATCAATAAATACTTTTAATAGATTTCGTTGCAGTAAAGTTTAATTTTTATTAAAGTAAATACGTTCCTGTTTTAACTTAGCTAAACTTTTGTATACTCTCATTCAACTCAAAACAAAATAAAATTACATTACATTATTTCTCTTACATTAACAAAAGCGATTATAATATCACGTAACCGATACATGAATCTTAATGCTTATCATAAATTCCTTACACTGACGATACAATTTAGATATCGCCTCTTTCTTTTAAATTTTCATTCGATATAGTATTTCCATTACTAAAATACTCCCAATCTTTAATTTCAGTTTAATCTTTGTAATAAAAAACACTTATGTTGTCAAGGTGTTCGGATTTTGAGTGAGATCTAATCAAAATGTCATCAATGTAGGCTTATTTATGAAAACATTTTAAGTAGTAAGTGACACTAAGTCGTTGTAAGAAAAAGGGTAAAACCTTAATTTATTTACACTGTTTTATATAACCATTTTAGTAATAGCGATTTACTCGTCACATTTTAGAAATCTATCAAATAAATCATTGAAATACAAAATAATGATCAAGTGCCCGGAAGTAAGAATTGTATTAAAAATCTATTTACGTATAATAAAAGTTGTTCACATTGATGAGTACTTCCACCCCTGCAAGTATTGCCAGTGATAACAAAATCACCCAGTATATATAACAATATACAAAGAAAGATATAAATAAAGATGTAGTCAAGTAATGTTAATACAAGTACAAAATAGATCTCTTAAAAATCTATTTTACGAAATATTTATTTGATAACGGTGGTTGATTTCTGTAGCTTAAACGTTCATAAGTTCCTAGGGCCTAAACTGAATAAATGGCTTGACTTTGATATATCATACTTATGTTTAATAACGGTGCTATTTTTGTTGTTTTATACAAAAATACATCTATTTAGCTATTTCTCTTTCTATCAAAAACATAAGAAAAGGATACTAGAAATTTAGTCCTGTCAAATTAGTCCAATTGCTTGGTTTGTGACGTGAATTTAGTCCGCCATTAAAATTGATCACGATAATTTTCCCGTATAAGACAATGATATTATAATATACTATTTTAACAGCAATAAATATTTTCTATCTTTATTCAATTACGTTTGTAAGAAAGAGATATAATGAGATTAAAATTAGTTTAGTTAGTAAACAACTGAATTAGCACCAAATTCAACGTAGAATTTTTCTGCTAAAAGTAGAGATACAAAATAAAACTTCACCACCTTGTCTACCCATTATTGGATTAGGAGCTTAAATTGTATTTTACATGTTTCTAAATAGAAAAATTTGTAATATATTTTCGATTGAGGACAGATAATCTAGTAATCTTCTTACACTTTTCAATCTCAATAAAGCAAAATGCAAATTCTAAATTGGTTTATAAGATTAATATTATCAAACTATATTTGTTGCTCCATCAAGATCATTACTTGTCCAATCTGTCAATAACCATCTACTATATAAACCTATTAACATTTTATAGTACAAAAGTTTGTCGAAATTTTTAACTACGTTTCAGCTTAAATAATATTTAAGCATGTTTATGCTAAATTGTGTTACATTCATTGAAAAAACATTATGGCGTCAAACTATCTTTGGTTTCTCAAAACTGGTTTAACATCTACACTTTGATTGAATAACATTCAAATCGTGACATTCATAATACTATAGTAGTTTGACGACGTAATTTACAAAACGATGATGTTGCTATTATTTTTGTTTTAAGTGTCAAAACTGGCAGCTTGATGATACGATGCATATATTATAACTATAATTTATTGTTGCAGATGTCTGTGGTGAAGAGATTCATCTGTCAGAAAAGGTAAGATAGTTTGCGTTACATTTCACATCGAAACATTTTATATATGTTTCATTTAGAATCTAATAGATGTACGATGTATGTAAGATATCAAGAGGTCATGTAATGAAAATGTAAAAGAAAAAAATATAATAGCGTAGCAGCGTAGGACGTCCACTTACAAAGTGGACGGACGACCCTGTAAAGGTCGTCGAAAAACACTGGATGTAGTCCGCCAAAGACCGTCCTATTTTATGTCCTGAGGTTTATGTCCAGCAGTGGACGTCTTACGGCTGAAATGATGATGATGAAAAGTACAATAAGTGAAAGAGATCCAACAAATATAAAAATATAATGTTACAGCTGCTGAATGGCCCTGTGTAGTCTAGTTCAAAAGATACGTATCATTCATTATGACAATTTACTAATATTCAGAGGAATTTGAAATGAAAAATTATGATTGTTTTTACTGCCCCTTTGGGGGTTAAATTTAGAAAAATCCTTTTTAAAACGCCATACAATATACAATCAATACCTCAAATATTTATCTTTAGCATTAGGCTGGACAATGATGAGTCAAGAAATGAATCAGAAAAGACTTTCATTTTAACATACAGGTGAGTTGCCAAGCATCTATGGACTTTGGGCAATTGGCAACCGTCGAACAAAAAACAATAGTTATTCGATATGACGGGCCAGTTGGCGTGGTTGGTAAGATACCCTATCTATCACGCCGCAGGTCGTGGGTTCGATTCCTACTCAGGACAAACGTTTGTGTGCATGAACATGTCTATTTGTCCTATGTCTGGGTGTAATTATCTATATAAGTATGTATTTACAAAATAATAGTAGTATATGTAGTATATCAGTTATCTGGCTTCCATAGTACAAGCTCTGCTTAGTTTGGGGTCAGATGGCCGTGTGTGAGGAATAATGTCCCAGAATATTTTATTTTATTTATTTATTTGATTCACAGAATATGATATTGGACGGTTTTAATTATATCCTTTTTGAGAAGCAACATTAATAGGTACAACTATTTATATTATTACATATAGATCCTCCTGGTAACCAGTTCTGGTTGTTGGGTGAATACACTGGCTTGAAAATTCCGATCTTTTGATAAGGACATTGACATTTTATAATATTTAATACTATTAATATGGATTTTTAATAGTATTAAGGATGAAATCGGAAACTGTATCTCAATGCTAATAGAGGTAGTTGAACTTAGAGTATCTTTTTTTAAATAATTCTATGTAAATGTTATCGTCATTATTGAAGAATCAGTTGAACAAATAAAATTCTTCCGTTCATAGACATTTTTTACATTATATAGGCTTGTGTTTAGCTACAATTTCACTATAGTAAGTGATGATGTGACCGAAAGTGGTAAAACATGATAATATACATAAAGAAATAAGCAATACAGAGATTACCAATGTGTTGCCGACCTTTATAAAGCCTAGAAGAAAGTATAGCTGCCGGAACACACGACAGAAAGGTGTAGCACCAGGTGGGTGCTACAAAGGTAAACGATTGACGTAGCGGGGAGTATCCTGCGCATTGTTTGTGTCCTACAAAATCAATATTTTTTATTTGTAGCCTAAAACTTATTTTTCACTCGTATTAAAAAATATTGTTACGGCGACATTCGTCTCGTTCTTTCATATACACAACGTTCAAAGATTCCGTTCAGCTACAAACCTTTTGTATGATGATATACGACTTTATAAAACATTTGCTATTTACAATGGTGTTTTTAATTACCTACATAAAGTGTAATCGATTTCCAAATCTGTATAACATCAAGAAATTCCTTAAGCCGGTAAAAAGCGGAGTAAATTCCGCTATTTCCGCTCCCTCATTAATTATTTATACAAAGTCCGGGTCTTTCTTGCTCGCTAAGAAATCATGGCATTTACAAATGAATAATATAGTAATAAGTTAGTGTTTTGTTGCTACAAAGTGCTGCTAATGTAGTACATTTTGAATTTATCATGAATTGGTCTCAAGTTACCATTGTCAGTGAACTGTAAAAGTAAACGTCCCTATTGATTTGTTTGATGTTTCTAATATTATGATGAAAGACAATCATCTGTTGCCATTAAAAATTAAACCTTAAGAGCTGGTAGTAAGAAGGACATTAACAATGCTCTTCTTCTTAACTACTACATTATCGTTTCTCTAGATGTGACACCTTGAAACTGCAATTGTCGGTCAATTTGATGTTTTGATATAGAAATGTACCTGCTACTGCTAGCTTTTGCTCCGCGGTTTCACCTGCATTCCCCAGAGATCTTATGTTTTCACGGGATAAAAATTAGTCAGGTCCATACCATAGGCTATCTGCATATCAAGAAAATTTTACCAGCCACTATGACAATGTATCACACAAAATTAAAAAATATAATCCACAATAAGATAATTATACCCACAAACCTTATGTGGTGTCAAAATTGATATTTAAATTCTACTTTATTTATACATAAAATGTATTTATTAATACATTATGAAGAATCGACTGTTGTGTATAAAATTATGCAAAATTTAACAAAATACGGTACCTCGCAGTCTGCCAGTCCGTCTCTTAGCATTTCAATGTCGTATTTCTAACCTGTTTTTGCATTTCAAATTCAAATCTTCACTCATTTTAAGCACGACAGTTCTCTAAGGTTCCATTATTAAAGCCATATACTTAAGTGCTCGATTAATAATAAATCGATTTATTTCCTGCTTAGATGACAAGACGTGAATTTAAACGATGTATTACATTTTATTTTGTAATTATGTTTGGATGTGCAAATAAAATATTTTAGACTGTGCACCCTTAGCACATTTTCAACAAAGAAAAATAATAACAGTTCATACAAAAATACGACAATAAAGACAGATTTTTTAAAGTAAAAGTCAAAGCTAGGCTAGGAGGCTAGGCTGTAGGAGGGTGCTTATGAACGTCGAAGCTACTGAAATTACTAGGAGAGACTGAAGTTTTGTAGGAGAGGTAGAGCATAGCGATATGTCGCTCAGAGAGCAGCTCTACTGAGGAAATACCTCCTTACAGAATACCGCAGCCAAATAACTTATATATTTTTTCCTGCGCGTGACTAAAGTCGCCAGAGCTCATCGGGGAGGGGGGAAGGGTCGCCAACGCTCGAGTGATACCCCTGGTGTTGCAAGCGTTCTTAGGCTACGGTAACCGCTTACCATCAGGCGAGTCGAATGCTTGATTGTCGATATTGTGGTAAAAAAAAAGTTACCACCGGTTCAGAGTCTTTGACAGAGAAGAACTGGCAAGAAACACAGTAAGGTAATTTTTTTCACAAAGTTTTATGAACTACTCAAATGGAACCTCGCAATGCTATCATGCTATACGCATTTATGTAAGGTTTTCGTAACAGAAAATCTGAGCGTTTAGTAATTGACGATTGGATCGTAAATTACGTGATTTGTGAAACGTGTTATTTTTATCATTTAATTATTAAGTAGGTAGATAAGTAATTAATTGTGAAATCAACCTATTTCTCTGTTTGGGAACTAGATTAATTCATAAGGAAATAGAAAAATAAAAGGTATAACATTGTATTGTCATAAATTTTCATTACTTTAAAAAAAACACTTGAAGGAAAAAATGCAACATAGACAGACTGTCCAAAAAATAAAAAATAGGTACTTACATTTATCTAAAAAATGTAACCTTGCTGAGTTTCTTGCCGTTTCCCCTCAGTTGAATGCTGACTTCCGAACCGGTAAATTTTGTAGGTTCAACGTTCATAAGTGCCCTCCGAGGGCCTAAATTAAATAAATGGCTTTGACTTTGAATGTATTATTATTATTTGAATTAAGTGGCTGTTTCAAGTCTTGTATCACTGTATGTATCGCCACATAATTTACATTTCACTGCCAAGACTTGCAGCTATAACAAACTTTACTATATTCTTGACAGGAATTGATTTTACTTCATCTGGGACCTTGAATAAAATTTAAATTCTTACTATCATCTTGTTACGACACACGTCGTTTCTTGAATTTAAACTTAATTTAATTTAATCATTTAAATTTTATCTATGCGTATTTAATTAAGTAAAACCATGAATATCATAGTCAACCATCGGTGTATGGAATAATTCTTTATTTTACGATGTGTTATAGTTTTACTTCAGATCATAAAATGTATAGTTTTTTTTTTTTTTAATTAGGTCAACCAACAATTGCTTACACGATACATTTACAGTTTAAAATATTAATACAACATTTTTGAGTGTAACAAACTACTTATAGACTAATACTACACACACATGCATAAAATACGGTTATAGCAAAATATTAATACGTGGAAATGCAGCCAGCATTCTGGGCACGCTCCCATTTGGTGACGGTCTTCCTTTTTAGTTGTAAATATATATTTTTTTTCATTTTAGTTAATTTACTCTTTAAGTAAATTTGAAAAATTATATTTTTATTTAATATGGAAAAAGCAAAAATATGTAAAAAAAAAAATCAAATTATACTAAATAAATTAACAACAGATTGTGTTAAATTTAAAACATTCGAAATAACACAAAGAACACGAGAACACTCACACAATTATGATATCGCTACCAATGAAAATCAGAGTTTTCGTCACTTCAAAGTCAAAGTTATTTGGTTTAGGCCTTAGGCTGTCCACCTTTGAACGCCGAATCTACTGAAGTCACCACCGGTTCGGAAATCGGCCTTCAACTGAGAAGAATCGGCAAGTAACTCAGCAAGGTACATAAATCAGTATCAGTCACAATTAGGTGATTTGCACGTTATTAGGTACGTGAACATTAATTTCACGATCAAAATTCAGTGATGATGAACTTCCTGGTTGGCTTCTAAAAACATGGTATGAAACAAACGCATGATAATTTTACTCATACTATTGCATCGATGTTATCTCTTTGCTTTTATGACCTGAGTGTTTAACATATTTTGTCGATAGACAGTGTGGTTTGGTTCGCTTATTACAAATTTATCGAAAATCTATAGCGTCACATTTGAATATTAATTAAATTTGGTTAATTTTAATATTAAAATCGCTGCGGTTTTGTCGTTTTTAAATTATAACTTTGTTTGTAAAATAATTCCAATACTGCTATGCTGTTCTGTACTAAAACTTGACAGTGAATTCTCGAAGTGAATATTGTCTGTCTCGCTCGTGAAACTCGGTAATCAGGACATTATGAAATTGATCGCTCCGTACAGAAAAATACACGTACATTTCTTATTATTTATTGTCTGATTTGATTGACCATATGGGCCTCTATTAAATCACAATTTCACCATGCTAAGTGACTGATTTTCGTTGAGGCATACGACAAGCATTCACTACCACTGAGCTATCTGTTTACTTTGTTTTTTGAGCGTCAAATTATTTAATTGATCAAGACGCTTCTTCGCTGATAATGGGACTTGTACTTTATTTGATCAGCATTTTAAACTTGTTTGATTGTTTGGAGAACCAGATGTGATGGTTGCAATGCGTTATTGTACTGAAATAACGTCACTGGGATGGAAATTTATTTTTGCTGAAATTCAGCTTCTTTTGCAAACGTTTGAAATTTGCAGTCAAGTTACAGTGTAATATAATTCTAGATGAATGTCATAATAATATCAAAGTCATGTTCCTTGACCTAAATAAATTTTAAAATAACTTGGTTCAAATTTCAACCTCTCATATTCAACTGTAAATGGCTAGAAAACTATATAGTGATGTAAAATTTAGTAGGATTTCTTTCTAGACCATAGCAACATCAAAAACAAAATAAGCTTTGAGAACATCCCGCACCTACTGAATATTTCAGCGGCCAGACCACATCGAACTTTGCCAAGTAGCGTTCTAATGATAAATTCAAATCTCGATCCTCTGGAGAACAAAGCAATCAGACGTCGAACAAAGGTTATAGCGCGCCGCCCGCGGCAAAAGTTCGCCACACAAAGTTGTGAGAAAAGAGCGAGCGATGTGACTTTGCAACGGAGTTCATTTGTAGTTTATTAAATTTTATAATGTTTACTGGTTTTATGGAATTAAAAAGGTAGAAAATGAACTAAAAAACCTATTTTTTATTTATGAAGTTTTCGCTTGGACAAGTTATTTCTCATATAGCTTATTTAGTAAATATTTCAATTTATTTTTGTTATCAAAGTTTCCTGTTTATATTTTTCTACTAAAATGAGTTTTATACCATCCAAAAATATTCCTCATAATTCCAAATGCGTAGTATTTTATAAATAAATTAACCATGCGTAGTATACTTAATAGAATAATTAATATATAATTTTAATAAAATTAAAATTAACAATTCTCGTTTGACACATGAATAAATCCCCGTATAAAAACAAGTATCAAGAACGTATATATAGGGTCGTCAACCGGACACCATAACGGCCTTCGATAACCTTGACTTGTTTCTGAGAAAAGGTTAAAAAGAAGATGCTACAACCAGAAGTGAGTCTATCATAAATTAAAAAAAAAACATAATTCATGTTTATGATAAATCTTGTTTTAGAACCCCTGCAATGTATAATTAGAAGAGGCGATGATAGCTCAGAGGTTGTCACTTCGACGTGAAAAGGCTGCTTTTCACTTTGGCTATTAGTTACCGGACCTACTCTGCACGGTAGGGTACTTTGTAGTACCCGCTTGGCTGGTTAACACCCTCAAGTTGAAAATCTATCGCCAAGCACCTCCATACCTCTACACCACAGCACTTAAGAGCCAGTTCTTTCTAGACTTTTGTTTTGTACATATAGCGAGAAAAGAAAAACATATTAATTCCAAGGACCTCGGCTAATAATTATAGGTTTTCTAGCTGTCCCAACAGACGTTGTCCTGTCCAACTCATACACAAAATTTCATCCAAATCGGTCCAGCCGTTTATCCTATCTCTCAAGTTGGACCAGACTGCTCACGGTGTGCCAATTTAATTTAAAATCGGTTAAGTAGTTTAGGAATCCATCGCGGACAAACATCGTGACAGGAGATTTATATATATTAAGAAGATTTACAATGCAGTATATCCATTATCTGGTTTCCATAGTACCTACTTCAAACTCTACTTAGATTGTGATCAGACAGCCGAACGTGTAGAATGTCCTAGGTATATTTATTTTGTACCTTGAATGAAATTTATTGTAAGAATTCATCATGCTTTTGACTTTATTTTCTCCATAGCATAACACGATTGGTTAACTTTCATAACACAAAATAATTAATCAAAAATACCTCTTTAAAATAAGAGATTCCAATTTTACCGACATTGAGGATCGATTTGAGGTTCCGAAATTTCTACATATATTAATTGAAACTGATATTATGATTGGATAAAATAAATAAATAAATATTCTGGGACATAATTCCTCACACACGGCCATCTGACCCCAAACTAAGCAGAGCTTGTACTATGGAAGCCAGATAACTGATATACTACATATACTACTTTTTCTTTTGTAAATACATACATATATAGATAATTACATCCAGACACAGGACAAACAGACATGTTCATGCACACAAATGTTTGTCCTGAGTGGGAATCGAACCCACGACCTGCGGAGTGATAGATAGGGTATCTTACCAACCACGCCAACCGGCCCGTAATATATTTGTAGTTTTTAAATTAAACGATACAAACCATTTTGTCGCATACGCCCTTTCCATTTACGCGGGTTTTTTTTTTTTTTTTTACTTTGTATAGGCTTGCGTTTGACCATTGTGGTCACTATGGTAGGTGATGATGTGGCCGAAGGTGGTAAGCACACAAAGCCCAGAAGGATCTGGCTCTCAAGTGGAGCTGCCGGAACACACCAATAGGTGTTTGGCGACAGATTTTCAACTTGAGGGTGGTAGCCAGCCAGGCGGGTATACTACTATATACTATTTCTATGAGAAATCGGCCCCGCTGAGTCCTTAATGTAATTTCAGAGTGTAATTTCATTTTAGTTTAACGCAGCGTCACCTTAAACACACTTCAACACCAGGAAAATTACTTTCATTGATAAAATATATTTTTTGTAGAAAAAGCAATGAAGAGCTTGACCCACCGTTGTGTCCCGTCGAAGCAATTTCCGACCTTAACAAGTAGTTCATCGAGTGTCATTTGCCAGAGCACTTAAACATCCCATCAGTTTCAGTTTAAATTTACCGTCCGTTAATTAAATCCTCGTTTTATAAATCAACGTCAGCGCCCATAAAAATTAAAGGCTAATGCTCACTTATTTAAGTAGTGAAAATGGGATGAGTAAAGAAAACTTTGGCTTAATTAACAAGTGATGAACGATTTTTAAATTTAAAATCACTACTTAGTTTTTTTGAAAGTGTAATAGGTAATGGTCAACGAATTCGAAATATTTCAAAGTTTTTTTTTCATGAATAATAAATTACTTCTTTACGCAGATCTTGCTTCCTTAAACTTCTTTATTACTACGCCGAGGGATCATATGTTTTGGGATAGAAAGTATCTCGTAAAGTAACTAAGAGTATAAGACAAATTTCATGAAAATCCGTTCAGCTGTAGACAAACTTTTGCATTTATATTATTAGTAGGATTATCCTTACATATTATTTTAAGCGTAACGTATATCTGTTAGTGTGCCTATATCTTGAGAACTGCATGGAATTCGATCCGGTTTTCAAAGTTAACTAATAGATTTCCTGAGAATGGTTTTAGGTTTTGTATGATTGTGCTGTGACAAAAAAAACTGCTCAGTAACCCCATTTACTTTAATAAGTTAGAGGTAAAGATGCAACTGGAGCGGTGGGCATTGGCTAGTTTTTAAATAAATACCCGCAGACATACTTTCGTGGCGAGAAACTGATATTATTATATTTTGAGGTGAAGTGCAACTCTAAAAGACCAATAACTTTTTTTTAACAGTATAATTGATTAATTCTTTACCGCAAGAAAGCGTAGATCGCGTCCGCTTATACCATATACCACTTTTGGGGCAATAGAAACGTTTGTCAGTAAGTCGAGTGGCTTTTCGGAATTAGTGTCCTCAGTTACTGTGAAAATATGGTATTGGCCCCATTAGTAGCCGTAGCCTGAAAATATATATTCGAACGCTAAATTGCGTTCGTTCTAACTTTACAATAAAATTGCTAGGAAACGTTAGGGAAGAATTGTTACCTCTTTGGCTGGATTGAAAGTTTTAAGTTTATTTTCTAGAAGTTTTTGAGAATTTAATATGGACCATAGACTTTGAAATGGTTGGTAGCTCTATGGTCTATTTATTAAATAATGAAACAAAGTTAACGAAAATATTGATACCAGAGAATAAAGCTCAATATTTTAATATTTTATATCATCATTATGGCAACATAATAACAGAGTATTTGAATTAAATTTAAAATAAAATAAAATGTTCTTTATTAATTTTTATATTTACGACAAAAGTATTGTAAAAAATTCCTTGATGCTGCCGACGCTGCCGATGGGCAAAGGTTCCTAGCAGGCCAGTAGCGTTATTTCTTTGGATACCTACCTCAACAATTATGTTTAATTAAAAATATCCCTATTACTGATAGTAGAATCTTTTCAATAATTACAGCACCAAAACTTCATTGATAAACTACGACTGAGACACAAAGAGAAATTTCATTAAAACATTAAAATCAATGCCTTTTTATTTATTATAAAATTACCGAGGCCATCCCACATAACATGGGACCACTCAATTTGTATGTTAATTGAAACTATGTAGATTGGCTGAGCGTTATCCCCATAACCAAATAACCTACCCTACAGGGCAACGTCCACCAAATGAGATCACAACGCTTGACCGGAGTAATTTAGCATCACTGTCATTAATATACAATACATTTTTATTGCACGGTGGTAGGGTATTGTAAGACTACCCTGAAGTTTAAAATTTGTCACCAAACACCTCCGGCAGCTGTAATTGAAAGCCAGTTCCTTCCAGGCTTTGTGTGCTTACCACCTTCGGTCACATCATCACTTACCACATTGAGATTGTGGTCAAACACACAAGGTAAAATGAATACAGTTTTGAACTCCCTTTGGTTTGTTTTTATTTGTAACTAAAGTTTTTTCAACCAATCAATATTCTTATAGATTTACTTTTCTTAATAGAAACGAATATTAAAAAGTGTACAATTATAAACAAAAAATATCTACAGTTTAACGATAATTAGAAATCCCAAACAGCCCCCCACCGACATGTAATTACCTTCACTATAATTCCTTACTAAAAGTAATTAACTTTACCACCCACGACTATCGAAAGGACAAAAAGAAAACAATTAAAAGTTAATAAAAAATCGTATCTAATCAATTCTTTGCTCATCACTAGTCCCTTTAAACAAAATTATATTTACCGTCCACTTAATTAAGCGGTACACTTTAATACCTAAGCAATAAAGTTTATATTTAAATGAAAATTTTATAAGTTAGTGTAGAAGTTAAGTTGGTGACGATTGAATCGTACGTGATGGGTCGCGTAGATCGGATCGAGTGCTCCATTCGTTTGGATCGTTCAATTCATTCAATTGAACGGTTGACCGATAGAGCGGATGAACGAAAGGTCTTACCTCAACTAATTCGCATTACTTGGTTGGTTTATTTGATGTTATTTTCTATTGAAAAATAAGGAATGAACGGGATAATATTTTAAAATTATTTTTTAAGCTATTGTATAGCTTTTATCGCGGGCTTCGGGCTTTGAGCGCAGCGACCGAATCAAGAAATTTCGTAACGAAAAAACCTAACACCTCCCACACATAAATACATACATACACATATGTGTGTGTATGCTGTTTGTGAGAAAGTATATAGGTGTATAGGTATCTATTAATATCAAAGAAAAAACTTGAATTAATATCAAAGAAAAAAAAAACTGCCTAAATAAAAAATAAATAAATAAATAATTATAATTGCATAAGTTGATAAAAAATGCTATACAATAGCTTTACCGCGGCAGGCCCCGAGTGCCACACGTATTTTTTTTATTTGTAATGAAGTTACCTATACTTAATTTAATTTCATACATTACTTATTCTCATTCAATGGTTTTTCATTAAAACTTTTTTTTGATTTATTAAATCACTAGATTTCGCCCCGCGGTTTCAACCGCATTCCCGTGGGATTTTACGTTTTCCCGGGTTAAAAAAGTAGCCTATGTGCTATTCTAGACTATAATCTATCTCTCTGCCAAAATTCATCCAAATCTGTTCAGTAGTTTTTGCAAGAAAGAGTAACAAATATCCATCCATACTCACAAACTTTCGCATTTATAATATTAGTAAGGATTGTAAAGATATGAACACTTATTGTAACTTACATTTTTATTCTTGTTCCAAGCAGATGTAATCTGAAAAGAAAATACACAATTGTTACTTAATAATATTTGTATATTATATCTTTATTTTATTTGTATAAAATTTAAAAAAATATATATATTCTGGGACATTATTCCTCACACACGGCCATCTGATCAAAACTAAGCTGAGCTTGTACAATGGAAGCCAGATAACTGATATACTACATATACTACTTTTCTTTTGTAAATACATACATATATAGATAACACCCAGACTCAGGACCAACAGACGTGTTCATGCACACAAATGTTTGTCCTGAGTGGGAATCGAACCCACAACTTGCGGTATAGTAGATAGGGTATCTTACCAACCACACCAACCGGCCCGTCGATTGTTATTAGTTCATGAGCTAGTCTATCTAGGCTTCAATAAGTAATATATTTTGTCAATTTTTCAAGTCCATATTAAAATCACTTATCAATATAAACCTAACTATAATATTATGAATGCGAATGTGAGTTTGTTTGTTTGTATGTTACCTTTTCACACCTAAACCTCAGTGGTTTAATCGCACTCGAAATTTGGTATGCAGATAGCCTATGGTACGGAGAAGAACTTGAGCTAACAATTTTCTACGGGAACGCGGGTGAAATCGCGGGGTACAGGGCGAGCTAGTTAGAAATAATTTTGCTTTTCTTAATAACGAAGTTACTAAATCAGTAACAAACAAATTTATGAGTGAATAATTCACAAGAACCTTTTCTGTTAAGTACTTAAAGTATGTGTAAAAAGCCAATAGCATAGAAATTTGGTGGTATTCTTACCACATTGTTATTATTTAATTAGCAAACTCAGATAAAAGGAAAACCAAATGGAGCAAAGGTAATTTTGAAAAACTTTGTTTAATGTTAACAATTTCTACGTGTTCAGTTAAATCACAATGTTGCGTAATTGTAACGACAGAAGTTTATGTATAAATTGTGACTCCATATTTTTTTTTAAACATACATAACTTTCTTAAAAGAGGGAATTCTGCCAGCCTGTTTAGAACCTTGCCCATAGCCAGCGTCACATTCTTAAAAAAAAAACATATTTTGAATACTAGACACAATCACAAAATTGTTGTACCTATAACATTGTGAATAAAAGTCGTGATTATCTATACTAATATTAGAATGCTGAAGAGTTTGTTTGTTTGGTTGAACGAGCTAATCTCAAGAACTACTGGTTCGAATTTTTTTTTAGTGTTGGATAGCCCATTTGTTGAGGAAGGCTATAGGTTAACTTTTATTCCGGGAAAATATAAGATTCCTCGGAAACCGCGGGGCAGAAGCTCTTCGTTGATGAGAAACAAGCAATTTTAAATTAATCAAAATCGTTACATAAGCCTCTCAATTCCTTTTAATTATAAAATTAATTCAAAGCTCTATTTCACAATCAAGTCACCTGATTCACAAGAACCCACTCGACATGCGCCTGCTTTCCTAAGCAAATAAAAATAGGCCTTGCTCTGACCCACACTGGTTTTCAAGCAAACGTGTCGAGAGTTTACATTATTACTGGGCAAGTCAAAGCGAAGTTTTCAACGCTTTTCATTCAATGTATATGTAATTATAATTACAACCCGTGTTGCGGTCTGACGAGTGAGAACTGTTCTGTTTCGTGGCGTACCAGGGTAGAAGAGTTGAGATATTACTGTGGGCCTCTGAATTGGTTTATAAAAATTTGTTTTGCTTAATTCGGTCGGTGAACTAGAACTGTCAGGTCCTGAGTCAGGAAAGTTACTATATATTAAAGAAATTATGTTTATTATACCCAGGATTGGTAATGTGCCTGAGAGACGGTGAAAATGCTCAAGTCGTGTTGGAAATCTGTCAACAAGCACCAACCGGTGTGTTCCAGCAGCTGTACTTGGAAGCCAGTCGCTTTCAAGCCTTTATAAAGATTGGTAATACCCCTGATATTGCTAATGTCCATAGACCCTTGCCCAAAGCCAGCGTCACATTCTTAAAAAAAAAACATATTTTGAATTTGAATATTAAAGTCGTGATTATTATCTATACTAATATTAGAATGCTGAAGAGTTTGTTTGTTTGGTTGAAAGCGCTAATCTCAAGAACTACTGGTTCTAATGTCCATAGACGACGGTAGCCACTTACCATCAGATATACAACAGCAAACAAGCTTACGGCCCACCTGATGGTAAGCGGTTACCGTAGCCTATAGACGCTCATAACACCACCAGCAAAGAAAATACAATATTATATTTTCCCTGCCAGGGGTATCACTCACGCGTTGCCAACCTTGAGACATGAAGTTGTTAAGTCTCCTGTGCCTGTAATTTCACCGGCTCCCATACCCTCCTAACCGAAACACAGTAATACAAGTGCATTTCTATTTCACGGCGGAATTAGATATGGTGGTAGTACTTCCTCGGGCGAACTACTCTGTACTAAGAGTTCTACTACCTTCTAAACCGCCTGCCTACTTATCAGTCTTGTGATTAATAAAAAAAAAACAATTTATGATGTCGTCAGTAAATTGTATCAGTAGGTACCTACTGAGACCTTTAAGGCGCGATGAATTTCTTTTGTTAGGTTTTAATGGGAATAAATTGCATGTAATTGTAAATTAGAGTTAAATGACCATAAGTTAATGAAATTTATAAGGAAATTGTTGCTTTATTATGATATAGAGGAAGAAATCTCGAATCAGAAAAATGATGATTTGGAAGTTGGGTGGATGGAAAGAGAAATACCAATTAGTAAGTAAGGGTGAATGTCGATTCGGATAGAGAGAGAGAGAGAGAGAGAAAATATGATTGTCAACATGGTAGGCAGGATAATGATAATGTTTCTTCGTCTGATTTGTAAGAGAAGAGAGAAGATAAAGTAATTAACTCCCGAGTTCTAATTGAGTTAGGTTCCTTGCATGTATTATCCGCTCATGCAAAAAATATTTAATAACTTCAACAAAATCGTCTTCTTTTAACTTCACTTATTGGAACGCTACATTAACCTTTAATTACGTGGGCAGTTAACTTTAGAATAAGACGAATTTTTATTAAAATTTCACGTTAAGAGTGGGGTAACTTTTTTATCCAATTCAAAATCCACCCTTCAACAAAATTATCAAGGGATTACTTAACGATGTAACTTTACACTTTACTTAAAAAATCGTTAATAAATTTTCTTACGATGTTTTGGTATAAAAATTATATTATCAAAGGAATTTACATAATGGACAGGCTTAGAACTCCTTAGGGCTTTAACTCAATAGAGGTCCGGAGGGCCCCTGATAATGCCTTTTCCATTTACAGAGCTGTTTGGACCCTCTAGAGATAACTGCCCGATTAATCTATCATGAGTCGCTGTATAGTTTTCAATATATAGTATATAATATGTAGGAGTATTAACAATATATTTATTTGATTATAGAAAAATATAGGAGAGTTTAGCAGCTGAAAAGCTTCCGAAGCAATTTATTGAATAAATATAAATTATCTTGTGGCTTTACAGAGGGAAGTAATGTATTCTCAGGATAAAAGTATTCTTTGTTTTAATTGGCCAAATTTTATTGAAATACGTTAAGCTGTTACGACGTGGCATCCGCGAAAATTGCACCAGTCGCAGTACCCTCGAATTTTGAAGACTCTGCCATCACCAGCTCAAAGAGGTGGTAGGGTACTTTGTAGTACCTGCTTAGCTGGCTGCCACCATCAAGTCAAAGATCTGTCTCCAATCAACTAGTTATGTTCCGGCAGCTGAACTTGAGAACCAGTTTTCTTTTAGGTTTTGTGCTCTTTCTACCATCGGTCACAATATCACTTATCGTGGTAAGATTGTTTCAAACAAAACCCTTTACTATAATAAATGCGAAAGTGTATTTGTTGGTTTGTTGGAAACAGAGCAACGGATCAACATGATTTATTTCATAATCAGTTTATGGTCCGGAGAGTGATATAGGCTAATTTTTATCCCAGAACTCCGAAACGAAAGCTGGTAAAAAATAAACAGCAAATTTAAATAAACATCCCAAGTAAATTAAAAAAACTTGCTTAAAATATAACATGGAAACAAACTTCGTACTTTCGTAACACCTTACAAGCGATGAAAAGGTAAAAATGTATATTTGGACTGTGAAAAAGAGAAAAAAAAAATGGTACATTTCGCCTTGTCATGTCAGTGCTGACATTTTATATGATCGTTGCTTCCGCGAAGTTACGGAGCTACGGTGGATCAGTGGAGGGAAAATTCCCTTTCATGTCATTCCTAAAGTTACGGCTGTCCTATATTCTTACTTTGAATGTAGAATGTTAAGTTAATATTGTGTTGAAAATGTATTTTATCAAAACATTTAGATATATTTATAGTATATAATCTTTGGAGTAGAATGAATGAGTTGGTTGTCGTCAAACATAGACTTGCATTAGAAGCGCTCGTGGCGTAGCTTGATTAGCCGTTCTTAACTGATCGGCAAAGTTAAGCAACGTCCAGTTAGACCGGTACCTGGATGGGTGACCGCCTCGTGGTGTTTCATCTTGAGTGTTTCCGTGCTTAGAAAGGCACGTAAAGCCGTTACTCTTGGTTATCATTCAATTGTGAAAGTCGTTTAGCTAGTTGGAGATCTATTAAGTGGCTCGAAAACTCCAACAGTAGGTTGACCACTAGCCTACCTCCACCAATCCACAGTGGGCACGCGTGGTGGATTATTTACCCATTTTCTTTCATCCTTATTTGTGAAAGGAAGCCTGTGCTTAGCAGTGGGCAGATATAGACTGTAATATTTATTAACTATTATTAAACATAGACTTATACGTAGTAAAAAAATACTATTCAATCGTCTATTAACAACAAATGTGAAAGGTAAGAACGCTTCTTGTACAAATATTATTAATGCAGAAGTTTGTGTAGCTGTTTGTAACTCAATCTCGTCGTAATAGTTGGATGATATTCGGTGAATAGATAGATCATACACTGGAATACAATTTAGAACACATTTTATATCGGGAAAATATTAGGATTCTTGGAAACGTAGGTAAAATTTAATCTTTTTTTTTCTATCCTGAATAATATTTGGAACTCGATAGAATTTACAAAAACTATTTAATATTACCTTAGAAACTTTCTTCTTCAATTGTAATTTAATTGTGACATCTCGGAACAACCTTTCTAGAACAATTCAAATTTCTAGTTGAAATCAAATATTTTCAAGAGAATATCTTAGAGCTTGTTAAGAACATTATAACAAGAATATTGATACTACAGTATCTATTAAGGGCATTGGCTATGATATCGTTTGAACATCATCCTGTCACGGTCCGGGCCCGGTCTCGTCCCGCTCCCGCCCCATTGTCGACCCGTTCTATTAGTAGATAACAGTGCAGATGTCCACACTATTATTCAGGGAACGGATAAGCCCACTTTGAAACAAGATACTATACAAAAGGGTACACCATCAAAATTCGGTGGCCGTCAGAACCCCTTATTTATCATTTTCCGCAAAATTTTCACTCAAAGAGACGCATTAGCGTCTTGGTATAAGTGACTAGGTATCAGCGTTTCTATATATCTTAATGCAACAAGTTAAATAATATGCATTAAGTTGTAGTTTTGTCTTCAAGATGTACCTTTATATACAACATTATTATTAGATGTCAATAAACGCCGAGTTTAGATTTTTAATGTTTATTTTTTTTTAACTTTGTATAAGCTTGTGTTTGACTTCAATCTCACTATGGTAAGTGATGATGTAGCCGAAGGTGGCGAGCACACAAAGCCTAGAAGGAACTGGCTCTCAAGTGCAATAGGTGTTTAGCGACAGATTTTCAACTTGAGGGTGGTAGCCAGCCGGGCGGGTACTACAAAGTACCCTACCACCGTGCTATGGTTTCCCCACGATGTTTTCCTTCACCGTAAGCTGAAGCTCATTGTAGGATTCGAACCCACGACCTTCGCCGCGGCGTCTGACGTCACTACCACTGAGATAGCTTCAACATTAACTAAACTTCAATCAAACAAGCCTTTTGGCACACCATTGCAAAGTTTTTGAATTGAGACCTCTTCATTTTCTCCACATCTCATCACTTCTAATAACAAAATAGTAATTCCATAGAGATCCACTATATTTGATGACATGTGGATAAAATTCCAATACCTATTTGAAATGCGAAGCTACTTTTAACGGTCGATAAATTCAAAATGGCAGTCAATAGAATATAGGAAATACTTCAGAAACTTGTATATTTTGTTTAAGAAGGTGTTTATTAGGTTGAAGTGTATGTTACAGGCTTCATTTGTCCAGATTTTTCAATAACACGGTTGAAAATATAGGTGAATTTTTTTTATGACTTTCTCAGCAAATATTGATTGGAATAAAAAACTTACTCAAAAACTTTTATGTGATTTTAAATTCGTGTTATTATAGCACATAAGATGTTTGTTTTACATCCCTTAGTTTTAAGTCTTGAAGTGCCATCCTATTTTTTTTCTCATCGTCATTTCCCTTCTCCACATTACTGCAGTTTACAAAAGACCATCCAACCAAAATTCAACCCTATAGTCCCAATTAGAACCTCGCTAGTAGCTTAAAATTTGTACCATCTAACTAAAACGTCATATACTATAGTAGAACAGGGATATGTGACACTTTACGTGATAAAAGACGATAATATTAGACAGGATATACCAGTTTTTGTGAAAACATGGTAACGTGCCCAAACGTGCATGAAAAAGGGATGGGTTCTTAAGTCGGGGGGATGTTATTGAAATATATCTTGGTAATGGTTTACACCAGTTCGATGTCGCATCTTGTTATGGGATAATAATATTTTTGATGTAACTTATGGTTTACCAGTTTGGTGAAACGACTTTTACTATGAGATGACATAAGAAATTTTAAATTCTCTAAACTGTTGGGAACCTTGCCTATCGACAGCAGCGAGGGCTTTAAGGATGTTTTCTATATATCATAGTTTGTATTTTTTACTTTAATTGTAAATATGTAAATAAATAAAATTATACATCAGTAAAAAAAAAAAAAAAAACTCTAAAATTCATCAAGTCAACATTTTGGATGTTAAATATACAAAACCTAAAAGGGAACACATTGTTAGTTGCTTGGCGACAGATCTTCAACTCGAGGGTGGTAGCCAGCTAGGCAGGTACTTTAAAGTACCTTACTACCATATTATGGTTTCCATACGATGTTTACCTTCAGCGAAAGCTCAAGTTCAAGGATTCAAATTCAAAACCTTCGTCACGATATTTGACAAGATTAAAACAAAAATATACTGCGAAATAAATGGCCAGCTTGCGCTAAAAAATAAATAGCCAAAAAACATTAACAAGTTAATTAATCAGCGCAAACGGAACCCTGGTTGAATTGCCGGCGAAACAGCAAAAAAAACCTAAATAAAAATAAAGAAACTATCCGTAAAGGGATCCGGACTAATGGCCGGTCCATTTAGCTCGGTTTATCCGGACACTAGCATCCCTTAGTAAATCATCCGGGTTCGTCGAGGTTTTTACCCAGACAACCATCTGGTTCATTTAGAAGAATCTTGTTTCTTTCCACTCTCAAGTACACTGGTTTCTTAGTTTACATTAGTTATGTTGATAGTCGATGAAAGGTTCGAGGTATTGTTGCTCAAATGGAACCTCAGAAAACCTTCCGCGAAAGTAAAATCTAATAACAAAATGTTTTGTACACAATTATCTTTCTAAAACTACTGAATACAAATGTAGGAATTCAAAAAATTAAGAGTACATAAACACCTAAAAGAGATCTTAAACATATTGCATGAAGGTACAATTTTACATGGGCTTGCGTCTGGCTTTGCGCTTTTATAGTAATAATGAAGGTACACTTGTATGAGGTACTTTCCTACCCTCTTTTCTAATTCTTCGTGCGATATGTATCAAAATGCACCAATACGTCACTTACCGAAAAACTTTGAATGGCTGAGGTCTGTGTCGCGCGTGCACCCGCCTGATTTATCAAAAATCGTTTAAAATATAAATCATTCGTCACCGGAAAACCGTAAAAAAGGACTATTTGTGTATGTTCTATATAGACAATTTGCAGTGTGGTTATATTTAAGACTTGAAGGAAAACGTGGATCCACAGAAGACGTGAAAGGACATTAACTACACCGTGAGTATCGCATGCTTTCTTTCCCTTTATAGCTACGCTTCTTTCGAAAACTTTTTCCAAAATCATAGTCATATTATCCCGTGTCTTACCTTCATACAAGTGTTTATTTTGATAGTAAACTTGTTTATTTTATCCAGTTTTAAGTAATCAGTATTATGGTATATAATTCAAAAGTTTAGAATTTAATCACCAGTTATTCTTATGACACATACCTGATTCACATACCGCTTTATCTGGCCATTGAAAAAACAAAGTTTAGAAAATATATTTTATTATTTCAACAAGGAAATCAAATCTATGAATAATCAAATAATTAATCTAAGCTCTTTCTTATTGTATATAGGGCTTAAATTTGAAAAAATCTCACCTTGGTAAGAGATGATGTGGCGCAAAGTGGTAACTATAAAAAACCGGCCAAGTGCGAGTCGGACTCGCGCACTGAGGGTTCCGTACAAACTTTTCGTTCGTCCATCGTTCGTCCATCACGGGAAATGCACAATTTTATTTATTTACCTTATTTGAGGTTGTGCCAATTAAGCTAGACCTCTAAATTGTATGAGCGCCCATACAACTCAGAGGTCTTTATTAATTGGCGTAACTATGTATGTATGGGGACACCCTAATTTTCAACTTTTTTTAGAATTTTCCCTTTATTTGTGCTGTAAGACCTTTCTTTATGCCATTTTTTTATATTTATATTTGAGTTGATTGAATTAAAGGTAAATTGCGGTTTACGATTTATGACGTATTAAATCTTAATGCGGTTCACAGAATACATCTACTTACCAAGTTTCAACAGTATAGTTCTTATAGTTTCGGAAAAAGTGGCTGTGACATACGGACGGACAGACAGACAGACATGACAACATTTCATGTCACTGCCTTTTGAGCTTAGAATCGAATTAAATATAAAGGCTTTGACTGTTAAAATTGTAAATATTCTGGGACATTATTCCTCACACACACACGGCCACCTGACCCCAAACTAAACAGAGCTTGTACTATGGAAGCCAGATAACTAATATACTACTACTACTTTTCATTTGTAAATACATACTTATAAAGATAGGTGTAATTACCCAGACTCAGGATAAACATGATCATGCACACAAATGTCTGTCCTGAGTGGGAATCGAACTCACGGCCTGTGGCGTGATATATAGGGTATACCAACCACGCCAACCAGCCCGTCAAGTAATGTAATTTGTACATTACGTAATCATAAGTAGAACGAACCTCTAGCAAGGTTATTGAGATGTGTGATCTAGATTAAAGGATCTAAGCTCTCAATTCACTGACAATGCTAACTCACTCGTAATGTATAGACCTGGATTCGATTGTGGCCGTAATGTACCGGAACTAAATAGAAATCAATGCGTGATAGTATAATATGAACTATTCTCAAAGCTATTGTTTTAGTTCTGAACTATTTGAAAATTCTAACTATTGTTATGATCCAAGGAAAATTTTATTAAGTACCAATGAAGCGAAATATTTTCAATATTTGCTTGCACTTTTACTTGATCTCATCAACTCAGTATCCATCTCGATATTGTTATTATGGGGTTCTTCAAAAAATACGTTAAAAAGTTTTTATAGTCGGCAACAGATTGGGAATTCCCCTGATGTTGCAATAAATGTTCATATGCGGTGGTGACTATTTATTTACTATCCGATTGACCGGTCAGTTTGTCAAAATTTTGACATGAAATTTCCGTAAAATTACTTATCGAAAACTTTTCAAGGTGAACTCGTCGAAGATGTTTGATAATAGTGCTTCCGAATAAACAAATAAATATATTTAAATCACAAATGTTTATTTTCACATAATATTCATCAAATACAATAAAAAATATATTTTCATTTAATTAATTACACGAACTTTACCCAACGATTTAATTAATCTTTCATTTCTCCATAAAATGGTTTCTAGTTATTTCGGTTTCTCTGAGCGTAACCTAATGGAATTTCATTTAATTTGGTAGGTTCCTTTTAATATGATTTCATCTAATTATTATAAAGAAACTCATTAAATAATTTGTGTAATGAGGATATCTTATAAAAGAGGAATCAAATTAAGAAAAAATATACCTGTTAAAATTTAAAAGACCCGACTCTATAGTGGTGACAGAAAAATACCCATTTTCAGAAACCAATAATGACACAATACAGAACAGACATCAACTTCGAATAGAAATAAATTTCCCAGTGTCATAATTCTTTCTACACTCAAACTATATTGTTGGAACAAATGGAACAGTCCCAATTCCTTATTTTTACCACTCATACATATAAATTATTCCGTCTGGCTGAGCAATTTAGTTCGAAGCCCTCTAGGGTACGTAATATGTCTGGGGCTACCACAATTGCCAATAAATATGCGTTACTTTGCAATAACATACTGTTTGGATGTCGATGTATGTTTAACTGGTGTATTTGGAATAAATTTAAAGTTCTCTCTAGATTCTTCTTTTTAATCAATTTTCCACATAATAATACTGATTCTACATTGCTTGCTCAGTGAAAGTCTTTGATCTAGTCTTGAACATTGCCAGGTTATGCCAATTTGTAGTCACGAATGAAAAAATAATCAAAACTCCCTTTATTAACAGTCATATCCCCTTGGAACGTCATTTTAGGGTGGGGTGACAATTAGTCTGGGTGACGATGGGGGACAGGAATATGCTGGAAGCCTGCATATATATTTGCATATGCAAGCAAATGATTGGAAACTCAACGTATGGGGTGAGGGGTGCGAAATTGAATCACAAGATCGATATGACTGATAATAATTTTTATGCTCTCGACTGTGTCCCTTTTGTAGGAGATGTGAATTTTAGCAGTTTTGTGCCACTGTTTGAATATTTTCTGCTGCTTAGGAGCGTTAATTAATTTAATTTGAATCCTAGATATATGTATGATTTAAGATATATTTTCGATTAATACAATCAATTCTTAAGTTTTGACTTTAAGACCGGACCGGAGATAGTGACATAATATATTTTTTATCCCGGGAATGCGGGTAAAACCGCGTGGCGAAAGCTAGTAATATATAATTCAATATAAGTAGGGTGGGATTTATGTATTAAATGGTAGTTTAACGGTAGGATAGGCAGTTCAAGTTTAACATTTAAGTTAAACCTTTTCTATCAACAACTGCCAATCTATTCATATGCCACAATATATAAAATAAGCTCAGAGGTTTCGTCATCAGCCCATCCCAATTTTATATGATTCACTACATACCTCCTCGTTTAGATTTTTTGCAAAGATTTCAACTAGTTACTTTTAAATGGCCAACATATCTATAGTGTAATAAACACCTTTAACGTTTCGAAGCAAAAAACCTTAAAGTTTGACCGCAGAATTAAACCATAATAAAAATTCTGAAGATGTTATCTCATTGTGCTATATGGCACAAAGTATAAGCGATTAGCAAACAAAACCTTAGTTTTTTTAAATAAAGTATAGCTCAAGTTTGCTTTATGTCATCAGGTTCACAAGCAGATAGATGGTCCATTTGATGGTAAATGGTAACCGTTGCCTTTTACCGATGTATTGCCGATCTTGAAGAATCGTTTTAAGCCCTTTCTTGAACGTATCTCGTAGCACTGAGGGAAACCCGAAATGGGAAGCTCATACCATATAATACTAAGCAATACCTTTCTTATGGGTAGACTTTAGCCCTTCTTAGATCATTACCATACTTATAATGGAGTTATTTATATGCAGATATTCAACTAGTATTATTCACGCTGATATTTTGATTCCGCAGCGCACGCCGCGTATCCGCTCATAGTCCAAACAATCATTTACAACCCGTCCCTTATCTCCCGCATCTGTAGGCCAAGGTTTGCCCTCAGCGAACCAGAAAATGCCATCACCCTAGCTGACGAAGCTCGCAAACATGCTCAACGACAACAACACAACTATCAATCCAGATTTCGCCCTCAGGCTACCGTTGCCCAAAAATTTTCTAGTTTTAAGTACGGCTGAGAGCCCTAAGCGCTCGCCGATTGTCCGCGTAAGGGTGGTCGATGGTCACTTGGACCCACCACCTTCCTGTCCCGTCAAAAAAACTTGTATTATTCCTCCAATTCGCAATTATATTATTCACAGTATGTAATACATAACGTGTATTGTGTGTTGTGTATTTTACTGATCAAGCACATCTCACTTTTAACTTACTACTTATAAAGAAAGAACCTTTATCGAAAAAAAAAAATATGCCCATTTACCTGATCAGGTATGCTAGGAACTAAGATCCATATAATGTATCATGTAGCACACACCCGACACTTCATACAAGCAAACTATTACTTTTACCGGAGCACGTCGTGTGCGTCTCAGCGTTTCTTGTAATTTGGTTGATGTTGATCTACACGGTCGGTCGCCATCTTAACGTCCTTTATTTGCCCTTGGTTGGTAGCTGTTTGATAATGCAGGCTGTTTGACAAATTGGCAACTGTAATTCTTTGCATGTGATGAGCAGTTTTATCATTTTCGAACAAAACAAACGACTATTGTATACTCAGATCTCTAGACAAACCTGTTAGCGCTCAGCCAAAGTTCTCCTGACTTGGACCACACAAAACCAACCTACATTTGCACAGTATTCAAAAGTAAAAGCGTGATACGCATATCAATATGCCGAATTTAATTAAGGTGAAAAGCTTAAATTTTATTAACGTTTATATCTGTGCTATTGATTAAAACCATTTCCTGCGTAAAAAAAAAACATTAATGTTTTTTTTTTTTTTTAAAGGTGTGTTCAATATCTTTAAACCGGCTGCTCACGTTTCTAGGATAAAAAGTAGCAGCAGTAAACGCTTATCTATATTCCATAGGCTAGGTACTTGCGTTATGCCGTTGGGGCATCAAGAGTAAAAAGAAAACAAACTTACTTTCGCATATGTAATACTAGCTTTTGTCCCGCGTTTCTGAGGGATCTTATGTTTTCCTGTGATAAAAAGTAGCCTAGTTAAGCTTTCCTGGATAAATGGGCTATCCAACACTGAAATAACTTTTCAATTCGAACCAGTAGTTCCTGGGATTATCGCGTTCAAACAAAAAACATGATGATGATGATGATGATTATATTTGTATAGATATAGGTATTCCAACATACTTTTTTCTTCGACCTAAAATACAGGTAAGTAAATATAATCAAAATAATACAATATTTTAAAATATCAACGTAAGCTTGTTATTATTAAAAATATACCTACTTTCTTACTAGAAAAACTCACATAAATAGATTCTTTAAATAATACTACCAAAAAAGTATAGAGATTCATTACTTTAAAAAACCGGCCAAAAGCGAGTCGGACTCGCGCACGAAGCGTTCCGTACTATTATCTATAAAAACGGCAAAAAAAATTGCGTTTGTTGTATGTTTGTTTATGCCCCCCTTAAATATTTATTTTATTTTGTTTTTAGTATTTGTTGTTATAGCGGCAACACATTTCACATTTGTGAAAATTTCAACTGTCTATCGTGGTTCTTGAGATACAGCCTGGTGACAGACAGACGGACGGACAGACAGCGAAGTCTTAGTAATAGGGTCCCGTTTTTATTTACCCTTTGGTTACGGAACCTTAATAAAAAGGCGCTTTAGAAATTGCATAATTAATCCACGAAACCTTTTTGACAACAAGCTAATATTAAATTTTCCTGCGACTTCAATATTTGATAATATTAAAGAAGTGGTTCATAGCGCTTTATCTAAGTATGGCAAACTTTTACTCTTATCTTTCAACTAAAAAACATTTTTCAGGAAAATCTTTGGCTAATAAAAGGGATAGCAAATCATTTTTGTGCCGCCAAGAGCAAAAACAAAATATGGAACTTGTTAATATTTAGTTTAAGATACAATATCGAATGAGTAGGTGACGCCAAACATGTAAATGAATCCAAGCGGATATAACAAAGCTATATCTTGTCTTCATTGTCAGCACAAAATTAAATGAGATCAAAAACAAAACATCAAAGCCCTATTGTTACAGAACAAATACCTTCAAATGCCAAGCGATGACCTCAGATCTTATTTTAATATATTTAGTAACCAAACGGACACCTACAATGACTTGATAGATTTGAATAGTAAAAAACATTCCGGAATTGAAGACATTTCGAACGATTTAGTGCGCAATGACCGGAAAATTGATGAAACTCTGGGGTGATGGTGTGAACCGTCGGAATTTGTGAAAGATAAAGGTTCTGGTCTTGGAAATACAATAATAAAGTTCTAAATTAGCTATTAGGAGCAATTTGTCTTGTTTGCTCGATATATACATAATTATATACCGCTTAAAATAGCGGGAAACTTATCTATATCTACATATATATATAATATAAATCAAAGTCATGTTATTTACACCATTTATAACTAAAGAACGGCTGGACCGATACTTATGTACTTTGATTTGTTGGATGTGTCTCCGGCCCGAATAGCAGTAAATACTATTAAAATATCAAAAAAATATACCACGAACGCGGGTAAAACCGCGGGAAACAGCTAGTAAAATATGTAGCTTAATAGTTAACGAAGCAGTCGAACAAAAAGGAAAATCTAAAACCTTTGATCAAAATGAGAAAACGAGCACAATATTGCGAAAACTTAAAACATGTACAAAGAATATTGAGAAGTCAAACTTTTACTATTTGTAACAAATAAAACCTAACAAATGCTCTTTATAACTAGATCATTTCTATTGATTGACAAAAACAGTCAAGGTTAATCATCAAGTAGACCGTGAAATTGGCTTCATTATGCAAACTGAACACTGCGAAATTGCTTTCGTCGTAATATGTGCAGAAATATACCTTCCAATAAAGAATTCGAGTTCAACCAAATTGCAGAAAATCTTGCAAGATCTAGTGAATTATTTGACCGTATAATTTACGTAGGGTTTTATCAATACCATAGTTAGATCAATTCTTTTACACATAAATCACCAGTGATGTATTAAAATTTATCAAACACTTTTACGCCTTCGTCTATGAATTGACTAGCATTCCCAATAGCACCACCAATCCCCTATTTTATAACTTTAAAGTACTCAAGGAACATGTCTTCAAAATTTCAAAGCTCTTTAGTGTACAGGCTTAGGATGAGTGTTATCCGTCAATCACGAAAAAGTTTTATAAATGTAAAGTCTTAAAAAATATAAGTTAGTACTTGAAGAAGCCTTGTGTTAACGGATAAAATATGTCAGGAAACAGAATAATGTTATGGATGGGGTAAGGTCGGATGTGGTTGCCTACACAGGTAAAGGGATACCTCCCTTATAATTAACATAATATCACAAAAGGTACCTATTATAAATTATTTTGATTTAATTTTATTCCTGAAGGATTTAATGACAAACTTTTTAAAAGATGCACCATTTATTCTTAAAAATATTATTTTAAAAAATACAAGTTTGGATATCCTTAGGAGTGGCATATGTCCAGCTGTGGACGTCTGAGATGATCATTTATTCGTAACATGTAACAAAAGCACTTAGTTACTAACCTACTACTTTTGAAATTATTGGTGTAAAAGGTAATTTTAAAATAATTTTCCTAAGATTATTGGGTACATTGTGTAGTAGCTTATAATAATGTACATAGCCTAGGGATTACCAAATTTACTTCTAAACGTAGGCCTAATGGATTTTATCAAACTCTGCTAGTATCCATTCATTTAGTACTCATTATTTCCCTACTTCAGTAATAATAATATGAAATTTTCTACGCTCTCCAAGACTTCTAAAATCCAAAGGGGTTTCCCATTAAAATTATAATAAAACTAATCCGCTTGCCGTTTAAATTATTATCGTTGTGGTACATACTCCACCTTTGACCCTAATTAATTAGGAAAAGGGGTGATTAAAAGGTAATGACCCTATGAAGGGGTAGGCCACGAATGCTAGTTTTGTTTCAACATCCTCGTAAGCTGGGTTTAAAGGCTTAAACTGTTCGGACAGTGTTATTAGTGTTGTAAGTATTGCGCTTTGTTGCATTAAACTAATTAGAGGTTTCGTTGATATGGTGTGGTGCCTCTAAATCTTGTCAATGATTATCGTCAATGACATCACATGTTTTTGGGACCATGTTAGTACAATACCAAAGTATGTTGTTTATCATGTATCACTTAATCTTAAATTTGTCACAGATATGATACATCTTCTAATTTATTATTCACTAGCATCTCTATGTTAATCTCATAATCGGATTACCTTACATTTGGTTTTGCGAAGATCAGCTTCTGTTGCTTAACTAAAGGTTTAATATGCGGAGTTCTTTAAATATTTTAACATCTATGTCATGGAATAGTGATATAACCATTTTTATATTAGTAGGCTGATAAGTAGGAAGATGTTCCATGTGATGGTAAGAAAGAAAAATAACCGGAGTCTTTGCTAATGAGAGCTTATAAGTAATACTCTCCACCAACCCATTTCATCACTTAGAATCCCACTACCCCTTCACTAAGAATCAAAATTACGTAAATCATTATAAAATTTACAAAACACATCTACCATAGAATATCAATTCTGAAGCATCAGTACTTGTATTTATCAAATATAATGAACCAGTGTTTAAAATCCACTTACAATCAGGTGATGTAATACTGAACAATACTATAACCATAACTACCCACGTACTATTTGACCAAAATATATCTGCACTTCCACCACGGCTATTGACCATACATTGTGGCATATTTCAACAGGTCTACATATTTGGTCGGGTAATAGACGTTCAATGTTTTATCACAAAAACGGCAATTAAATTCGATTGCTTGTCGTTTCGCGTCATCAACACGTCGCCATGTCAAAAGTCAAGAATTGAGAACTATCTCATTATCTGGTACTAAGGTAAATTTGAGCTCTATTATTTGAGGTGTAAGGTGTAAATTATATCGTGTGTTATCGGAGCTCATGTAACATAATAATCAAAACATGGTATTCACTGGTTCGTTGGGTCTGCTGTAACCAGGTGCTAATGTTTTATAGAACTTTCCTGGTATATAAATGTATAATTCCATCAAAATATTTATTGAATACAAGACCTTTAAAAATTTCTACCTAGAGTATGCTTGCATAGATACAAATATGAGCCATCTACATTTAAAATAATGTCTCTATAACTAGGGTACGAGTAAGGTACTTCCACTTCCACTTACAACATGAGGGATTATAGTCTGACCGCAAGAGTTGAGCCGCGCTTTGGGTGCGATAGGGGTCGAAAGGGGAAGGAAAGCAGAGCAGAGCAGGATGCTCTAAATCCCCGCGGCCCCTTCTCGCCGCCGCGCGCCTCCGGCGCCGCCCAGATAACTTAGGCACGTTTCTTGCAATACTTCCCTATAATTAGCACACTTTATCCTAACTATTATTATCCGAAATATTATAAATACGAATGTGAGTTTGTTTGTTACCTTTTCACGCCTAAGCCACGATACCGATCGCAATTATATTTGGTACGCAGATAGCCCATAGTATGGAGAAGGACATAGGCTACTTTTTTCTCAGGAACGCAGGTGAATCCACCAGGGACAGCTAGTTTATTATTCACTACAATATTAAAAAAAAAACAAGTGTCTCATTCGATTTTAAAGATATGGACACGCTACAAACAACGTTAGTTTGACGAGACTAACCTCGACTATGACTTGTCATTAGCGTTGAATGGAACGATTTCAATGTATTTACTAGGCTTCACCCACGGTTGTACTCGCATTAATCCATTTGACTTCAATATAATGTTGTTTTTTACAACAATACCTTTAATTCATTAGATTGGATTTTCTTAATCGCATATTTTTGTTAGGCTTACTAGCAACCTGATGGTAACCACTGTGTCAATACCAGGAGTATTGACAATATGCTGCCAATATTTACAAAGCCTAGAAGGCAACATGCTTTCGACTACAACTGCTAGAATTTACCGCTTTTTGCTTAGTGACAGAGTATTACATTGTGGGTGGTAGCCAGCTAGGCAGTTACTAAAGAACTCTCTCTTTAGCATTGTTAAAAAATTCTATCCTATTATAAAATTACACATAATCACCATAGCTGGCTGTTATAAACGATGTTAAGTAGATTTAAACTTGTTCCATTATACATTTTAACTAAACGGAAATTATTTCAAATGAGCGCGAAATATTTGGACCTTAAAATTAACATAATCCGAATAAGGGTAGCAGAGGGCCGGGTTAATTCTAACAACAAAAACTTTACCTCCGTAATGTATTACAGTTTAAAACTGGTGCGATTTTTCCTGTGTAACGATCATATTTTCTCTTTAACTTTTATCGAGAACTTTTATGGCTAATAAAGTCAGTTTTGAAGTTAAGTAGATTATTTTTTGATTAATTTAACTTACAGAGTCAAAATCTTCTATAGTATTATTTAATTATTTTGTTACTTTATTTAAATATTTTGTTACTTTATTTAAATATTTTGATTCCCTTGTTTACTAACGTTTAGTTACTCTTAACAATTTAAGTAGATTATTAAATTTACTAAACTGTTCAAGAATATTAGATTTATTTGTGTAAAAAAGTATTTCTAATTCCTTATCTGTTCTATCATCAATATTCAAGAAGGTATTAATATGATAGGCATAACATTATAACAAATGTCACAAACTATTGTTAGGCTTTTTCGAGCAAATAACATATTTACTTTTGGGTCGCTTAATAATGGTAGTAGGTTTATTTATTATTTGTTTCCATGATTATTGCTCGATATTTATGGTAAAATATTTATTTGTCTTCGTTTATAGTTTATACGTTTGACTATTGAAATTCATACTCTTCAATAAAGAACTTTCAATTCACATACATTTTAATACCAATATCACAGAATAAGTAATAGTACTAACGTACCAATATCAAGATTATTTTATACCGTTACGTTTGTCTTTTCAATCGTTCTGCTTATGCGTATCATTCCTGACAGAGTGGTCGTGGTCGCCATGACGAGTGATTTGTGGCGCGCCTCACAACACGCGCCGTTCTTCCCTAACTGCTGCCTTCTTGGTACCACCTATTTTAGCTTATGCAGTATACGATGCTGCAACGTTGATTTTCAGATAGGGATATAAAATTGAGGCCACGGTCAAACGTGATAGTATAGACATAAAAATATAATTAAAAATATGTACACGTCGACTTATGAACCTCCTCCGTTTTTTCATTGGTTAAAAAGTAATAATTTAATTTTCTTTCAAACTCAGAACAACATTATTATATAAGGTGGTAAGCACATTGCACATGAAGAAATTTGACTCTCAAGTGCTATTACAAACACCCCGGTGCGCGGTGGTAACATGAGCGTGGTAGCCAATCAGGTGGGTACTACAAAGCATAGAGCTATCATTGCTCAATTTGATAGGAGATTTTCACCAATCAACACTGAGGTTTAGACCCAGTAATGAAGTGAAAATAGCAGCTATTGATGATAATGATGATGACCATGATATAAATAATACTTTTGATTGTAAGGAATTGTACAGTCTTTTATTAATGAACCGATCAAATAGCTTAGGTAAAGAAACATAATATCATAACGTACTCATTACAGTATAATTGTACATTGCACGGAATCCCTATCTTGACAAACACAAAAATATACCGAATACAAATAATCATAATTGCTTTCAAGAAAATTCGAGATCACTTTCATAAATTAAATTTGTTTCCTCTCTGCTAGTATTACATTACAATCTGCTATGAAATATTATATACGTTATACAACTGCAATTATTTAGATTGTAATATGTTTCAAAATATTCTAACAAGAGTCTTGAAATTTCAAACGTTGTCAAAAGTTACTGTTATCAATCGTTCTAGGCAATAGTGGTTCCTGTGGTAGTGACGTCGGACCTACAATGAGTTTGAGCTTTCGGTGAAGGAAAACATCGTGAGGAATCCATAGCACCGTTGTAGATACATACTTTGTAGTAAACGCATGTCTGGCTACCACCCTCATGGTTAAAATCTGTCAGGTGTTTAGTGGACCAGTGTGTTCCAGCGGCAGCACTTCAGAGCCAAATCCTTTTAAGCTTTGTGTGCTTATTAAGGTCACATCATCACCATAGTGAGATAGTGGTCAAACATACAAAGTAAAAAATATATATAAATATCTGAAAAACAAAAATCACAAGTTTATGTTTATACATACGAAGAAACCATACGTCCGTGCATATCTGGATGTCAAAATTATGCTCTCTTCCTATTCGGGTATGGAAGTAAAAGAAAAAGGTAAAGTCAGGCTCCTAAGGTTCGGGTCATCCGTCAATATTTACATAGAGCCGGGTAATTCCACAGGCTTACTTTATATTTTCATATACTTATCGGGGGAAAGTCTCAAGGATTGTGCGAGTTTGCTTTTCTGATCTTCAGCAGATGTTTCATTTATATTATTTATTTTTGTATTAGCATAACATAACGCGTATTCATCATTTTTGTTCTTTAAATTGGCTGTTATTTGAATATTAATATTAAAGGCTTATGTTTGACCACAATCTCACTATGGTAAGTAATGATGTGGCCGTAGGTGGTAAGCACACAAAGCCTAGAAGGAACTGGCTCTCAAGGGCAGCTGCCGGAACACACCAATAGGTGTTTGGCGACAGATTTTCAACTTGAGGGTGGTAGTCAGCCAGGTGGGTACTAAGTACCCTACCACCGTGCAAATTTCTTGAAATATGTTGAAATTTATTTTGAAACTAATGATAAATGAAGTTACACAATATAATCGAATTAAATTTCCGTGAAATGATACAATAATAAGATAGGACAAAGTGGTTACTGTCATTCATTTCATAAAAAAAATACTCGTAGAATGAAACTTGAATTTTTAAATATCGCTGTAAAGAATTGTGATAAATTATGTCTTAAAAAGAATTTCAAAGAGTAAAATAAGTTTAATAGCAAAGACATTATCAATTTAGTAGATAGTTTTGAATGGCCTCGAGTTCTTTAAAATTCATGAAATAAACAGAAATAAATTGGAAAGTTAAATGCGTAACTGTACAAAAGATTGTGACATTACATAAAGAAAAATTTGTAAGGGTTTTCATTATAACAAAAGATCCGTTCAGTCCTACTTATGATTGGTTTATTGAGAAATATCAAATACTATTTGAACATTATTATTGGAAATGCTTTCGTGTAAAACATAATAAGCAGCTTTATTTTCGAGTACATAAACATCATTTCAGGTTGGATTGTCGAATTGTGTTTCTACTATGTTCCAGTCAATTGATGTTACTTACTTGGGCTTATTTTTTCTAACAAATAGCAAAGGATTTTTGCCACAATTCTTTTGTTAAAATGTTTTCGTAAATTGAAGCTACTGAATAAAATATTCTTTTTCCTCTTCATTTTCAAGATCTTTAATTTCTAGACTATGTAATCTAGTAGATCTATTAAACTAGGTAAATCCATACAGAATAGAAGAAGAACACTAATACAGAAGGCTAAATATAAAAGAGACTACCAAAGGGCCGAACTTAGATAGAGTGGCGAGCGGGAGAGAAGGCATATACCCAGCAGAGGACATCGGCTTATCTGATAATGCAGTTGACGTAGCTCAGTTTTTTTAAGATTTTAAGAAGCGATTGCTTAGTCTAATCAAAAGTTCTGTTGGTTTGTCCTTTTACGTAGCAATAGATCGACATGTGTTTTGCATAGATATTAGATACATAGATTGCATTATACATAGCATTATGAGCCGGAGAGTTAGATAATTAGAGAGCATATATTTTTCCGAGAATGCGGGTGAAACAGCGGGATAAAAACTAGTAAAACAATCTATGACATGATGATATTGGCTTTATTTATACATGAATAATACTACCACTTTAAAAGGTAACCAATTATAAACACTAAAGTTATTTCAATATCTTTATCTGTATTTCAGTTTACAGATATTTACTTACAATAAACGGCCATGACTTTCTTGTTTCCCGACTATTTCTAGACACTTACGTTAGGTTATATTATGTTTTATTTCATTATAAACTCCAAGCTTAACATTCACATTATCATCTGAAGCAAATTCATTAATATTGCCAACAGTGTCAGATGGTATCAAATGATTGATCGATGCTATAATTAAGTTAATACCTAAAGACACTAATTAACTCAACTAAATGAGATATTTGATAATTATTGTCTTGCAACAATTACTTCGTTACAGCTGCTGATTAAGTTTGAGTATCAGTTTAATTGAATACTTTAGGTTTAAACGATCCTTTGTTTAGATGATTGCCGATTTTAATTACAAATTGTTTGAGTTAAATTGCTTGTGAATTAATATTATTTAAGTTTTGGAGGATCTATAAACTTAATTTATTGATGATTCATATTTCCAAATTGTTTCAAAGTAGCAAAACGTATTTTAGTGCTGTCCTGAAATCCTGAAGCGTTGAAATTTTATAGCGAAAGAAAGATTGGAATGTTTTATTTACGTGATGATATGAAAATGTAGATTGAGAGGTGGAGGTGTATAGAGGTGATTACAGGAACTTGAAGGTGACAATTATGAAAAATTAGAGCACCAATATTTGCTTTACAAATCTAGGTTTATTTTTAAATCGAAATTATTTTTGATGTTTATTTACTTTCATTTGAGACGACATAAAAGCCATAGCTAGAAACGAGTGGCCCTCTATAGATAAAAAGATGTGGAGAAACATGGAGGAGGCCTTTACTCTCTCATCTACATAATTTTTAAAACTTAAAATACATTATGTTATGAAAATAACTGAAGAATCAATAAAAGAAAATGTTGTGTATTTGTAGCATTGCATTCTTTTTTTGATGAGTAATAAAAGGCTATTGTATTTATTATTTATTTATTGCATACCTTTAAATAAGTTTTTTCATATTATTTCAAAATATTAGATAAAATGTATTTAATGTTCAATATCCATATCATAAATCAAAAGATGCCAAATTCCTTATACCCAAAATTCAAAGAAATATTATGACGAAAATATAGGTGTATCTCAAAACCTATCTTAGATGGTTCTCAAGGTTTTGAGATAAGGATTAAGTTAAGGGTCAAGTGTATTCGTTGAGATTGTCTTTGTCTAGATCTTCAAAGTTTTTTTACTTATCATCCTAGTCTTACAGTAATATGAAAAGTAGTATAGTTGTTTTATTTCATAAAGACTGTTCATCCATATTATAGTAGATTACATAATATACATAGATAGATACATACATACAGGTGAAGCTAAAAAAGCATGTTAAAAAAATGTAGGCGTAAATGCTCTGCTACCCGTGCGAAATCAGAGCGGGTCACTAGTTTAAATTATACAATATAAATGAGACACTTTGAAAGTATGACTAACTTTAAAACTGTTCTAAATAAGCCTTGTAATAAATCATCTTCAGTTTTACTTGCTATTTCAAACTAAACACTCACTATAAACAAAATCGCTAACATGTTACCAGTCTCAGTCGTTTCTAGATTTATTACATTCTAAACTAGTTCCAACTCATGGACTGAAGTTAGACAGGCAGGAACGGCTACAATGTCTAAATTGTGGTAAGTTTCGTAGATGTCCGAGATCTCTCGTTGTTAGCATGCAAATACTTGTTTCCTTCTGAGCTGAATATATTTATGTTTTCTTCTCAGTTGAAGGCTGATTTCCGAATCGGTGGTAGCTTCAGTAAATTCGACCTTCATAAGTGCCCTCCTAGGGCCTAAACTGAATAAATGGCTTTGACTTTGACTTTGACTTTGACTTATGTTTTAAAATATACTGGGGAATTTAATTCTTTTTTAAATGGATTTTGACTACAAACTTTTTAAACACATGAGATTTAACATTAATATTAGGGGTAAGGATGGAAACTTGCACGGTGGTGTCCACCCTCAAGTTAAAAATCTGTCTTCAAACACCAACTGGTGTCTTCTGGCACTTGCACTTAAGAGCCAGTTCCTTCTAGGCTTTGTGTGCTTACCACCTTCGGCCACATCATCACTTATCATAGTGAGATTGTGGCCAAACACAAGCCTATACGAAGTAAAAAGAAAACCTTCCATTGTGAATGCCCATGTTACTTAAATCTCTAGAGTTTAGTTTAGTAATTTAGTTTACATAATTTGAACAAAAAATTAACATTATAAATACAATACTAAATATAAATACTATTGGTTTATCTTAGCCTAGGATTAATAAAAATAATACAAATAATAAGAATACCATATCTGATTCTATAGGTACATACGAATTGTGCGTAGATTTCTTCACTTTGTTGCAATCAAATTTTTCAAACTCTAAATTGATGGAAATAATCGAAAATAACACCATTTGCAATGAAGCAAACTCAAAAATCAATTGGGGCCCTAATTAAGGCACTATAAGATACAATTGATTCAACTACCCGTTTGTAGTACCTACACTTAGGCAGAGAAAACATTAACTTATCAAAGGATTTTTTTATAGATCCTCCTTTTAAATCACAATTTATGAATTCACAAATACATATAATCTAATTAATTATATTAAAATAGTCTGTGGAGTGAATATTTCATTCAAATGCGTTCTTGTCTTCTACTAAATCAAAAACTTGGTAGTTTATTCCACTACTTCTACTGTATAACTAACTTTTTTAATCTAAATACAAATAGTTTTTGAATGTCAATGCATTGTACAAAGTAATCAGGAATCAGTTATATTAAACCTATTTAAAAATTGAAACTGATAGCAACAAAGTTACGAAATAGTCCCGCTGAACCAATAAACGTGTCCGGAAACGTAAATTTCCCCGATCATACTTCGTTAAAGTTTGTTGTATATTCATAAAAAACTGTTTTATGGTTGTCATCGACGCTGTAACTTTGATAGAAATTCCAAATATTTTATGTGACACTGAAATTTATCGATATAAAAGTTGAAACGAGAGCCAACAACCTTATTTGCATTTTTACCTGTATTGGCTTTGCAACAGTGTAATTTAATTATAAACGTTTTGATATATTTTTCGATAGAATCATTGGTAGTCAATATTAGCTGATTTGGGTTATTAAATTTGCATAGACAAATCATTTAGTTTCTTTTTATACCACTAATGTGGCAAACAAGCATATGGCCCACCAAATTGTAAGCGGTTACCGTGGCCTATTGATGGGTATTGAGTGGTAACTTCAGTAGTTTCGACGTTCATAAGTGCCCTCTTAGGGCCTAAACTGAATAAATGGCTTTGACTTTTTTTTTTTTTTTACTTTGTATAGGCTTGTGTTTGACCACAATCTCACTATGGTAGATGATGATGTGGCCGAAGGTGGTAAGCACACAAAGCCTAGAAGGATCTGGCTCTCAAGTGCAGCTGCCGGAACACACCAATAGGTGTTTGGCGACAGATTTTCAACTTGAGGGTGGTAGCCAGCCAGGCGGGTACTACAAAGTACCCTACCACCGTGCTATGGTTTCCTCACGATGTTTTCCTTCACCGAAAGCTCAAGCTCATTGTAGGATTCGAACCCACGACCTTCGCCGCGGCGTCGGACGTCACTACCACTGAGCTATCATCGCCTTTGATGCTAGAAACATGATGAATCACTCGTGCGTTGCCGACCCTGCAAAAGCGTCTTCACACTCTTGTTAAAGAACCCCATTACTGTAAGTACTATCTTGTTACTCATTTATTTAATAATATATTACAAGCCGCCCAGGACCGGTCCTATTGGGGATCCTTAGGGGAGGCCTATGTACAGGAGTGGACGTCGTCCAGCTGAGATGATGATGACATTACAAATAGTATTCATTTCCAGACTTACAATCATGGATTCAAATCACGTTTTAATGTTATCATGATTATTTATAACAATACGTAAGTTTAATTTATTTATCATATAAACTGAACTAATCAACATGAGATTGATTCCATATAATTTATTAATAATTTCTGTTATTTTACGCTAGTGACATTTATGTATCAAAGACTTTTATTTATATTAAAGATTTCCTAGATATCTTATTCTAGACACTTTTAAATTTGCATAATATTAAATGCTTTCAATATTAATTGGTTTTCATATTAATCAAAATTAAACGATGACTATTTTTAAAAAAAATATCACATTTTAATTGCCACATTTTTTTAAGAACATAATTTTAATAAAACGCTTCTATTTTTATTTAAAAAAAAACTCTCATTACAATATCAGACTAGCTATAAGTAAAATTACATATACATTCATAAATTACAATTACACCAAGTAGAAATATATAAAATACGTCGTCTTATACAGATACGGCCATCGCAGCCAATTAGCTACTCAAGAGTAAGTACGCAAATACCCGTGCGACGGAGTGCGATGGAAAATCTCTGAGAAGAGGCACAATTCCTCATTATATCAACGAAATGGCAGCAACCTAATAGCAGTTCATTTTCGAAGGAAGAGTATAATGTTTATCTTTTTTTTCACAAGCTTGATTATATGGGTTTGTTGATATTCTTAATTTGGAAAATGTTTCATGTATATCAGGGGACACGGTAGTGCCTCCGCCAAGTCGACTGCGGTACAGCCGTACCATCCTTTTCTCGAAGCTACTCAAGGCACTTTTGATCCCCTTGTTTCTATTACCATATTGAATTCCTCTATTTAGTTTCATGTTAAGAAGTTATAAATAATTGCTAACCTACCCACACCGATGTGTCAAAATACGGTATACGTACTGTACATTTTTTTTACTCGGAGCAATAATAATTTAAAATTAAATGAAAATATTTTATATTCAAATAGGTCTTCACAAGCACTTAAGCTTCGGAAGTTTGCTTTTGCTGATAAAAGCCGGCAATATACTTAACAAATACTCTTTTCAAAACCAACTTAGATTTATTACATAAAATTGTTTATCTAGTCTCACTGACAATATTTCCGTGTTATGACGGAATAAGTATACGGAGATGATTTTAAGTGTCGCTAAAGTAATAGTGTATCAAAATCATTGAGCTTAATATATTTAATTCAAACCAAATTTAAACAGGAAAACACGTCTCCAAAATCCAGGAGAACAGTTGATCATTATCTCTTAAAAACACTCAACGGTAATGAAATTCTAAAATTGTGAATAATAAAAATAATTCCTGTGCCAGGACACTGTCCATTATTAAAGGGGGCGTTAATTTGTGAGATGAACCTCCAGAGAGACCCTGACAGTAACACTGCTAATTATGTTTTGTACTCTGCAAGGGAATTAAGATTGTCTAATGAATAACCTGGTGTTGATATAATCACCGTTGGAACAGTTGTGACTTTTTGTCATTTTGTTAATACTGTTATTTTAAAAAATCAAGTATTTAACCTATCCCAGCTAAGTTAGATTTTAAAAAATAGACCATGAGAACGTACACAGCGGCGCGTGAGATGGTTAAGTATGTAAAACATAAATAAAGTCCAGGTTGTTTAGGTTCTTGGTTATATGACTGTCAGAGTCGTAAAATTGCTGAGTTTTAAGAACTTCTCAGAAAAAGCAACCTTTGACACCCTTGTTAAGGTTTAGATTACGACAATTTATTAGTAGTATTCGATTTTTTTCTAGCTCTTAATCGAATATGCGTATCGCGAGTAAGATTAACTTTGTTACGAGATCCAAAATTATGCTTAAGCTATTTTTTTTATCTTGCTGCGTTATGCTATCATGCTTTCTGGCTCTTGCCTTAAGTCATCTGGGCATTAGATAATGGACTTAAGATAGAGCCTTTGAGTCCAACATCATGACTTTGAGTCTACATCCGATTTGTTGCACAAAAACCGATTTAGAACATATTTTGTATAAATTTTAGTCATCAAAAACTACAGGTAACAGTAAAAATTATTTTAGAGGATTAACTCCATCATTATCTTCCTACCTTGTTCCCAATCATTTGGGATTGACACAATTATACTCTTTTTCTGCCCGGCCCTTCTATCATATTTGTATTGGCTCCTTTCGTACTCATCATTATCTTTTACACAATCTATCCCTTTCGATGTCTTTTTCGGTCACTTTCATATTCATAACTCTTCTACTAACAAAGCTTTAATCCTTCCTCGTAGCATGTCCATACCACGTTAAGCGGTTTCTCTCAACTTTTTAGTCACTTTTAATTATCTTCTTATGTATTCATTCCTAATCTTATCCATTTTTGTCACTAAGCACATCATTCAGAGGATCAACTAGTGATAAAAAATAACATGTTCTTTGTCTGACTGAAAATTAAACCCAATTATACATATTAAAACTTTATGCAGTTAAAATTGGCTCACTTTAAAATAGAAACGGCAACAAAATTATCCTTGCGTGCCTTGTGCTTACATTTTACATTTAATGTCGTATCCACGGCTTACTTATTACTTAATATCAAGTTAATATCCAAATAAACTGGAAGGGTTATGGAAGTTGAGCTCTATGACCTGAATGTTTCTTAGAAGTTAGTAAGTTAGCCTGAAGTTTCACTATTTGAATGTAATTTCTGAATCAGATGATTTCTGTAAAGATAAATATAATGGTAGTCAAATATTTGAAAAAAGAAATAGCTTTATTGCGACATATAAGAGATTTAATCTTCATAGTTATGGCTTAATTTAAACTTAATACAACTAAAAAAATGTTTGATACCGGTACTAATGAGAATTTGGAACATTTCAGAGGTAGATATGTAATGTTTTCCTAGAATTAATTAATCCAATGTATGATCCATATATTGTTCAGGTTCCACAGTTCACTTATTACGTCGTAAACTTTCGCATTTATAATATTATTCAAATATCTGTCCAAATAAAAATATGTGGGTTTCAGCAGAGCTTTCAACATTTCTCACATTCAATATAATCTCCATATTACAATGAAGGGCGTGGATATTATATTTACATATTTTGCTCTGCAGAACTCTGCCGACTTGCGTGTTCATAAAGTAACGCATTACCCAAAATATTTTCACATGTTATAAAGATATTGGATTTCCAACTGTCATAAAAATCTGTTTATACATATTATATGTATATCCGTGGAAGCTATTTATCACTCAATATTTATTATTAAACACATAGATTAACATTTAGATTAGTCGAAACTCTTAACAGATTTTATGATTATCTATTTTATGAGCGTCAAATGACGTGGCTAAACGTTTCGGTTTACCTTTGTCTATACTATTTGAATTTGTCTATGATATTAATATCTGTGTAAATGGTTCCGTTGCAGGCTGGCTACCAAGTAATAGCAATTTCTAAAATTACAGCAACTCTCTCGTAGAATCTGTCACCATAGCTGGTGACGACCTAACAAAATATTCCAAACGTTTGACAACTTTCAAAAACTATGATAAAATTCCAATAAAAAACCTTATGAAAAAATAAAAAAATTATTCAGTTTAGGCCGTGATAAAGCACTTATGAACGATACAATGGACTCTACCATTCGGAATTACACTGGGACTGAGAAGACTTCGGCAAGAAACTTAGCAAAGCATTTTTTTTACAGATCTTTCATTTGAATTTATGCAAATTACAATGGTTTTATAATTATATTAAATTTGCTTGTGGAGCGAACATTTCATTCAAATGCGTCCTTGTCTTTTACACAATCAAAAACTTTAGAGTACCCTTTCTTACATAAATTCTATTCAAGAAACTTTTTAGATCTATATTTGAGTACCTACTTTATTATAGAAACGTATACATTGCCCCTTGTACAAGTCCCTCACTTTGCTAAGCCGTTACTGGTACAGTATGTTTGTGCTTATAGTGTTCAAGCTACGACTGTCGCTGTTGCACTTAACTATGTTAAATCTTCAAGCATAATGATTTAACTACTGAAATGTGAGTTGAGTTTAAATTTCAAGCATCACATTAATCCAGTTCACATATTATCAAAGATAACCCGTACATTGTGGGTACTTCTTGAATCGCCCGAATTATAATTATATTTGACCCCACCCTTAACCTATTCTTTTTCTATGATCGACTTATACCAACCCACTGTATCATAAAGGTCCCTTTCCACTTATCCCGGCTTTACGCTTTGCAGGGCCATTCCATCCCTATGAGTACCTCATCCATCTTCCACTGAGCTAACCCTGCTCACCGCATCTATTATGTTATGTTTATATAATTGAATGTTTAATTATAAAGCTTTGACTTTTATGACGTTTAGTTTTCGATATTGTGCTTTCTTTTAGTTATAGTTATGACTTCTATTGTAGTTTTTAGCGTATTGGATCCAATGTCTCAATTAATAAAATAGCTAGTTTTGATCCACAGCTCTGTCAATATGGGCTTGGTGTGCTTACCACCTTCAGCTAAATCATCACCATGCTGAGGTTGTGACTTGTATTAACCCAAGATTCACAATATCCCAATTAAATTGAGAGACTTGAATATGGCTAGAATGTATCACTCCTTTAAGGTTTACTCCATCTATCTTTTATCTAATATATAAAATTCTCGTGTCATAGTGTTTGTCTTCAAACTCTTCCGAAACGGCTCGACCGATTCTTATGAATTTTTTTGTGTATATTCGGTAGGTCTGAGAATCGGTCGTAGGTTATTTTTTTTATACCGCTACGCGGGTGAAAACGCGGGGGGCAGGTAGTATGTATATAAAAATGAATCTCTATTTCCCTTGGTCCCGCTATAACTTGAGAACGACTTAACCGATTTCATTCATCTTTTTTTATGTTTTCTAATACTTAAGAGGAGGTTCTTACGGAAAAAAAATTGTAAATATCGGGAAAAACTGAAAGTATGTGATTTTTGTATGAAATTAAGACACTGATCTTTTTGCGTTACATAGGCAGTTTATTGGCTACTTTTTATGATGAAAACGCAGGTGAGACCGCAGGGAACTTCATATAGATTTCACGGACTGAAAATTTCTCCAATGTACAATTGAAGTCTGAAACTGCCCTTTTAGCTATCATAACTTATAGAACAAAATTGTTATTTATATAGCTGCTTTATGAGTATAACTTATATAACGAAGTGTGACATTAAAAAATCATAACAAAAGAACACAATATTTTAACAATAAAATTAGCTCGGGTCCTTGACCGAGTTACAACATAATATTTACCATCCGCCGTTCTGAAATCTTTTATTCTAATTGCATATAATTTTGTTGCCATTTTGAGAGTTTATTGTAAACAAAAAAAAAACCACAAAAAATATTAGATTCAAGTAATAAAATAAGCATTGTAATAAATCAGTTACCTTTATTTGTTTATAGTTAATGTTCTGTTATTGAAGAGGCTCGCAAAATCTTATTTGTATGAATGAATGATATTTATCACGATCGTTTCAACAATCTTAAAATCTATTTACATAATATTGTCAACAGGTTTTTAACGTAATATGGTTTCAAAGAAGAATATGGAGGTATTTAGTATTAGCTATAAAAATCAAATTCCTTTCATTTTGTACATAAATTACCATAATAAATTTGGAATCCAATTAATTTTGAATCTTAAATCAATAAAATATCGGATAACTTTCATTGATACTCAAAAATGCAATACAAAAATATTTTCAAATAACCTTGAAACCTTAATCTACATAAAGATTAGCCGTTCCCCGCGGTTTTGCCCGCGATCCTGGTATAAAAATAAAAACAATGTTTTAATAATTTTTTTGCTATTCGAGGCGAAGACAAATCCAACAAATCAAAGATCATAAAAATCGGTCCAGCCCTCCTTGAGTTATAAATGGTGTAACTAACCCAACTTTGGTTTATACTAATAAAGATTTAATTGCTTCAGTAACAAACTAAACTTATGACATAAGTAGGTACCTATTGAATAAGGTTAAACGTGTAATTTATATAGAAGGTATAGCTTAGAGATAAGTGAACAGCATCCAAAAGGCTTATTACCTGATTAGTCTAGACTTATATGTCTTTAATGAAAGTGAGTTTAATACAAATGAAAGAAAAAAAAAAGATATTTTATAGAGTCAAGTGAAGCCACGGGTGAAAAGCTAGTTATTTTATAATCACAGATGTTCAAGAAAAGGTATTAACAGATTCACGAAAACTATTATTCCAAAATTTGAAACTGTTTTCATTTAGATGTATGTTTATATAAAATATAAACGTAAGTTTATGTTTCTATGAAAATAAAAATATACAAATAAGTCGCTCATTTTAGAATGATAGTTTTCGTGAAACCTATGACGTCATATATCATAATAGCAAAAACTTTGTATCACTTTTTACGAAAATTACGCGGACGGAGGAGTTTAAAATTTGGCACAGTTCAAGTTTATATGGAGAAAGAGTGCAGAAAGCTATTTTTTTTTACAAAATATGCATTAAAAATAAATTACACACATTACCATGCGTTTGATACACACACATATCTCGCCACTGTCAGTCGTGACATCTCTATGCTTTGTCGATAACGCGGCAAAGACAAACTTATAGAAAAGAGCTCGTATATGAGTGAAGTGATTTTCTTTACATTCTTAAAATATGTATAATATACTCTTTTGTTATATAATTATGGTCGATTTTTGACCACTGGGCGACCACTAGTAGGTTAATATAAAAGCTCAATCAAAATCATGCATCACCGAACAAGAGGTTGGCAAAAAATATTAATTATAAATATTAATTATTAACTTCTGTTGGCAACAAGGAAGTTGCTGTTTCAATTTATATGTTACCGAAACTATTTCAGAGACAATAAAGACTAATTACTTGCCGATTATTGCCGAGATATATTGCTATATTTTTAATCAGTGTCATCGTTTCAGCCTTGAACCTCAGCAGTTGTCTATACAGGTTGATTTTTTAGTCACTGGCAATACTTGCAGAGGTGGAAGTACTCATCAATATGAGCAACTTTTGTTATGGGACTAACTGTGAAATCATGGTTCAAATGCTCTTTAAAATTCATACATCACATGAATCCACTTTGCAAAACCTTCGTTCATAACTAGTTATTTATTTACTATTAAATTGCTATGAATCAGAGCGCAAATTTATTCACTTATTTAAGAAATAAAATATTGCTGTCAACTCAACACTCACTCCATAAAGAAGAAAAAAATAAAATATTGACGTTTCACAAGATCGTGTTCTTTTTTTTTAAATAATATACGTGGCCAGTAATCAGCGAGGTATGATGAGAATGGAAAGAGGTCGCATGAACTACAGTCTCACAAAATACTTACACGGCCATAAACCAAGCTTGTAATATGGAAGCCAGATAACTGCTCCCTACTATTTATTAATGCAAAAGTTTGTTGGTTTGTCCTTCATTCACGTAGCAAGGATTGACGTGATTTTTTGCGTAGAGATAGTTTATGGGCCGGAGATTGACATAGGGTAGGTTTTGAGAATGTGAGTGGGGTGAAAACTAGAATTTTATAAAGTTACAGAGTTTTTGTGAGGAATAATATCCTTGAATAATTATTTATTTATCCCTTTAAAAGATTCACATTAAAAAAAATTATTTTGGTACTTCACAAAAAATCTGGCTACTTCTTTAGAAATGGGTGTAAAGATATTTTAATCCAACTGTCTTCAAAAACAAAGTAACTCTATAATAATGTGTCTGCAAAATTTGTACTGAGACCTCTGCCTACTGAAGTTTTTTTTTTGTTGAAGTCACTCTAAATGTATTACATATTTATATTGACTCTATTCTATTGACATCATTCATATTTGATCAAAGATGAAAATATTTTCAGAAGCAATAGAATATTAAATTAATTTCCGGAAACTGTTAATTTATTCGTAGACATAATATAATCACGGGACCCTCCTTAATTGACATTCTCCCAATTCCCTCGTAATATTCCAGAATTTGGAACCTTAGAGGTAATATTAAAGATTTTAAAATTGTAGTGGAGAAATATAGTCCTTATTAGGTAGAAGTTAAATTATAAAATAAGAATTGTAATTTATAACCAATCAAATAAATCCAGTAGAATCTGATTACCTACTACAGGTGTGATAATTTCGTGCAAATAGTGTAAAATATACAATAATTTATTCTAAATTAAAATATTGCTAAAAAAAGGTCTCCCATAAAATTTTGCAAGTCATTAATATCAAAGATAAACCATGAATTTACCTATAGAGTGGCCTAGAAATCATATTCACTACTAAATAGTTATTTATGTAAAATTAATCTTTATTACAATAAATATGAATACAAAACCATTTATGATTACCTAATAAATTAGATACTATTTGGAACACATAAATATTTTCTGAATTATTTATCCCTAATTAGGTTCAGAAGATTGGTAATGAATGATTTATGCCCCTAGGATTTCTACCTCTGGTCTTTCTTAAGTGGTACTTATAGAATTTATTAGTATTATACTATTGATTAAATATTATTATAAGTGTAAGTAGGTTTATTTATTGTGATAGGTATATAATTAAAAAGTTTATATACCGATACTTTTCTTTATAAATAAAAATGGAAGAATCATAATAAATTTAATGATTCTCATTTTACTTTATTAATGCTTCTTCGAGGTCAAGAGGTCTTCATGGATCCCATTATTTCGCCCTAATGGCTAAATCATTAAATCAAAAATTGTATTTCATTACGTAATTAATCAGAGCTGAACAGAAATATAAAACTGTATTAGTCGCTGTAAAATTATTTTGAATAACATAGACTTAAACTTACTTGAATAGTGACAGATTCCACTAAATAATGACAGTAAAAACAAACACGAGTCACTCAATCATTCATTCACAGATCACTGTTGATTTATCAATAAATCCACTGTTGTCCACTTTTCACTAACACGTGATGTTTCTTATTTATTTATAATCAGCCAATAAATCCAATGTTTAATTTAAAAAATAACGTTCAAAATTCGAATACACAATTCAAAAATTACGTGATCGTCCGGTATGCTCTAGCTAGAGTAGATAGAACAGAGTCGGCGCGTGCATTGTGCTCAGCGGCCCGATGGGAACTGAGAAGGCTGTATTCCAATACCTGCAGAGACACGCACACAGATGCACTTTACGCATATACACAAAAACGTTAGAACTTGCGCTTTAAAGCTGTGTATCCACGTGCCAGACTTTTTTCGATGTTTTTTTTTTTTTTCATTCTTATCGTGAACATTCGACACATTGTAACATCAGCTGCTGTAATTTATACGCATTGACGTTGAAAAAATATCGGGACGTTTGTGTATGTCGGGACTTTGGGTTTGAGAACACAAATGTATTCGAAAAAGAGTGTTGTACAATTTATAAATAAGAGTAAAGAGGGTAAGGGGAGCGATGGGAAAATAAGCGTAACTGATAATAGAAAGTAACGTAAAAGGTAAAGTAGTTTTTTATTTATTTGATTTAAAAGAAAACCAGACAAAAATTTAATTTATTTTTTTAACACATTATCTACCACACATACAGTATTTTATGGCAGTTTGTGTCTTTTGTTTCCTTTGTTTAGTATATTTTAAGAAAACTTTTTTTTTTTTTATTTGATTAAAAAAAAAACAGACAAAGATTTTATTATTTTTTTTACACATCATAATTATCTACCACACATACAGTATTTTATGGCAGTTTGTGTCTTTTGTTTCCTTTGTTTTTTGTCAAGTAATTGCATCATTAGAAGGTAGAAAAACCTTTATTCCGCGAAATCATTACATAGAATAATGTAAACAGAAGCGTCAAACATTATTATTTCAACACGACAATATTTTCTCGATGGAATAATATTTATTTAGGTGTATGGTATGCAAATGCCGATGCTATGTCAATTCACTCTAAGATTGACAAAAATGACCTGGCTACTAGCTCTTGACACCAAAATATGAGCGATAAGATGTTGATGGTCACATTTATACGTCAAATGGAGTGATCGAGTATGTTCGTCGTAAATTATGATTGGTTTAGGTAGTTCATTTTTATGTTTTGATTTTAAATGCCTGTAGCTTAGGTTGTAGTTTATACACTAACATATAGCAGAGAAAAAGTAAAAATACTTAGGTATACAGGGCTATTCAAAAATATATAATATTTTTTTTTTTTTTTTAATAAATATTCAATGTTTTTTTTTTTTTTATTTGTATAGGCATGTGTTTGACCACAATCTCACTATGGTAAGTGATGATGTGGCCGAAAGTGGTAAGCACACAAAGCCTAGAAGGAACTGGCTCTCAAGTACATCTGCCGGAACACACCAATAGGTGTTTGGCGACAAATTCCGACGTCACTACCACTGAGCTATCATCGCCTTAAAAAATGTTTAAAATTAACCACAATGGGACCAACTATGAAAGTGAAATCAAAAACCAAATGAAACCAAAAATAAACTGCTCTATGGAAGAGCAATTTTTTACCGCGCTTTCAGAGTTATTCCCATACTAAAAGTTATTTGTATATTTTAGTACTTTCAACCCTGAAATAGCTAAAAAAATAATTTAATTTGCAGGGTCGGCAACGCGCGTGTGATACCCCTGGTATTGCAAGCGTCAATAGGCTACGGTAACCGCTTACCATCAGGCGGGCCGTATACTTGTTTGCCGCCTTAGTAGTATAAAAAAAAAGAAAACTAACCCTGTGCTTTTATACAAAAATTAAGTGGTTATTTATAGAGTCTCTGTGGAACAAAAAAAAGTGGGGCTAGTCTGGTTCATCCATAAAGATGGTATGTCGCTCAAAGAGCAGCTCGACTGGGGAAGTACCTCCACCTTACAGAATACCGCAGCCAAATAACTTATAGTTGTGTTCCTGCGCGTGAGTAAGGTCGCCAGAGCTCATCGGGTAGGAGGGAAGGGTGGCAACGCCCTGGTGTTGCAAGCGTTCATAGGCTACGGTAACTGCTTACCATCAGGTGGGCCGTATGCTTGTTTTTAGTCCGTAGGCCGTATCTCATGGAAATTTCAAATATAAAGGTTCTTGACTTTAATAAAGTAGTAATATTATATTATATACCATTTTGACTGAAAGCCTTTTTATTTCTAGCCAGGGATTCCAGCAAATACATTATTCCATATGAATAGGTTATTGTTATTTATTGGCGCTCAAGAAAAATAACTGATGTTAGATATAATGTAAAATAGAAATAAAGTTTTTCTTTTGAAAAGCCCTAAGATAATACACTTTTATTCATAAATTACAGTATTTATGAGAAACATACATAGACAGATAGATAATCACGTCATCTATACTAATATTATAAAGCTGAAGAGTTTTCTTTATTTTTACTTTGTTTTTTTTTATACTTGTGTTTGACCACAATCTCACTATGGTAAGTGATGATGTGGCCGAAGGTGGTAATGGACACAAATCCTAGAAGGAACTGGCTCTTAAGTGCAGCTGCCGGAACACACCAATAGGTGTTTGGCGACAGATTTTCAACTTGACGGTGGTAGCCAGGCAGACGGGTACTACAAAGTACCCTACCACCCTACCACCGTGCTATGGTTTCCTCACGATGTTTTCCTTCACTGAAAGCTCAAGCTCATTGTAGGATTTGGACCCACGACGTTCACCGCGGCGTCCGACGTAACTACCACTGAGCTATCATCGCCTTATCGAACCAGTAGTTCCTGAGATTAGCGCGTTCAAACAAACAAACTCTTCAGCTTTATAATATTAGTATAGAAGTATAGATTAAACAGGATTCAAATTCAATTATCTCAGTACTCGTATATAATGTATATCTTACTTTAGAATGCCTGTCCATTGGAGAGAAGATTTAAACAATAGAATTGCTAATAATTAATTTGTAAGCAAAGCCTGTCGCTCCGCTCCGGTGAACAGGTAGCCTTAAGATCACAATATTTTCACAAATAGGAATAAGTACAAAGTGTTTCTTGTCCTAAACTAGGCCAGCCTGTGCTATGTAACGAACCTAAATTAATAAATAAGGCATTGTGACACTTGTGACAATTCTTGTTTGAGCTGGTAATGGCTTCATTTTATAAACTTGTTAACATTGCTCTGTGAAATTGTCACCCCACGCTGAAAACTAAAGGTTGGTCCACACTGTCGTAGTCATTATAAACGTTTTTAGCAATCTTACATAGATTTTGAGCTTTCGGTGATAGAAAAAATTGTGAGGAAACCATGTGATAGAGTTGAAAATATATCGCCAAGTTCTTATCGGTGTGTTTCAGCAACTGTGCTTGAGAGCCAGTTTCTTTCTAGGCTTTGTGTGCTTACTATTTTTGCAAAATAGTGGTAATAAAACACAATAAACGTAATACAGAATGTAAACTAAAATCGTCACAATACAACTTTTGGTCTCTTTTTGTCACATGGATGTAAATAAGCTGTCAAAACGGGCCAATTAGATTGTGACATCTTAAGTAGAAAAAATATATCTCAACCACTAGATGACAGACTATCAACAGTGTGTAACGAGCATTAAAATTTAGGCCAGTTCACACGACGTTCTTAGCCCGTTCACAATTTATAAATCTCTTTACACAAAAATATGAAATAGTCAAACAAATAAATGTCAAAAAAGTTAAATATAAATAAAGGCGGGTCTCATTTTGAAAAGAGTCGATAATGTTACACTGTGTTGTTCAAGTCTCGTATTTTTTTTTATAGAGGGCTCCCCTTTTCTCACTAATGGTTTTCTTTTCTTATGTCAGAAGGCTGACAAGCACGCAGGGGTTTTTTTAAGTATGGTCGCCTATGGATATTAGCAATACCAGGGGATTCTCAATGTATTGCCTACCTTTATATGGCCAAGAAGGCTATTGGCTCTCATGTGCAACTGCCGGAACACACCAGTAGGTGCTTGGTGACAGATTTTCAACTTGAGGGGGCATCCAGCCAGGCGGGTACTACAAAGTATAGTGCGTTTCCTCACGCTGTTTTTCAGCGAAAGCTCGCTTATTGTGGGATTCGAACCCTCGATCTTCGCCGTGGTATCCAATATCACTATGACTGAGCTACCATCGCTTTCTTTACCAGGCTCATGACCACACTCAAGTCAATAACTTGACACGCGGTTTCTGGAATTCTATTTTATTATGTATTTTTCAGTCCAATTTTGAACGCAATACTTTGTGTCTATTGTAATCGAGTGTTTTTTCACAAAAAAAAAACATGTACCATCATTTGTGAAAAATACTGTTCCTTTAGCCCATATAATTAAAACAAACCTTATATTGGTATTCATATATGTTTAAACATATTCTGGCCCACAGGGCGAATAGTTGTATATTAAACGAAACAGATCGAGCCGTCGATTTTAATTTCAAATTAGTTTGAAATTAATAATATCACTTTGTTTCGAAACTTTATTATTATTTTCCTATCCCTCAGAATGTTGTCAGTGAAATATTTAATGAAATTATACAGTACTCGGTATTATAATTTGATATGTTCATTAATAATTAATTTTACAGGAATTTTGGAATGTTATATCAAAGAAATTTTAATTAATGATGTTGAAATTCGTATTAATTAAAATTAAACAAAAATTTCTAGTATATTAGTACAAGCACTAGCTACCCGCTCCGGCTTCGCATGGGTAGCAGATTATATACGCCTACTTTTTTTTTATATGTATCCTACTATACTACTCGTATAACTCTATTGGTTTACGCGGCGCACCCCAGTAAAGCTCCCAGTGAGCGTTGTTTTTTTCCGACATCGTCAATAATCATCGTCATATTTCAGTCAATTTATACAAACCTCTTATAAATTATATTAACGGGCCGGTTGGCGTGGTTGGTAAGATACCCTATCTATCACGCCGCAGGTCGTGGGTTCGATTCCCACTCGGGACAAACATTTGTGTGCATGAACATGTCTGTTTGTCCTGAGTCTGGGTGTAATTATCTATAAGTGTATGTATTTACAAAAGAAAAGTAGTATATGTAGTATATCAGTTATCTGGCTTCCATAGTACAAGCTCTGCTTAGTTTGGGGTCAGATTGCCGTGTGTGAGGAATAATGTCCAAAAAAATATTTTTTTATTTAAAAATGTTTATTTATTTATTTTATTTAAACCTTTCTTATTACTCTATCTATTGATGAAAGCCGTATGAAAATCCGTTCAGTAGTTTTTAATATCATCGCGAATAATACGATATACGATCGACAAACTTCAAGCATGATCATTTTTTTTTACCTTTTCGCTTGCAAGCAGTCATCAAAGCTCGCCCCGCCCATTGTCAAGACAAAAGCCCTTATTGTGTAAAATTCGTTTTGTTTTGTTCATTTGTTTTGACTAGTTTTATGATAAGCGTATTGTCCAATTGTATTATCGACAACCAGGTAGTCGCTGGTTGCTGCACACAAATAGCCTTATGGTAGTCATGTTTGAACTTTGTCGATTACATATACAGACAGATAAACGCGGCGGGGGACTTTGTTTCATAATAAGTTATGAAACTTAGGTATTGAAGAAAGATTCAAAAACCTTTGTGCGGTTAGCAGTCAAATTCAAATTCAAAAATCATTTATTCAGTTTAGGCCCTAATAAGGCACTTATGAACGTTACAAATGATTCTACCACCAGTCCACTACCAGTCTATCTATATTACTTTCCTTCCCTTCCTTACTATCTACTAATTATAACTACAAAAGTGTGTTTTGTAGTTTCTTAGTTAGTCCTTCTTTCACGCGGCAACAGAGCAACGGATCGACGTGATATTTCCCAAAAAGATAGTTTATGAACCGGAAAGTGACATAGACTTTTGTGAAACCGCCAGCCGGGAGCTGGTAAATTATTAAATAGCTGCTGTCCCCCGCGGTTTCACCCGCGTTCTTGAGAAATTAAGTAGCCCATGTGCTTCTCCATACTATAGGCTATTTGCGTATCAAACATCGCGATTGGTTCAGTGGATACTAATATTATAAAGCTGAAGAGTTTGTTTGTTTGTTTGTTTGAACGCGCTAATCTCAGTAACTACATTTATCTCAGTAACTACATTTATCGGGGAAGGCTATAGGCTACCTATCCGGATATCCCGGGAAAATATAAGATCCCTCAGGAACGCAGGTGAAACCGCGCGGAAAAGCTAGTAATATACAAAGTCAGGATAGTTAGGATCATTAAAAATTATATTTTTTTAAATGGAGCTTTTGTAACAGAGCTATATGGCCTCAATCAAATCGTTATATATCGAGATAATATTCGTATTACCAAGGTTTCTCGTGACCATGTTTATAATATACTAGAAATGCTCGAAAAGTATTTTTTACACTAATTATAGAGGTAAGGTAATTGTTGGTAATTTACCGAAACCAATTTCTCACGCCATAAATTTTGCTGGGGTAAGAATCAAAAATGTTTATACTGTGACATTAATAGCTTGAGGAAAAGTAGTTAAAGAGCTCTAGAAAAAAAAATTACGTTGGTAATTATAATATTAAATTTGTGATTATTTGTAAGACATATAAAACATACACTGCAAATAGTTAAGAGGTATTAAGAGACTGATTTACGGTTTTCAACCAGCCACCAATTAAGGGCAAATAGATAGCTTTGAATCGTATTAATTATAAGAATATTATAAATTTGAAAGGTTACGTGTGTTTGTTGGAAACAGTTTTGAATTTGGCACATAGTTAGAATAACTCCTCGGAATAACATTATATTAACACTAGCTTACTGCCCCGCGGTTTCACCCGCGAACCCCTATTTTAACCCCTTAGGGGTGAAATTTTCAAAAATCCTTTCTTAGCGTATGCCTACATCATAATAGCTATATGTATGCCGTCCAGTGGTTTGAGCTGTGCGTTGATAGATCAGTCAGTCTAAAATTTAAGTACAGCTTACAAATCAATTCACAAAATAAACTCTAAAACCCGAAACGGATTTTATTAAACATAATGTACTACTATAAAAGAATAACTAACAACAAATCCATTCCAAAATAAAATACAAACATAAAATACACGTAATATTTGATAGGTAAATGAAAAAAATAATATTTTGGGGACATACAGTATGTATCGAAATATCTATCCAATCACAAATATCAGTAATAGAAAAGTTTCAGCTCTATATTTACTTAGTAAATGAAAGTGAAGTGTATGTGTGGTATAAGTTAAAAGCGTTCGGTAATAAATAATAAATTTATAGATAAAATGTTTTTACGCCCAAAATTATTTAGAGACAGTACTTAACACAGATATTAAAGACAACAGGTGGTAAACATTGTCACCATATTTTGGGGACATTAACAATTACACCGCTTAAACACGCGTTTACTTACTAAATGTGCATAGAATTTTCAATTATGCCTATTAAATTAATATTTCTTACTTATTCTCATTGCAGTTGACACAATAACCAAATTATAAAAATTCCAATAAAGTAAGTCGCTTGAGTACGTCATTATATTGACATACTCAAGCGTGGGTGCTCAAAGTCGTTAGGTGGTTAATTATTCAAAGTATGCAAACGGTTTATGTATGAGTTTAATAAAATTTCATCAAAACTTTTTTTAGTTAGTTTTCTAAGACTTTTCTTAGACACGTCTAAAGTTGATTGCAAATTGGTTTCGTAGTAATAATTTGCTTGGTTAAAATAAAATAAATACCTAAATATTTTATTTTTATAAAGAAACATGTTACAGATTTTATAGAAGATGAAAGAACGTTAATAAATTCTCATATAATAATATTATGTACTTCATTACGAGTTAGGACCTTGCCTTTTTATGTTCACTCATAAGTTCATAACTTGTAACACAATATTTCACCGCTGGAAGCAGAATGCCCAGCTTGGGGCGATCTATCAATGTCGCTAAAAACTCTACGCAATCGATTACGACCCGAGACGACACGACAACGTTACGATACGGTGTATGACGATTACACGATAACATCCACGGTAATGGAACTTAGTGTTGATAGAATACTGGATGTTGCAGCTGAGCTTTTCGGAGTATTCTCGGGTTAAATGTGTCATAGTATTATGCTTATGTCTGTTAATGCCTTTAAGCGCTATATAGATTTATTCAGATTTTGTGGCAAATCTTCATTTAAATTGAATTATTCTTTTATGTGAAAAGAAAGACGAGATCAAGTTGTGTATAAAGTAATGTAATTTATTTCCCATCAAAATATTGTGTATTAAAAAGAATAAAAAAAAAGAATATAAAAAAGTTATTATGTCTATTGGCTGAACACAGTAATTACACTGCCATCTAGCGGCAGCATGATGACAACTTTGCACATACAATTGTTGCGCCAACAATGTCCATAGCATAAGCTATATACCTCTCTGCTAAGTTTAATCAAAATCAGTTTAATAGTCCTGTTGTAAAAACGTAAGTTTAAATAGAGAGAGACAGATAGACTCACTCTGACTTTTAATAATTGTTAATAAAGTTTTTTTTTTATGAGTATTATCGTGATTGTGGGCAAAGGAGGAGGGGAACTGGTGCTCATGGGCAGCTGCCACCTGACTGCTGCTACTTCAAAAAACTGACCAAGTGCGAGTCGGACTCGCGCATGAAGGGTTCCGTACCATTATCTATAAAAACGGCAAAAAAAAACACGTTTGTTGTATGGGAGCCCCCTTAAATATTTATTTATTCTGTTTTTCAGTATTTTTTATTGCGGCAACAGAAATACATCATCTGTGAAAATTTCAACTGTCTAACTATCACGGTTCATGAGATACAGCCTGGTGACAGACGGATGGACAGCGGAGTTTTAGTAATAGGGTCCCGATTTACCCTTTGGGTACGGAACCCTAATAAAGTCAGATGGTAGTACTAGAAATAAAATATCCTGGGATATTCTTCACACACGGCCATCAGAGCTCATGCTAAGCAGAGCTTGTAATATGGAAATTAGATAATGATATACCTACTTACTACTTTTTTTTGTAAATACATACTTATATAGACAATTACACCCAGACACAGGACAAACGGACATGTTCATGCACACAAATGTCAGTCCTGGACAGGAATCAAACCCACGACCTATAGTGTGATATGTAGGGTATCTTACCAACCACGTAATGGGCCCGAATATTCCCCTATTTCAGTGCTATGATTTCCTCACATTGATTTCCTTCACCGAGAACTGTAATTCCTTAAGGGATTCTAGCACACGACATTCACCACGGTAATAATCAATAATATTATTTTAGAAAGCATTACTCTTTTTTTTTCGGGGCTAGAAGGTGGTGGTCTCTCGACCGTTCCACCCTTAGGCGGACCAAAGGCATTACCCGATAATTTTAAAACGCGTTTAATTCTAGATTTTTTTTTATTTATTCTTATATAGCCCTTTCAGATTCTCCCATTTATGCTTCTGCCTGATTGATCATACTTTTCGTCTGATTTTATTTTTGGACGTGGGTGTCAATACACTCGTGGGTTGATACACCACGTAGGTGTGTAGTTAGACTGATATTTAACAGCCCACAGCTTAATTTAACAATTTTAAACTAAGAACCGTCCATTTTCCAGAACGTTACTCAAGTCTAGTCAAGACGAAACAATTCAGTTTAAATTCTGGTTGTATGACGTAAGGTCTATTTTTATTTTTTTGACTGGAACAGAAAGGTGGTGGGTCCAGGGGACCTTCTTCCACCGTTACGCGGACTTTTGCGGTGAGCGCTGAGGGCTCTCAACCGCTACTTAAAACTAAATAAATTTAGGGCAACGGTAGCCTGAGGGTGCCCCCTGTGGGGCTCGACCTCGGCTCAGGACGTTGCCTGGGGAATATGGGAGGGCTTAGCATGCAAATATTTATTATTTGGGGATCGGTCGGATTGCTAATATGCAGCTCGGGCCACTTAAATGGGACGAGACTGGGAAGGAAGACGCGACGGTCCTCGCCGGCGAGGACGAAATCGTGGTTGACGGTTACGCATCTGTAATTGTTTCCGGGCTTCTTCAGCCTCGATCTGAGCTAGGGTGATGGCATCCGTAAGGTCTATTTTCAAAAACACAATATATTCTTCAATCTCTACTTAAATTTTGATTTTCATTCGATAAAAAGGATCTTCATGTTAGTTCTCTGACTTTAGAAAAGCTGTAATATGAGTAGCAAGTTCAGATTTTTTAAAGATTGGCTATATTAATTCACCAGATAAAATGACCAAGGGGGTGATTCTGTAAGGTAAATGTCACAAGGTCGACGGTGAATCTACGCCATCACGTTTTTTCTATCGTTCACTCACTTTACATCAAATTGAAGGAACGTACAGAAGACATACTATAAATATTAACAAGTATTTAAATGACAACAATGCTTGGGTGTAGCGCTCGCTCTTGTAGGATACCTTAATTGTAATAAATCTATGCTTTTCTCAGCAAAAGCAACCTTCCAAGCCCTGCGTTAGAGTCTAAAAATTCATAAGTGCATGTGAAGGCTTATTTATCAGCTGTCTACAGCTTCTTTGCAACATTCTTGACCAGCTATATTATTCTGTACTAAAACTGGACGGTGAATTCACGCAGCGACTATTTTCAGTATCACTCGTGAACTCCTGATTACTGAGTTTTTTATTGCATATAGTAAATGTAAGGCTGTTTAGAGACATCGGGAACTGCTGGATGCAAGTGGCTTTAAACAGTTTGTAGTGGAGTATGGGAGAGGCCTATTGCATAGCATAGCAGCAGTGATGATGATTCCGAAGCTGAAAACATGACCACCGACCAAATTAGGCTTGTATTATAGGCTACGTTTTAATTAAGCTTTGATTGATGTTATAAGACGGACCTTAGTTGTTTACCAAATGATACGAATAAAGATAAATAAAATAATTAATTATCTATGTCACAATAGGTTTTATTTACTCACAAAAAATATATGACAACTTTTTTATCTACAGGGGTCACCAAAATATTAATTAAATATATTATTTAAGTATAATCTATACTTAATTAATGTGTTTTTATTATTAACTAGCTGTCCCCCGCGGTTTCACCTGCGCTTTCAAAATAAACTGCCTATCTAGCGCAAAAAAATATCAGTGTCTTAAATTCATACAAAAAACCCATACTTTCAGTTTTTCCCGTATTATTACAATTTTCTGCGTAATTATCTTATTTTTTTCTGTAAGAACCTTCTACAAAGTATTAGAAAACTTAAAAAAAATATATGAATGAAGTCGTTCTCAAGTTCTGGCGGGTTCAAGGAAAATAGGGATTCATTTTTATATATATATAGATATATTATACTGTTATAATAGATACATAAACAAAAACACAAATTACTATTCAAAAATATAATTTTCAATTAAGTAATTTTTGTAAATTAATTTCCTCCTAAAGAGATTATTTTGTTTCTCTCTTACATTTAGTGCGGTAGATAAGGAGCAATGTACATTCTGCACGATCGTTAAACGTTATCTTTTGCCCGCCCGTTTTAAATGCTTGAATGTTTAATTTAAATGTTCTTTAAAATTTTAAGTCAACATTTCATTTTATTTACTCTGTTATTGGCCAAAAACTTGAGTGAAATTATGTTTTAAAGGTTTTCATAAGTCAACTCAAGTTGAGTGTACGAATGGAAGATTTATTATCATGGTTCTTTTTAGGGTTTTGTACCTCAAAAGGAAAAAAAGGAACCCCTATAAGATCACTTCGTTGTCCAACTGTCTGATTTTTTGGAGAAATACAGTTTTTATTAATGAAAGAAAAATAGGTACCCAAACCATTTTTATTTATTTTTTTCTCATAACCACATCCAGGTTAGATGAGAAAAAAAAAAAAAAAAAAAATATTCTGGGACATTATTCGTCACACACGGCCATATGACCCCAAACTAAGCAGAGCTTGTACTATGGAAGCCAGATAACTGATATACTACATAATTATAGTACTTTTCTTTTGTAAATACATACATCATATAGATAATTACACCCAGACACAGGACAAACAGACATGTTCATGCACACAAATGTTTGTCCTGAGTGTGAATCGAACCCACGACCTGCGGCGTGATAGATAATAATATAATTAAATACTAATAATATAAAAAAAACGTATCACTTTATACATATTAAAGGCACATATTTCTTTTAACTAAGAATTTATTAGTAAAAATATTTCCGCACCAACCGTAAGGGTTGGTGCAAAAACAACATTGGTAAAGCGAAACGCAGGATGTTTATATTCACAAAGGCTTTGTGCGATGAATATTTTAATTTCCGGGTTTTCTATCAACCAGATTACGAAGACCCTGACGAAAATCTTTATTAACAATTTTCACCCTACTCTTCGGAGCGTGACGATTTCTTTCGTCATGATTACTGTATCACATTGTTCGCTGAAGAAAATACTTTAATTTGGTTAATATAGGCGTATATAGGAGATATAAAATTGCTTTATAAAAGTCTATTATTCTATATAAATATTTTGTTAGGAAACCAAAAAAAAACTTATGATATATAAGTCAAAGTGATTCATTTAGTTTAAGACCTGGGAGGGCAGTTATGAAGGTTGAATTTACTGCAGTCACCCCCGGTTCGGAAGTCAGCCTCCAACTGAGAAGAACCAGCAATAAAGATTACATATATTTGGCTAATTAAAAAAAAATGCAATATAGGTTATATAAAGTAGTTTTTAGAGTAAAAAAACAAAAACGATCTGTAACACAAATACACTTGTTTGTTTGTTTATAAAGTATGAGTTCTTATACCATTTATCCGATTGCGTTGAAACTTTGGTAAGATTTTGCGCGTACTACCGCGATAGAAAAAAAATGCTTCACAAGCAGTAGTGTTATAAATTTTAATAATTTTTTTAAAGATTATATCTAAGTTTTTAAGCTTATGTGGTAGCCCATTTTAATATAATCAAATACTTACATATTTCCAAATTAATAAATCATAAGTAATTATCTATAATATGACATGTATGTATTTACAAAAGAAAAATAGTATATCAGTTATCTGGCTTCCATAGTACAAGCTCTGCTTAGTTTGTGGTCAGATGGCCGCGTAATAATGTCCCAGAATATTTATTTATTATCATAAGTTATCATAGAAGAGTCAGAACTAAACTATTCATTTGTCAGAACGGTAATTCCTATTGAATAAAAATAATTAATCAATGATACAATCTTTGACAACTACTGATAAAAAAATATTATATTTCATTATCAAGAATTAACCTACATTCGAGGGGTAAAGGGTTCAGGGCAATAAAATACAAGCACCTGATGGTAGTGGCTACCTTTGCCTATGGTATAGGTATCGACGTTCATAAGTGCCCTTCATTGACTTCGACTTTCACCTTGACTTTGACTTTGATAAAACCATTATTGATAGAAGATATGATTATTCGTGTCATCTATACTTTTATACTAATATAATATTATAAAGAGGAAAGATTTGTATGTAAGTATGTTTGTAACGAATTGGCTCAAAAAGTACTGGACCGATTTTAAATATTCTTTCACCGTTAGAAAGATACATCTTCACCGAGTAACATAGGCTATATTTTATCACAGGAACGCGGGTGAAACCGAGCGGAAAAGCTAGTTATTTATAATCTTAATAAGAATTTTTTTTTGGAACAAAGTTCCTTTACTCGGCTTGCTGTAGGAGTTGACTGGTAGAAAAGGGAACGTAACAAAAAAGCGTTTTATGCGTGTGTGTGTTAATTATTATTCACACGCATATAATTTTTGAATTTTAAGAAATCCAACTTTATTACTATCAATTTCAAGCTGGAATCAACCATACACATTCACAAAATTTCATTAAAATCGGTTGGGCGGTTTCGGAGATCAGCGTATACGAACACAGTGACACATGATGTTTATATATTACTAGCTGTCGCCCGCGGATTCACGCGCGTAGCGGTTTAAAAAGTAGTTTACGACCGATTCTCAGACCTACCAAATATGCACAAAAATTTTCATAAGAATCATTCTAGCCGTTTCGGAGGAGTTTGTAGACAAACACTGAATGAATAAATATGTACATTTCATAGCAGATGTTGTGAAAAGTTCAAGGTTATTAGTATTTCAATGATTATTTCACCATTTTGAATTTATTCTAATCAATATTATTGCCATATAATACTAACAAAGATCGCAGTTAGGGAGGATATAATAATTAAACGATCAACAGCAAGCAACATTTCAAATGTTGGTAACCTGAAATATATTAGGACATATTTTTATGATTAGTTCTATTCTATAAAAATCTATCAATAATTAATTATGAATATATAAGCTAAATAGAATTACACTATTAGATAGGACTATTTGACTTTAGTACCTGCAACACTCAATAGTTGCCATTGTCACTCTATGGTGCCAAGTGTCAAACCTGTCAAACGTAAAAGTCAAAACATCGCGCCAGTTATTAGTGTTACTTTTGACTTACGAGTTGTGAGCTTGAGACTGAGTCTGAGGCTTTCAGAAAACGTACATATTTTAGCCCAATGACCTATCAAACTATATGGAAATCATAAATAAATGAATGCCATATGAAAACTGAGTGACAAAATAACTGATTTAACCTTCATAACTTATGTCCAAATCTGCAGAGCTACATGTACCTTTCTGATTCTATAAATAGAGGATCTGTACTTTTAAAGTACATAGATTTCATCCCTGTACATTGTAGGGCACGGCCCCATTTATTTTTTGACCATCTCCTTTGCAATTCAAATTTAGAAAGACAGAATTTTAATGTACACAAAAATATTCATTTATTACCGTCCGTAGCAGCACTGATAGCTTACAGATAACTCCAGTTATCTTCCAGTTTATGATTATAGAAGAGTTCATTACCTTCATAACTCTTCGTTACTGCGATTATTTTTATAAAAAAAATTGCTAATAATATAGTAGTATACGACGGGCCGGTTGGCGTGGTTGGTAAGATACCCTATCTATCACGCCGCAGGTCGTGGGTTCGATTCCCACTCAGGACAAACATTTGTGTGCATGAACATGTCTGTTTGTCCTGTGTCTGGGTGTAATTATCTATAAATGTATGTATTTACAAAAGAAAAGTAGTAATGTAGTATATCAGTTATCTGGCTTCCATAGTACAAGCTCTGCTTAGTTTGGGGTCACATGGCCGTGTGTGAGGAATAATGTCCCAGAATATTTATTTACGTTAAAATATAATTTCGATATTGTATCATTAATTAATTTTGATGATTATACTGAAAACTCTATAAAAATATAAGTCATTTTATGGCAAAATGCTTAGTGATAATAACGTTTAATGTCTAAGTTGGTTTTGGAAAATAGTGCTGAATATTTTGCCGGCTCTTCTCAGTAAAAGCAACCTTCCGAACCGTGCGTTAGAGTCAGACTATTCATAAGTGCTTGTGAAGGCCTATTTGTATAAAAAATATTTTTCATTAGAACGTTTGTTCGAGTCCTACAATAACCTTGAGCATTCGGTGAAGGAAAATATCTTGAGGAAACCATAAATAAAATTAATATTCTAGTACATTATTCCTCACACACGGCCATCGGACCCCAAACTAAGCAGAGCTTGTACCTACTATGGAAGCCAGATAAATGGCAGGCCGTGTGCTTGTTTGCCGACAATGTTGTATAAAAAAAAGGTCGCCAGAGCTCATCGGGGAGGTGGGAAGGGTCGGCAACGCGCGAGTGATACCCCTGGTGTTGCAAGCGTTCATAGGCTACGGTAACCGCTTACTATCAGGCGGGCTGTATGCTTGTTTATTTGTTTATAAAAAAAAAAACCCGAGCACCTACCGGCTAGGTTTCTAGACTTTAGAAGCTGACCACCTCTAACCACATCATCAAAGTCAAAGCCATTTATTCAGTTTAGGCCCTAGAAGGGCACTTATGAACTTCGAAGCGATAGAAGGTAGTGATATTGTGGTTAGACATAAGCCTATCCAAAATTTTAAAAAAATATGACTCAATGATTAGTATAATAATTGTATACCTACATAAATTAATATGCCATAAGCTAGCGATAGTACAATAAGGCCCGTATTTAACTAGGACACCATGGCGGCGCCGTAAGCTACCAAACTAGACACCATACAGACACCAGAGTCACACCACACTGAGACAGGATCAAAATGGACCTCGACGAGATAGCACTACTGCTGTAAGTACGTAGGAAAAGAGAGATGTGAGAGTCACTGGCGGCCGGACCGGCGGCCGAGTGAGTGAGGACACCATACAGCGCTATAGTAATTAGTGGTGGCGCGACCAGTAACATTCTGTGCACGCGTCCGAGCTGGTCGCGCCGCCATATTGGTTGCGCAACCAAACGGACACCAGGTGAGGCACTCTCTACAGAGCTGTATACATTTTGTTGGTGGCGGTGAATGGTTGCGCCGCCATGGTGTCCTAGTGAAATACGGGCCTAAATTCACTAATGCCAGTATTACGTGATATTTTTGGCTAAAAAACTTTTCGACTATGTTGTACTAATCCAAATAATATTTCCATTAGTCACAAACTTGTGGAATAATCTGACTACGATGTTGGTTGAAATGAAAGACAAATATCTGAGTTTTGATGAACAAAATCTGCAATCCTTTAATTCGTAAATAAATAAATAATAAATAATCCTTGTCTTTTGTCTTGCTCTAACCAATCAAGAGTAAGTGGGATAGTAAAAGTTATGTACGTTGCAAATCGTTGAAGCAAAATATTAAGGCGATGATAGCTGATTGGTAGTGACGTCGGATGCCGCCGCGTAGGTCGTGGGTTCGATCCTGCGATGATTTCGGTGAAGGAAAATATCGTGAGGAATCCCCAGCGCAGTGGTAGGGTACTTTGTAGTACCCGCCTTGTTGGCTACCACCCTCAATTTGGAAATCGCCAAGCACCTACTGGTGTGTTCCGGTCCGCTTCAGAGCCAGTTGCTTTCAAGGCTTCATAAAAGTCTGCAACACATTGGCAAACTCCCTGGTATTCCTGACGTTCATAGGCTACGGTAGCCACTTATCATCAGGTAGACAGCCGGCCTGCTTGCCGGCCTTTTTAACCGACTTAAAATTTTTTTAAAGTGTAAACTTCTTTTAGCGCGGTACGCATATTTTTAGATGAGGTAAAACCTCTGGACTCTCGACACCGAGACGCAGTTTGACGTTTAGTTTCTTTTTTTCTCCCATTCAAATAATTGCGACCAGTAATGTCGCTAGTCGCTGTCAGTAGTTTTGGCGCCATAACAAAACAAACTCACTCAGAAAAAAAAAAATTTTAGATTGTAATAATTTTAATGATAATGATGATGATACAAGAGCTCAATCTCAATCTCTCAAAAAAAAAGTTTTCACTTCTGAAAATAAAAAAATTGCACTCCGGGAGTGCTGATCCCGGAGTATTTTATGACTGTTTACTCATAATGATATATTCAATTAGAAGAATAAGGAAATATGTTGCAAAATATCTCATTTCTAACTAATGTATATCCTATTTCATGCCATAAAATTATAACCTTTATTTTATCTAATAATAAAACAATATTACAAAAATTAATACTATATTTTTATAAATAAACAATCGATCGATAGACAGATCTATAACTCTATACATATATAGTTGTGTCCTAAGTATTCAGTCGGAAAGAAACTTATGATCTTCATTATAAATACTTAATGATAATTGAGGTACATACCTAGTAATAATTTCTTATAATTATGTTTTAGATTTAAACTTGAAAATCGATTGTTTTATTTAATACTAGTCATACGCTTCGCAGTTTCACCCGCGTACCCCTATTTTATTTCCTTAGGGGTTGAATTTCCAAAAATGAATGCCTACACTATATAAGATATATATGTGCAAAATTTCAAGTCTTTAGGTCCAGGGGTTTGGGCAGTGCGTTGATATATCAACAGTCAGTAAGTTTACCATTCAATCAATTATTTTTACACAACAAAATATCATTAGCTTAGCGGAACTATAATAACATAATATTACGATAACAGTAATTAAACTCAGTTAACGACCATTTAAATGGATAACAAAAAAAAATACATTCATGAAAATTGTTTGAAACAAATATATTAACAAACCACATGGATAAAGCGAGAAAGCTGATATACAAATTGCGAAAAGCATCATTCCTCCACTCATTCCAAATATCAACGAATCTAAAAGTTTATCACCTATTAATAAACCTAAATAGTTACCGCTTACATTATTCTGCTCCCTTAAAAACCTCATATAAACATAGAAACTAAATACATATATAAATAGCGGTATTGTTGACAATATAACATATAAAACGCAAATTATTTCTATATTTCTATTTATATATAGATTTCCATAGTATGTATCGAGAGATATTAAAGAAAGAAATAAAGCAATTATTGTCTTCGTTGCATATTTTATGGTGTCCTTGAACATTAATTTCACAATTTGAATATAAAATAATAAACATGTGAATATAAACCAAATATTCCATGTTACATGAAGAATAAAAATTATAAAAAGAAATACAACACGTATGTATATATTTGTCATATAGTTTGTTGTTATTAAAATTAATGGAATAAAATTTGATATGATTGAATTTAAAAATATATAATTTTTAAATTGTCGAAATTTCGGTTTTAAAATCCATGCTGTACAGCCGAAGCATATTATGAGTAAAGAAGATATTATACTTATTGGTAAAAGGATTTCACCGATCCGTTGAATAATAAGGTAGTATTCCTTATACTCGTATTTTGAAGATGAATTTGTATGATTAAATATTTCCATTATACCAAAAGTGGAAGCCTTTAAGGATAATGTACCTGTAAACAGTAAACATCACTTTGTTATTCCATTTACCTCATTACACTAGAATAGAAGTCTACATACTTCTATGTGTAGGTATTATTATTGTTATATAATAATTCTATTAATAAAATAAATATGGAAGATTCATCTGCATTTTTGTAAAATGGTGCCATTATAAAAGGCCCCATTTGCCAGACCATATTTATACATGGGTCAAAAAGATTCAAACATAGTGCGGCAAGGCGAGACAACCTCTCATCAAAAGTGACCTAGTATGTGGCCTAGCCGTAGTTGGTTGCATTTGGATGAGATTTGGTACATAGGTAGATCATGCCTTGGAATATAATAAAAAATATTTTGGCAACACAGAACCCAATTAGTGTAAGTAAGTACTTGATTGATACTATGTTAGTAAGAACAGTTTAGTTTAGTTTATTGGTAAGTGATGATGTGGCCGAAGGTGGTAAGCACACAAAGCCTAGAAGGAACTGACTCTCAAGTGCAGCTGCTGGAACACACCAGTAGGTGCATGGCGACAGATTTTAACTTGAGGGTGGTAGCCAGCCAGGCTGGTACTACAAAGTACACTACGACCGTACCAATATAAAACTTAAGTATTTTAAAATTGATGTTTGTATTAAATCCTCTCAAAAAACAATCTACTTTGGCTGCTATAATTTGCAATAAACTACAAGTTAAATCGCTTGACAAAAGCGTATATTATTATATTAGTATAGATGTTTGATGTTCATCGATTTTTTTAATGTCACTTGGATCCTTCTGGAAGAGAGATCACTGGAACTTTCGATTAACGTAACTATATCGAGCTCTGACCACCACCACCTTAGCATAAGCGACATAAAACATAAATCATCTTAAATTTGCTGTCTATTTATTAACTATGTCACTCATCATTTTGTTTATTTTCTTTTTTTTTTTTGTTATAACACACATATATTGTCAGTGAGACTAGATAAATAATTTAATGTAATAAATCTGAGTTGGTTTTGAAAAGAGTAATTGCTGAGTTTCTTGCCGGCTCTTCTCAGTAAAAGCAACCTTCCGAACCGAGCGTTAGAGTCAGACTATTCATAAGTGCTTGTGAAGGCCTATTTGAATAAAAATATTTTCATTTTCATTTTCATAACTTACCATTAAATTATGATTTTTGAGGACTTCCATGTACTTAACAGTCATGATTTATGAAAAAAATGTAGATTATACGGTTTTTTGGCGCTTACAACACTTTTGCTGTTGTAATAAAATTAGTCGTAATCTAATGATGTATTACTTCATGGCGTTTCATTAAGCATTTAAAATATTAAGATAAAAGAAATTGTTGACTGTTTGTGACATATTTGTACATTGTCGGTTGCTATATTATTTTGACTTATCGCAGCAAAACATTGCATTCTATTGGAACTGTGAGGAAACTAGTGATAAAGTATTAAGTGCCAGAGCCTAATCAGAATAGTATATAAAAAAAATAACATCAATTATGCGTAGAATTTTAGAAAAAGAAACCAAGCAATTTCGAATATTCACATTTTTTAAAGATTCGAATTTTTTGAATTAAAAAAATATATTTATACAAATAAAATCTATTAATATACGTACTTCGAGCATAACCAAGTGATGGGGATAGATAGGCTTTGAAATTTGCTTGAACAATACACTTTTTTTAATAAAAAAATAAATGTAATCTTCCACTATTTAAATATAAATAAAACTGCTATTTAATCACTACTATAAAATGAGCACGTCCGATCGTACCGATCACTCGCTTTATATTGACAAAGTATTAATAATGTTTGTAATAAGTTACATAATTAAGGGAACTGAGGCGCATGTGATAATATAAGTCAAAGGTCCTTGCCAAAATCCCTTCCCATATTCTTATCCCTTACTATTATAAATGGGAAGGTGTGTTTGTTAGTTTGTACATATTTCTTGCAACGGAGCAGTGGATCGACGCGTGACTTTTTTTTGATCGAACTGCATAGAGATAGTTTATGGTCTGGAGAGTGACATAGGCTATTTTTTATGGGTGAAACTTCGCTGCGAAGGCTAGTTCTATGTATAATGTTGGGTTACATGATCATAAGTATGCATGATCGATCATAATTATTTGCCTACGAAAATAGTATTCTATTTAAGAACCAACGAACGTAATCAAAATATTAAACCGCTGAACCAATCACGTTGAAATTTGGTATGCAGATAGCCTATGGTATGGAGAAGGACAAAGGTTACTTTTTATTCCGGGAAAACATAAGATCCCTGGGGAACGCGGGTGAAACCGCGGGCGAAAGCTAGTTTTTATATATTTTTCTTTTGTAGGAAGTATGTACCTAATTATTGGGACGCGCGTCCTTTTTACGAATGGAATAAACTACTACACTAAAAACTAAAAAATAATTATTGAACCATTGTTCAATAATTATTTTTGAAACTAATATTTGAAACTAAAGATTTATATGTATAGATTAAGTATAATATTTTAATGTGGAGCATTTTTTATTACTATTATTGTTACATACAAAAAAAAACTTGCCCTGACTGATATACACAACCTAAATAGATATAAAATCTTGGCTAGCTGTTTTATGAATTACATAAAGTTAAATAGAAATGTACTGGAATCAGAACTATTCACATATTTCGCTCCTTACGCTTAGGAGAATTGTTTAGAAAAAATAAACATTATCTTGGAGCACTTTATAATTTATGTACGTTCATGAAATCAAACATTGTTATTTATCAAGTTTCATATACATTTGGACAGCATGTGAGAGCTTTATACATAATTAGATATAAACACAGACATTTCGTAAACACACACGTGACCTTGGCTACATTTAGTCCTAGAACTCCTAGAATATATCAAATATTCAATACTGGGTATACCCAAAGCCCTAAGATATTTTAATAACATTAAATGAGATGCCTATTATGTAGCTATTCAAAATAGCATTAAAATTTGTTTTTGAAGTGTAAACTTCTTTTAGCGCGGTACGCATATTTTTAGATGAGGTAAAACCTCTGGACTCGCGACACCGTTATGAGACGCGACACCGTTATTATGAGACGCAGTTTGACGTTTAGTTTCTTTTTAGATGAAGTAAAACCTTTGGACTCGCGACACCGTTACGAGCGAGACGCAGTTTGACGTTCAATCTCAATTTCAATTTCTGCCATTCGCAGTGGAAACCATGGGTCCGTGGGGGTTCGAGACTCGCCGATTTGCTCGGATGTTATCATCCAAGCTCATCGAGGTTTCGGGAGACCGACGGGCTGGGAGCTTTTTCCGCCAACGCATAAGCTTGGCCATCCTATAAGGGAACGCTGCCAGCCTGTTGGGAACCTTGCCTATCGACAGCAGCGAGAGCTTTGAGGATGTTTTCTATATATCATAGTTTGTATTTTATACATTGATTGTAAATATTTGTTGTAAATAAATAATTATTTCAATCTCAAACTCAAACTAAAAAAGTTTTCACTTCTGTCAGCACTCCCGGAGTGCATATTTTTTTTTTTTAGTTAATTACTCCCAAATCATAAGTTTAAACAGCGATATGAATTTTTGTCTAATGAGACTTTTTTTTAAATGAACTGGACAACTAGGGTTCCATTCCCCATTTTATAACTAACATATTTTTATTACGCATTTGTTATGTCTACTTTATTGGTTCGAAAGGTTGTTTTGTTGGAAAAAGTTGATGATAACCGCAATATATTTTTTATATTCAATATATTTAGTATTGTTCATATATAGGACCTAATGTTAGCAGTTGTTAAAAGATACTGCTACTTGAATTGCTGACCGTACCTAAAAGTTAGCAAAGAGCTCACAATCTAATCGATATAAAAATCACGATGAAAGAATATTCTTTAAAAATATTTATCCATCGAATTCACTATGACATTTCCAGAACCACTTTTTACATCAAGACGACAATTACAATCGGTAACCGAAAGTCAACCTCGCAATTACAAGGGAGCTAAGCCAGCTCTCCACAGAGGGACGACTAGTCAAACATAGTTTCCAATATTTACTTAGGAAAGAAGAATTTGTACGGTCGCCGCCACCGGCCCGAAGTCGATCCCCTGACGCGATACGTCACACATTCGTTTTATCTATACAAACATACCGTAAGTGGGTACTGTTTGGTATAGATATGGGATGGCAGTGAGAGTGGGTGGATGCTAAAATTTGTTTGGAACCATTGTTGGTATCTGAGAATTCTCATGTTGATTGTGATTGTTTGGGATGAATGGTTTCATGTCCAATATGTTGAGATTTGTTTTTATTTCGAAAGTGTGACTTGTATCAAAGAACCCTTAACGTATATATTATTTTTACAATACAATACAAATAAATAGTTTTGAAAAACCTAACAAAATGTTTATTTTGTGTCTAATTTCTTGCATAAATAAATAAATTACACTAATTCAGCTTAACACGCCTACCAAATGTTTTCGGCAAAGTCCCATCCTACATGTACCGGTTGTGTCTTCCAATTACAGGCAAAATAGCTACGTGTGGCGAGCTAGCAATACATATAATAGCATATCTAAATCAATTAATATGGATATTTTTAATATGAGTACTTCAATACTGAGGCGTCGGCTTAGTCAGCAATTCTTTTGTAACTAGGTTTATAATATATAATTAAATAGGCAACTATTTAAAGTTAACTGGTATGTGCTTGCAAAATATGTTAAATATTCCGATGCGTTACTTCTCATCATCATGTAAAGTTTTTTATAATATTATTTTTTATGACAGTAACGACTTTCAGATTGGTATTATGTAGCTATTAGTGAGGACCTTTAATTGGCTCACATATATCTTATAATGATAGCCTATACACAATGTTTTGTAAGCTGTTGGTCCCCCAATAAAAATAAAATAAATTATTTAGTGTAGGTAGTTTAAAGAAAAGAAAAACAATGAATAAACAAAAGTGATGACAGATATAAAAGGTGTAAAATATTTTTTTTTATGGGAGCGTTGCCATCTAGGCTAGAATTCCTGTATCCTGGATAATTAAGATAAGACATCGTGGTAAAGTTCATGTTTCTGCCTTCATCTTTAATTTTCAATCTAAAATCGAACTAAATAATCAGAGCATACATCTTACAGCAATTGTAAATGTGCAACTATTACAGTAAATTTCATAACACTGCTGAAAAATCAAAGAAAGCGGGACAAAATATCTATGTAGCATTTCTTATAACTTTGCTCCACTTAGCTCTTTTGTTTATAAGTGGTTTGTTAAGCGAAGTTGTTTACAAACTCAGACCTCCTGAGGGAATCATGAGCAGACGGGATGTGCCAAAAATGTAACTTTCACTTTCACTTCCGAGACCGCCGTCAAAAGTTGATAGTCTGACTCAACTATAGCGACCCCTGGTGAACAATTAGTGACATTAGCTATTATTATTATTATCTTGATGTACTTATTTCAAGTTATGAGCAAGTGTAGCTTGTGTATTTTGAATGGTTAGTTACAAAATTGTGTTTCGTTGGTTTTTGGATTTCCATGTTTATGAAATGATGAAATATTTTGTTTAAATTCAAAAAGACTTTCACAGACTCTAAAACACGGTTAGGATGGTTGATTTTGCTGAGAAGAGATGAAAATAAACTTTGAAGTATGGGCTCCACTCAAGCACTGTCGTCATTTAAATATTTTTTTATACCTATCCTTCGGAAGTTATTAAAAAAGAACTTTCAAATATGTTTTAATTATAATACTATAATTACTAGTAAACCTATATTTTCATTAACACGGGACCTCAACAAAAAGAAAAAGGCCCTGCTAAAGATTATCTCAACTACAACTATCCCTAAGCATCTTCAAACCAACGCTCAAGTCCATCCCTTAATCCCTCAAAATCAGGGTCCTATCATACATGTACAATTTTACCGACGCAACGGGCAACTTAACAAGTTAGGCCAACTTCTGCCCGTCACGCAAATATGGCGGATCAAATCGTACTTTAATTGTTTAGTTGCTACGACCTTCCTTACGGAGATTAGTAATGTTGCGTCATTATGAAGATATGGAGCACATGCCACTGATGAAGTTGGGGTGGCTTGATTAATTTAAGGTGCCAAGAGGGGTAGCGTAGTGTCATTGCTGTGATGATTATGTTTTGTGACTGCTTTAGCTTTCAGGATGATTTCACTCGTTTATTTTTCTGCTTTATTACAGTTTAGACCTTGACTTGTTCGATTAACAGACTAACGATGACATGTCTAACAGACAGGAAAAATTCTTTAATAATATCAGTAAGGATAGAAAATTAGGCTTGATTTTGCGATTCCATTTGTGTGGTAAAATTGTGTAGTATTGGTACGATAAAAGTTTAATTTCCATATTGATTTTAAATTTTACCCACATAGCAGACTAAAAAAATATAAATTAACTAATTAGCTATTAATAGTAATTAATTATTGTTAATAGTATGTAAAGTATATTGGTATTAAGTCTTTTATTTGAATTGTAATTATAATAAATTTGCTAAATACCCTTGTTATTAGGTTAATCAGAGTTTAAATTTTCTTTCATTATTTATTTGTTTTTTTTCAATAATGATTTTGATGAATAAGGATTTAAAAGCAAAAAAAATACATTTGCATTGTTTATTTTTTTAAGATAGCAAAGCCGTTCCGTTCGATACTAGAATAAAACGGCGAATGTTACCCTGTATTTCTCATTGTATTTAATATTATGGTATGAAAACATTTTTTTGCTATATAAAAGTCAGTTTAAGGGGCTGCTACGCGGTCAACAACTGAAAGCAAATAGAGAGCGTGGCACGACTAGGTATCAACGTAAATAAAGCGTATGAAATGAATGATAAATAAAAACTCTTTTTTCGAAAAATAATAAACAAGATTCTATTATAGTTGATAATAGTTTTACTTATATTTGAATCACCGAATAAAATGTTATAAAAATGCTAATAGTCAGCCATTTTGCTATTACTACGTTAAACAATATTTTTTAAATAACTGTTTTAATAATTATTCAAAAAATGCGTTTATAAGAAAAAGGGAATGTCGCTAGTTGAATTGACCTCATAACGTTTTTATGTATAACACAACAAAGTACAAACAAGCTATGTAACTGAAACGAAGTTTCCAGGTTTCTTTTAGTAGCACTTTGAGTAATATAAATATCTAGAATGTAACGACGCCATTGCAAATTTACAATTGAAAAGTTGCGATATTTTGTATGGCTTGCTGTTAAAACATGAATCTTTAAGAAAGATTGGAACCATGGAAAAAGCTAGTGTTATTTTTAAGGCATCCTTCACACTGCAGCTACAAAATGTGAATACCATATCACGCTATCACGACGCGTAAATAGAATAGAACGTAATAATGGCGGTTTATGAACGTAACTTCTCCAGCCGGCTATAAAAACTTAGCGTATTTCAAAACTGTATCGTGGAAGGCATACAAATAAAACGCTACGCAACCCACGCGGTACAGCGTTGCCGCCACGGTAGCGTATTTTGAACTGCGGTGCGGAGGATACTTTAATTTAAACAGGATTTTCATTGTAATTATTGAGCTCACTGACTGACAACATTCGTTGAGAGTTATAATCGTTTAGAACCGATCGTTTTTGAAATATAAAGGTTATGCTTAACTCTAGATATCTCTCTACTGATGATGATAATAGGTCAGCGACTAATGCACACCCATCTACGATCATGAAGTAGCAGGATTCCTGCACCTCTTATTTTAAATCCTACATTTAGATTCAGGACTGCCTTTTTGATAATAGAAAACATTTTCTAGATACCTTGTTCAAAAGGTCGATACGAGAAAAATGTATCATAATAAAAAATATAATAAATTTTCTGGGACATTATTCCTCACACACATAATAAAGCTTGATCCTCATCAGGATGCATATGAGCCAGTTGAAGTGATGATGAAGCCAAAGGTGTTGTATATTAAGTCTCAATCGATAAACATAACCTACATACAAACGTACATTTAAATTACTAAGTACTGGGTGCGCCTTTCCATTCCTTCAGCATACATTTAAGTCTAAAGCCTGAGGCCTTAAAACTGCTTTATCTAATCGGTAATGATAGAACTTGTCTATTTAAACATAAAACATTTAGGAAATACAAAGAAAGGGAATGATATTTGCAAAATTACCAACTCTATTATTATTTGAATTTGCATACTACATTTTATAAACGATTTCATGGAAGTCTAGCATTACCGGCATTGTAGGTAGGTACACAATTTTCTATAAAATTCAAAGATATTTACATAGCTCCTAAAATAACATTTATCCACCATTACTTTTTACCTGCTTTATCCATGTAGTGTATTCATAAGTTCATCGGAAAAATTCTTCTTGAGTTACTTTCTTGAATAGATGAGTATAGAATAGGAAAACTTATAAATTTTATGTGGCAAAATTTGAAAGACTTTTTTTTATTCACGTCAACTAAGATCACGGTTATAAAGCTGAATGTATTCAAAACTGTTTCAACATTAAAGTACTAAAGCGAAGTAATCCAACATGAAAATATATGAAAAGCACACAGAAGTATATGAAAACTTAATAGGCGAGGTATTCACAGCGGATTCAATTAGTGCCGAGTTCAGGTGCGACTAAAGCCAGTTAGAGCTGGCTAGAACCGGCTGTGGAGCAGGAAAATTCTGGATGTTTCTAGAAATTTCTGGATATTTCGCTCGACTACGTGAGGGTTAATTTAATTTGGCGGGAACACCAGCACGAACATTATTATTTGACTGCGTTTTTGGTGCATTTTCTTTTACCTTCTTTCTGTTTGTTACGAATGTATGCGGGTAAAGAAACAGCGGTTTTTTTTAGTGAAATATTAAAATTAAATAATGCAATGGAACAAATATCTTTTAAAATTCAAATAAAATGTCATAACAACACAACATTGATGATGAAAAAGGATTTCTCTATCATTAATGAAATAATCGTTACGTGTAAATGTAGTTATTCAGGTTATCATTGACTTTATTTGGGCATAGAGACACATACAATATTATTATTATTCTCTGTTGGTTTGTTGATTTTTAATTATTTTATACAGTAATGGAGCAACGGATCAGCGTTATTTTTTACATATAAATTATAGACCGGAGACTAACATAGCTACTTTTTATCATGGAAACGCGGGTGAAACAGCGGGACGTAAACTAGTACTTATAATTATAAACTACAGTTCAAGTGACAAGTGACAAGCCACAGTATACAAAATCCAGTAACACAACATTGCTCGTCACAACAAAAACAAAAGCGAACATTTAAAAACTCGAATATCGATAATGGCGTATAAAAATCGATAGCAAGCGCAGAGTTCAACCAAAAGACAAAAAACAGAAACCATAATCATTACAAAGATTGCTGCAATTACAGAAGCGATAAACTGCAAACCTCTTGAAAACTTTCCATGGGAACAAGCCCCCGTGTTTAAACTATACAGTTTTGTTCGGGAAGCGGATGCTGGAAGTAGAGAAGTTTGTAAAATGAAATGCGGGTAAGTACATAAAAGAAAGAAAGCGAGGATAGTTGTGAGAGGGGTATTTGGGTTACGGGAATATATACATATAATATACCTATATGAAAAGAGGACTATTTATAATGGTAAGGTAGTAATGTAAATATTTTTAGTAAACTTACCTATCTGTACATGTAACAAAAACATTCGTTTAAAAGCTACGATGCCACAGACAGATACACAGACACACAGACACACAGTTAGACACGTCAAACTTATAACACCCCACTTTTTGAGTCGGGGGTGAAAATATAAAAAAAAATTAAAAGTATAATAAGGCGATAGGACTGGGTAAAAAAAAGGTATTCTAATTAGTCCGTCAGTTAGATTATCAAAAAATATTAGACACGTATTTTTTCACTCACGTCACTTGTAAGTACAATTTTTATATACAAGTAATATATAAGGAGGATTAGCATCGCCATACAGCGTGGCAATGCCGCCAGCGTTCTGGGCACACTACCAACTGGCAGCGATTTAGATCAGCTTTTCTTTTTGTAAATAGTTTTAAATTAAGATGTGTATTTTTTGTTCTTGTTTTTATTGTAAAATATAGTATTAAATATGTAAATAAATCCAATACATAAGATAAGATACAATTTTTACATACAAGTGACGTCACGCGAAATTTCAAAGCACTGTATCGTCGACATTTTAGGGTTCCGTACCTCAAAAGGTAAAAAAAAGGAACCCTTATAAGATCACTCTCTTGTCCGTCTGTCCGTCTTCTTTGCCGGTGGTGTTATGAGCGTCTATAGGCTACGGTAACCGCTTACCATCAGGTGGGCCGTAAGCTTGTTTGCCACCTAGTAGTATTAAAAAAAAAAAGTTTGTCGGAATTTTCCCTTTACTTGTGCTGTAAGACCTTGCTCGATATATGGGCTATCCAACATTAAAATAATTATTGAATTCGAACCTGTAGTTTCTGATATTTCTATTAGCGCGTTCAACCAAAAAAACTCTTCAGCTTTATAATGTGAATGTTTGTAGGTATGTTCGGATATTTGTTACCAGTCAGCTTCGTAACGTCTTAACGGATTTAGATGGAATATGGAATACCGATAGGATGTACTCTGGCCGTGGTTATGGTTATATTATGACAACGGGAACGCGGGTGAAACCACGGCGCGGAAGGTAGTTTCATATAAATAAGTCTACGATGATGAGTAGGTATATTTTCAAATGTGATAAACACTTCTACAAGTAAATGTACCTGGAAGTAAATGCAGCTGTTGAAACAAAACGGTAGATTAATAGGTTCATAATTTATTTCTCAATTGGCTATGACCAACTGAAGTGCAGTCGCCGAGAGAATGCGTTTCTGACACCTATTAATAATGGTCATATCACAGGAATTACTTATCTGATTTCGATAGGACATTCACAGAAGATTCTGTATTTTCTTAGGCATAGTTTAGTAAAAGTTCCATCGAAATCGGAGAAGCAGTTTCCGTGATATAACTATTATTAACAAGTGTCAGAAACGCATTCTCTCGGCGAGCGTACTTTAGGTGTAATTTACTAAGTATAAACCGGGTTTTGGTTTCTATGCTTCACAAAATCACAAGTCACTGCGGTGTTCGAAGTCACTAATAACTTGAGTTTCGATTTGTACACATTATTAGTTCAATACAAATATAAAGATGTCCAAAAAACATGAAAATAACTTAGCTTAAGGCTTACCGAAGAAGCTTTTGAAACTCGAGGACTCCAAATACAAAACATTTGTTTATCCACTCTTATTTTAAACTCAGTCTTTGTTTTTACATTACAAATCAAAACAGTTACTGCATCTCATTACCCAACTGGTATTAATTTATTAAATATTTAACTAAACGACCGTTTAGTCAAAAGTAGTACCAAAATTTGAGGTTAAACAAGTTTACTCAGATGGGGCTCATTAAAATCTTTTATGAAGTTCAAATAAATTACTTAATGCATAGAAACATGCCTTTCTACTAAAATAATGACTCAAAAGACAAACATACGGCTTAAATGGACATGCAGTAGTCACTTGCAGTGTGTGGTCTATAGGATTAAGTAATTTACTTTTAACAAGTATTAATAGGCATAATTTAATCACTTTTAATTCAAAGAAGAGATATAGTGAGCATAAATTCATGTCAGTGCCTTCTCATACGAAATTATGCCTTTCAGAGTGAACGTTAAGGTTATATTAAATTTAGGCACTAGGAAAGCACTCACGAACTCACTTAGCTCTAAGTAAATTTAGTATTTTTATGTATAGGCTTGTGTTTGACCGCAATCTCATGGTAAAGATGATGTGTTCGAAGATGGTATACACAAAACATAAAAGGAACTGACTGTCAAATGGAAATGTCGAAACAAATAGAATTAACGAATTCATATTTACAACAGAAATACAAATTACAAACTATGATATAGAAATTTGTATCGAAGCTACCGGCACTGCTGATTGATAGTCATGGTTCCCAACAAGCTGGCAGCGTTTTTTTTTCATTATATTTTATTTATCTATACTAATATGATAAAGCCGATTTGTGTTTGAAAGCGCTAATCTTTGGAACTACCAGTCGGATTTGATAAAATCTTTTCACATTTGATAGCCCACTTTTTGAGGAAGGTTATAGGCAACTTTTAATCACGGGAATGCGGGTGAAACCACGCGGAAAAACTAGTTAATTATATTTATGGTATAAAGTAATAAGGTAAAAAAAAACAAATGGCCAAAAAACTCATAAAATTGTAATAAATGCATGAAAGTCCCAGGTATACTTCCAATAGCTTCTTTAAACCCAACAACGGTCCACGAAGTTCACAAATCGTGCATGTCAACAGTTTGAGGCAAAGCACTACATTGAGACTTTACTGAAGATCTAAAACATTCTTAAAATCAACGAGAATTCCCAACTGTATCACGTTCAGTTCTATTTATTCGGAACACTCACTTGCTGCGAAATTCCTGAAGAGTTGAATTACAATACGTTAGAGTTTTCTTTGAACTGTACTGGTTTTATTGAAGATTCTTGGTGTTTTTTTTTAATTGGGATCCATGGTATCTTGTTCTTTTACATATTTACTAATATTATAAATGAAAAAGTGAATTTGTTGTTTTTTTATTCGGAAAAAACTTAAGATCCTACGGGAACATGTGTTTAAACGCGGGGCAGAAACTAGCCCATAAATAGGTTCAAATTGCATGAGGAAGAGTAATAATATTTAAAAAAAAATTAGAAGACTCAATTATTCTTTATTTTTTCTAAATAGATATCGTTAACAGTACTAATAACACGATAATTTCAATGGACAATTAATATGAACAAATTATATAAGTTAGCTTACAGTAAACCTATCAAATTAAAATCCTTGAAGGACCATAGCTTAAATTGTTGTCATGAGTAGATAAATCGAAAGATCGAAAAACCAGTATAAGAAGAACCGGGTGAAGTTGTGTGTAATTTTAAGGGAAACTTTAGTTTAGTTTTCTTAGCGTGGCAACTTGTAAGTTCCCCAAGAGATCGGAATCCGTCGAGGCATAAAATCATTGATCTGAGAATTGTGTCACACCTGCCCGAGCAAAGTATTTTCACTTGAAATCTTGGGTTATTTTTTTAAGCAGGATCTCTCAGGTCTTTTACTCTGTTTGTCATATTTGCTTCATCATCTATACCAATATAATAAAGAGGTAAAGTTTGGATGTAGTTGGTAATTTTCGAAACTACTGATCTAATTAGAAAAATCTTTTTGCGTTAAAAAGCCTCCTATCCCGAGAACGCGGATGAAACTGCGGGAAATAGCTAATCCTAACTGTCCTATTAGGATAGGCCCTAATTATCCTAATCCTAACTAATATTATAAACGTTTGTTTCTTACCTTTTCACGTCTACTCGCTGAACCAATCACGATGAAATTTGGTACGCGATAGATAGATATGGAGAAGGACATGGGCTACTTATTTTCTCGGTAACGTGTGTGAAACCGCGGGGGACAGCTAATGTTTGAGAAATTTAGACTAACATATTTTTTTATTCTCCCATAACTAAAGACCATAGCTATTCATGAATCGTTTACAGTTGTAAAGTAAAAAACGATATTGCATTAACTAAAAACATCAAAGCATGTTAAGTAATCAAAGTAAAACATGAATTCACAAATCTACATAGTTTTACCAGTTAAAAAGAAAGACTCCATTAAAAATTCATCATAAATGAACGTCGCATGAATACGCCAAAGATTCAGAGTTGTCCATCTCAAATCTCTGAGCACACTTAACTGCGGAACTTTGCTGGATATTTTTCACAAGTTTAGAATTTAAGCTATTAAACACAGGAGGTATATAATTCAGGGAGTCGTCCTACCGTGAAACTCGGATATGGGGGTTTTAAATAAAATATTGGGCTGGTTTTGTATTTGAGACACGTCTGTATAGTGTGTAAGGTTTGTGGAAACGTTATGAAATTCGTTTAAAAGGATTCTTGTTACAGGATGTCTTTTTATAAAGGCTGTAAAATATGTGTGTTATGAAATTTTATCAATTTTTTTAAGAAAAATAATATTATTCGTTACAATACTGTAATTATTTATTATTTGCTTATTATTTATTGTTTGAACATTTATAATCTATCTATACTAATAATAATATTATAAAGCTGAGGAGTTTGTTTGTTTGAACGCGCTAATCTCAGGAACTACTGGTTCGATTGGAAAAATTATTTCAGTGTTGTATAGCCTATTTATCGAGATCTACTTTTTATCCCGGGAAAACACAAGATCCTTCGGGAACGCGGGTGATACCGCGGGGCGGAAGCTAGTTACTGTATAAGTTGTTGCCAAGTATCTACTGGTGAAATTAAATATAATAGTTTTATTCAAATAGGCACTTAAAAAGACTCGGTTTGGATGGTTACTTTTGCTGACAAAAGCCGCCAATAAACAAATATTTTTACAAAACATAACGGTGTGAAAAGGCAACTGCAATTGAGAGCCAGTTTCTTATAGGATTTGTGTAGTTACCACATTTGGCCTCATCATCACCCGAAATTTGTAAAAAAATATTTTGAAAAGAGTAAACCTAAAAATCACGTGGTTTTAAAACTTTATGAAACTTAAACCATAATAACAGATAAAAAAAAAATCACACCTGACTGGTTTACGATAAAATTTTAAACATATTACTCAACTTTAACCTATTTTATTTATTGTATTTATGAATGAAATACACAATTATAGGTTATTATGATGAACTATTTGGGTATTTAATCATCTGTAATTTGTTATCGAAGCGAAGCAAAAATAATAATGTAGCATATATCGTAAAATTACTAGCTCTCATCATGTTAATTTTAACGGTTATTTTACTATGTATAAGCTCGTTTTTGACAACAATCTCACAGCGGTAAGTGATGATATGGCCGAAGGTGGTAAGCACACAAAGCCTACAAGAAACTGACTCTCAAATGCAGCTGCCGGAACACACTAGTAAATATTAGGCAACAGATTTTCATCTTGAAAGTAGCACTCGGGTACTAAAAAATACCCTACTACCGTGAAAAACTTTAAACGGAAAGACGTTCTATTCGATAGAGTTGTAGATATTGTCTATGATCATCATGCCATATTTCAAGATAAAGCCTATTTTGTTTTTTTTTTTTTTTTTAACATACGATAATTCAAACAAATTACGCAACCATTCACTGTTGTCTTACTAATAAATAGTGAAAAAATATTTGATGACCGTAATTTAATAATTATTTTACGCATTTAAATAATATAAGAAAGATAGAGAGAATAAAACACACTGTGTCTTTAGTTGGAAAACGTTTGCTAACAAAGGTAGCTCCTATGAGTCTCACTTACAGTATATATAATATTCAGTACAATAACTCTACATTTTTCAAATATTTTGGTATATTCTATGATGCTAAAACTAGATAACTACAAAATGTTCGATAGTAGGAACAAATTCAAATATGTAAAGAAATAAAACATATTATTTTGGTGACATGCTTGGAAAGGAATCTAACGTACAAAAAATTGCATCATAATAAAAATGATCAACAAGAAATAATTTAGGTATAACTGACTAATTTAAAAGCATTCGATTTTCGAATGATTTATTTGATTGAATAATCTTTTTTTTAAGATTATTTTTTACCTTGTTTACTGCATTTAAATTTAATTATACTACATATGGGGTAAGATGAAATTTTAAGCGAGGATAATAGGCACGAATGCGTTATGCCCGAGGAACTTGCTGCATTGAATAAGTTATTAAAGAATTCCCGCTTTTATTAACTTAAGTTTTTGCTCGAGGGCTTTTATATTATTTTTACGGCCTTTGAAGATTGAAACTATGAAGGTTTTCACCAAAATATTTGTACTTAATAGTGGTGATAAAAGAAAACCTAGGTTCTTATTAAAGTTTTTAACAGAAAATATATTTGAAGCGGTACCAGAGGCCCTATAAAGTTTTATTTTCATGATGTCTTTGTATTTTTATTAGCATACTTGCTGTCACCCGCGGTTTCGCCCGCGTAGCGGTAGAAATATACATTACGACCTATTCTCATACCATCCAAATATGCCTAAAAAAATCATAAAAATCGGTCGAGCCTTTCCAGAGGAGTTTGCAGACAAACATTGTGACACGAGAATTTTATAATATATTAGAATTTAGACATGGTACCTACTCTTTTTGTTAGTGTAAAAAAAAACTGAACATCTTTTTTAGTAGTAATTTTATTGATTTTTCAATATATAAACATCCAAGCTCATCGAGGCTTCGGGAGACCGACGGGCTGGGAGCTTTTTCCGCTAACGCATAAGCTTGGCCTTCCAAAAAGGGAACACTTCCAGCCTGTTGGGAACCTTGCCTATCGACAGCAGCGAGGGCTTTGAGGATGTTTTCTATATATATAGCTTGTATTTAATACATTGATTGTAAATACTTGATATATTATATAAATAAAAAATAAAAAAACAAATATAAAACGCGTCTTCTCTTAAGCCAACTGGCATAAAAGTAACTACTTGCCCAAACAACTTTTGCAGCGTTACCAAACCTACTAATATTATAAAGCAGAAGAGTTTGTTTGTTTGAATTCGCTAATCTCAGGAACTACTGGTTCGAATTGTAAAATTCTTTTAGTGTTGGATATCCCATTTGTCGTGGAAGGCTATAGGCTACTTTTTATCCCGGGATAACATAACGCGGGTGAAACCGCGGGGCGGAAGCTCGATATTTATATAATTCTTAACAATAGAAATAACTTTAACAAAAAATAAGCCTTACTTTCTATGACAAATTAAAAATTACGGTTTACATTTACAATGACCAATTTTCTTATAATTACCCGGAAATAAATTCAGGAGATATTTTTTTATTAACAAATTCAACAGGAAAAATTTGAACAAGGAAATAAAATATTATAATTGCTTCAGTTCCATTTTATTTAGCAAAATGAAGTTCTTCATGAAAAAAATGTGTTTTTTGGTACTAAATAAAGTCTAGTAACATTAGATTTATCGGTCCAAAATTAGCCTTATCTAATTTAAATAATAATTATCTAAATTAATAATTAATCACTATATAATCGACCCCATTAAGCCCAACAACGTAAGATCTTTTTACCTAAAAATGCGTAAATAGACCCTTACTATTAGCATAAGAATTTCATCACAGAAGCGGCTGGGCATCGCTCAATGTCCTGCAGAATCTCATATCCGGACCGGACCCGGGACGTTTAAGGGTTACGACAGACGTAAACTATTGAATCGCCCTATTTTTGGAATTCTTTGCTATGGTATACTTTATGTGAATGCGTAGGTACCATGACGTTTTGTCAGAATTATCTTTTCTACTTAGGTTATATAAGAAAAAAAAACATTCGATTGCGAGTTGGACTCGAGTGATTAGTTTATTTACGCTATAAGATTGTAATTGGGTCATCTGATTCTAAATATATTCCAAAATTCATCGTTTGACGTGCAAGTTTTTTCTCGTTTTTTCATGGGATGTACGGTATCCTAAAAAGTATCAAACTGAATTTAGTTTTACGAAAAGGTATATAATTATGTATGTAACAGACTCGTATACAGGGTTAAGAGTAGTAGGTAAATACAGAAAAATTTACGAACAACTCTGAAACGCTGACAGCTTAACTGAACAATTAAAACTTTACAAAGTGATAAGCCAAAAATGTATTTCAATGACAAATCCCAAAACCAAAATTTGCTTTTTAATAATTTGTCATAGGTACGATTAAACGATTTAATTAAAATGTAAATTTAAACAAAGTAAATTAAGCAAACTATATTTACTAGGCTCAAAATTCTAGAGCAACATGTTGCATCCACAATTTACCGGGTTAGGTCCAAATATCCATGTACACAAATTTTGTAACAAATTCGATACCGCCATTATCCACGAAAGTTTCCTTCCCCACATCGATAGCAGTTACCATAACTTCACTATTTACTTCCGCATATAACCAAAACACGCCCAAATATTCCATTTAATAAGGCACCTAATCGACCCAATTCCCAAATTGATTCCATGCCAAAGAACGGGAAACTATGGGTAGGCCGAAGATGTTTTCCTTGCTAATAGAACGACAAACATCCATCGATGTAGAGGGATTGCTTGTCATCTGTCAGAATCCCTTTCCACCCTGAGTTTCCCAAAGGGGCCGCGTAGATAAACGTGATATTACAATGTCGCTAATTTTTCTCGTATACATAGCATTTTTTTTTAATAAAACCATCTCATATTGAGAACTAAACAAGCTATGGCTAGGTTAGATAACGTTTTTATTTTCATAAAAAAAAACTCGCATGCAATATTTAGTAATATCGTTGATACAAAAACATTGAATGCAGTGTCTATAAACATATTTTATGAAATTTAATTAATTACCTACGTACAAAATTATTTCTTTTTTTTAATACTTTTCTTCCCAATTATTATAACATTTATATTTAGGTATAATTATTTTGATTTTGAAAATTAATAAATATTAAGGAGTTATATTTTCCATCATCAGCTCCACGACACGAGATGATGAGTGTCAAACGCAAATACTTGAATAGTTTAAGAAAATATAAAAAACACATTATATACAGCAGTCTATAGAATTATCCCCTAACTCCTAATTAACAAGGAGTTGTACCTTCCATAAGCAGCTCACCTGAATAACTCAAAGGAACATAAGTAGTGGTCTATATGAGCCTATAAATATTTAAAGAATTATCTACTAACTCCTAATAGTTAAGGAGTTATATTTTCCATCATCAGCTCCACGACACGAGATGATGAGTGCCAAACGCAAATACTTGAATAGTTTAAGAAAATATAAAAAACACATTATATACAGCAGTCTATAGAATTATCCCCTAACTCCTAATTAACAAGGAGTTGTACCTTCCATAATCAGCCCACCTGAATAACTCAAAGGAACATAAGTAGTGGTCTATACGAGCCTATAAATATTTAAAGAATTATCTACTAACTCCTAATAGTTAAGGAGTTATATTTTCCATCATCAGCTCCACGACACGAGATGATGAGTGTCAAACGCAAATACTTGAATAGTTTAAGAAAATATAAAAAACACATTATATACAGCAGTCTATAGAATTATCCCCTAACTCCTAATTAACAAGGAGTTGTACCTTCCATAATCAGCCCACCTGAATAACTCAAAGGAACATAAGTAGTGGTCTATACGAGCCTATAAATATTTAAAGAATTATCTACTAACTCCTAATAGTTAAGGAGTTATATTTTCCATCATCAGCTCCACGACACGAGATGATGAGTGTCAAACGCAAATACTTGAATAGTTTAAGAAAATATAAAAAACACATTATATACAGCAGTCTATAGAATTATCCCCTAACTCCTAATTAACAAGGAGTTGTACCTTCCATAATCAGCCCACCTGAATAACTCAAAGGAACATAAGTAGTGGTCTATACGAGCCTATAAATATTTAAAGAATTATCCACTAACTCCTAATAGTTAAATTACATCATTTTACTACCAAGGGTAGCCTTGATGTTTCCAAACAATTTCTTATGTTAGACAATGTTGTAATGAATTACTCGATACTGGGGGAAGGTGGAGGGATAATATTATAGCGGTACATTTGTTTTGTCTGTTTGAAGGGTGCTTCCTCTAGAGGGTGACATTTGAGCTCCAACCTCAATAAATATCATTTTCTTTTAACTTGAACTTAGTTTGTATATAAATATTGTAAAGTAAGTAAGTAAATGTTTATTGAAATAGCTGTGTGTAAGTAATCTTGTGGCATTTGTATAAATAAATTGTTTGTCTGTGTGTTTGTTTATCTGAAATGTATGCTTTCCTATGCCATTTAGATTGCAATGAAGCATTGGTGAGTTGTTGTACGATATTACGACGTACTGGGAATTACCTACCTAGTTTTGAAATAAAACTTTTATTTAAATAGCGTAAATCAACTGTATTGCGCTGCTTCACTTTCATTCATTTTGTGCCCGATGCGCGACACGCCCTTTTTGTCTATTTTGCGCCTCCGGCTTAGGTTATCGTAGAGTTTTATTATCAACTAGCTTCTGCCCGCGGTTTCACCCGCGTTCCCGAGGGATCTAATGTTTTCCCGGGATAAAAAGTAGCCTATGTGTTATTCCAAGCTATAATCTATCTTTGTGCGAATTTTCATCCAAATCCGTTTATTAGTTTTTGCGTGAAAGAGTAACAAACATACATCCATACTCACAAACTTTCGCATTTATAATATTATACCAGATTCCGCCCCGCGGTTTCACCCTCGTTCCCCAGAGATCATATGTGGATAAAAAGTAATCTATGTTTTTTTCCGTACCATAGGCTATCTGCATACCAAATTTCATCGCGATCGGTTTAGCGGTTTAAGCGTGAAAAGGTAACAAACAAACAAACTCACTTTCGCATTTATAATATTATAGTTAGGATTAGGATAGGATTATAGTTGGTTATAGTTAGGAAGTAAGGATTAAAAAAACTGTAGCTGTCTCTATATAATCTATATCTAATATCTTATAACTTGTTATTTCTTGTAGGTATATTTTAGATAGTTCATCTAGAGAGAGTAAGTATTTACCAGTAGAGCTTAGTAAATACTTCAGTATTCTTACTAAGTATTTATATCTTATTTATCTACTTTACAGTACAGTAGGTATACATAAGCCGATAAAAACCGTCGAAACATGAATATGTAGCTATTGCTAGTCAAACATGAATGTTTAATTAAATAAGTGAAGTCATATCATTAAATACTGGATTATTTTATCTAAGTGTTTATTGTCTTTAAAATTTGAATATTTGCCTTGAAAAATCTATTACACGCTGTGGAAAATGCTACAGATAATGTTTGAATTATTTTTGTACACCTGCGTATGACATGATAAAATTTCGTAATGATTGAAAAATATTTAAGGAGATTCAAATATAATGACATGTTACACTCATTCTATAAACGGTGTAAGGGACAGCCCTCCGCAGACTAATAGGGTGAATTTATGAAAATGAAAATATTTTTTATTCAAATAGGCCTTCACAAGCACTTATGAATAGTCTGACTCTAACGCACGGTTCGGAAGGTTGCTTTTACTGAGAAGAGCCGGCAAGAAACTCAGCAATTACTCTTTTCAAAACCAACTCAGATTCATTACATCAAATTATTTATCTAGTCTCACTGACAATATGTGTGTGTTATATGACAGTAAGGAAAAAAAATATATCAAAATTATGAGTAACTTAGTAAACAAATGGATTGCAAACTTAAGCAGACCAGCCCCCACAAGCAGCACCTGTTCACAAGTATGACGCATGTGGCAGCCATCGCCCTCCTCGCACATATTATAGGGAAGTGAGCGACCCGCCACACGACGCCGCCGCAAGCAAAGACCCCAAAGTGAGCATGACTAACTTAAGCTTACTACAAATAATACAAACAGAAACTATTTCGAGAACTACGAATTATAACACACATACACGTACGTATTTAGTATATTATATTAGGATGTTCGGTACATGAAATTATTTCCGAAACGACATGGGAATCCAATAAGCCTGATTTGTTTGATTACCTCATACGCAATGTATCGCTACCGTGGCAAAACGCACGTAACGAACTGCAGCGCAGCGAGCCGTCGTCGGCCGCCCTCCCCGTGTCGAGAGTATTTCAACATCCATTGCTGTTTTTATTTTTTTTATTTTAGTTGTTTTATTTACAGAAATGGAGTGTTGTGTACAAAGAATTTAATTTTACATTGAAATAAAGGAATAGTAACTGAAAACACGATAAAAAATATGAAAATTTTCCGGAGGAATATGACTCAAAATAAGGAGCTGAATCCACCCTGTCAGTTTATTCATTTATTCCTTTGTGTGCCATACCCAGAGGATTCGAATTTTACCCTATTATTGTGGTAACTCTGAAAAAGATAATAATTAACGTAGGTAGGTATATACCATAGATAAAGAATTATTATGGATTCAACTTAATTTATATAAATAAATTGAAAATTTATTAAAAAACACTCAACCTGTAATAGGTTGAGTGTAATAATAATATATTTTTTTTATTTTCAAAAACAAACAAACAAAGAAAGAAGCTTAAAAAATATCTAATGATAAAAAAAGGATATGCCTAGATTTAAGCAATCAAAAATAGAATATTGCAGACATATCACACGTAATGGAATTTAACCAAACACCACAACAATGTTCAGTATATCTTATTTATTCTACATAATATATCAAATACCTCTACCTGCTTTCCGTTATCATTAGTGAGATTTCGCAATGGCGATAGGCACATTGTTTTTGCAGATGAACTATTCGTTGGTTATTAGTATTTGTGTTCGTGTCAGTGAGTCTCGTTAAAAGGTATGGGTTCTATAACTTTGTCTTTAATTCAAATTCGAGTAATTTCAATTTGGTCTTAACCAATGGTACTATTTATTATTTCATCTACATTTTTGTTATCTCTGTGTGTGTTTATATGAAAGCAAATAAGAATTTTGTAAATTTCTTAGTTCTTATGAGTTGTTTTTCGTTTCATGCAAAGTTTTCACTGTTGGTTTTGTAAAAGAAATAAGTGACTATCAACATTTATTTTTAATTGTTTACAGTTAATTATATCCATGTATGAAAACTTTAATCAAATTAAAGTTGGTTATGACGAAGAGGAAGACAGTTATCTTGGAGAAACTCCTCTCACACCTGGAGTTTACTACCCAAAAAACAGTAAGTAATTTAATTATTACAATAAATCTAAATACTATGCAATGTAAATCTGCAATGACCGGGATCTTAAAGACCTTAATGGACTGTGGTAATAAAATAAAGGTAAACCTCATTAAAATTTAATAATTTGGAATATGTATGACCTTCTTATTAAAACAACAAACAAAAGATTTATATTTTTTAAGATTTCAAAGAAAAAAAAACTACAGAAAGAATAATCTAAACTAAAGTTCCGCCTATTAAAATAGCTTTTTATCTACAGAACTCAAACATCATAAAAAACCTTTCCGACGTAAACCAGAACGATTCGTGTTCAAAAATGGAGAACTGAACATTGAAAAACATAACTTCAGTCGTAGACAAATATTCTCAAGATGTTTCATTACGATGGTCGAAGCAAGATGGAGGTGGACTCTAATCAACTTCTTCGCAGCTTTTACAGTAGACTGGCTATGCTTTGGTTTCATTTATTGGATGATTGCATTAGCCCATGGTGACCTCACTGAAGAACATTTGCCTCCTAACCAAAACGCAACAGCTTGGACTCCTTGCGTCAAAAATATCTACGGATTTACCTCAACGTTTCTCTTCAGCATTGAGGTTCATACAACCCTCGCTTATGGCAGAAGAGCTATTACTTTGGACTGTCCCGAAACCATAGTCACTATGTGCCTGCAATGCATTATCAGCTCTATTTTTCAAGCATTTATGGTTGGAATATTAATTGCAAAATTAACCAGACCAAAAGCCAGGACCCAAACAATACTTTTCAGCAAACAAGCTGTCGTCAACTTACGAGATGATAAATTCTGTATGATATTCAGAGTTGGTGATATGAGGAAGTCTAGGATATTGAATATTCAAGCTTCAGTGTACGTGTTAAGGTTTGATACCGGCTACGATGATGCCAATAATTATGAGCAGATCGAATTGAAAGTTGAATCGGATGGATGTGAATCTACTTTTTTTCTTTGGCCTATATCATTGATACATGTTATTGATGAAACAAGTCCCTTATATAGCTTATCAGCAGCTAATTTGCTTTGTTGTAAAATGGAAATTATGGCTGTTTTTGAAGGAATAATTGAGTCTACAGGTCAGCCTGTTCAAGCAAGGTCGAGTTTTACTGAAAATGATATTACATGGGGTCACAGGTTCGTTCCTATGGTTACTGATGATCAGGATAAAAATCAGTATGATGTTGATTTTTCAAAACTATCCGAAACAGAGCATTTTGATACTCCGTTATGTTCAGCTAAAGAATTTGAATCAGTTTTAATGTTATTTAATTCTGAGGTAAATAAAGACTGAGTGACAATTCTAATTTTGTAAATAGATTTACTTATTTACGGGCAATTTATTTATATTTATACAATACAGTGGTAAAATATTAGACTATTATTAAGTTACTTTTTAGTAGAGCAGCGAAAATATATTTTCATTTCGCTAGGGACTGTGAACTAATTTTATATAATCAAATTGCGAGGGTAACGAGTAAAAATGCAGCTTATAGAATAACCTACACCCACGGCAGCGCCTACGAGCGGGCGGCTTGAATTTTTATTAGTCTCACACCTTCTGCCATCAAATTAATGTAATATTTATAAAACCGTCGATATGCATGATTCTATTTCAATTGAAAGGTGATTTTATTAATGATCTAATTTTTAATGATCTATCAATATTTGCTCAAAATACATAAAAACAAAACGTATTGTTTTTTTTTTAATATTTTAATCTCATCTCATTTAATTCACTTAACTTTTTTTCAAATTATTTCATAAATTTAATTTCCATTTACGACCAATTAAATTTTCCAAAATAATCTTGTCTTCATTTACAATGAGTTGAACAATAAAGCAAAAAATAATAATAATAATAATGCTACCGAATTGAAAACCTCCTCCTTTTTTTTTAAGTCGGTTAAAAAAAGAAGTGAACTGAGGAAAGTTCATCACAGTGCTACGTGTAGGTATAGATTTAAAGGACTACCAAATTCACCCCAAAAGAAGTTCCTATCGATTGTAACATTAATAAGAACGTAAAGCTTTTTCATCAAGAGGCTTCCGGCTACTAGGACCGCAATAAACTGGAACCACGGTCCCAGCTGCCGGATTCATTTAATTAGATTTATTCTTCCGGCGACTGGGACCACCCATAAATTAATAGTAAAATTTATTGTTCAAGCCAAAACAGTACAGTCAAACGAAAAAATGTTTTATGTAAGTAAATCCTAATCCTTCCTAACTAATATTATAAATGCGAAAGTGAGTTTTCAATACATTAATAAAAATTAAATCCATCTGGTGCATGATTGAAAGCCCAACTTAGTTGACAAATTCCTGTCAACTGAGGAGATATTTCCAAATAAACGTATCTAATAAATTAAGCAGCAACACTCAACAAAGTTTAAGTTACTAAGCAGCTACTGTTCCGAGTACTAACTAACGGAGGAGATAAAGTGTTCACAATTAATTAACAAAACTCCAACTATGCTCCTCAACTAATTTAATCTAAAATGAATGTACAGACTGGTATTGAAGTTTTCATTGAAAATAATTTCCTAAGGAGAGGTCTTGATATTGATTTGTTTAAGTTGTCTTGAGTAGTTGAAAGTGACAAGAATTTTAGATCAAGTTTATTGATGGGTTTAATTATAAAGTTTCTATTACTTAGACTAGGTTTTACTATAGAGACGCTTATGTTTGACCACATTTTTCCGTGGTAAGTGATGTTGTGGTCGAAGGTGACAAACAGTAGAAAGGAACTGGCTCTGGAGAGCAGCTACCATAACACACCGACAGTACTTGGCAACAGGGTGGTAGCCAGTAAGGTGGGTACTACTAACAAATCTTTGGTTGCCTTCATTCTACATCATCAATATCACTAACACTGATCCACCATAAATAATCCTCATTTTGACTTTACGCAGCTATATGTTATTAGGTGTATGATTAATTGTGGATTTTATCTATGCTCATATTTTTGTCTCTAAATTAATTTTACTGTGGTAAAAAAACATATCCTGCTCCAACGTGGATGGACATGGTATATTGGTTCAATATATAAAAAAAAAAACTTAAAATAATTACAGCAGGCAATTCGTATTTAATATTAGCACCGGCATTTCACTGTCTTCAAAAGACCTTCGCCTGAGAGGTAAACTATTCGTAAACGGAGATCTTAAACTTTGCTAATAAATTGAAACAGGCACTTTTACTCGAATAACTTTTTCAGTAGAAATAATTTTGCTTTTTTAGTAAAGATTATAGAGATAGGATAGAGGTCACTTAACATTGATGATATTCCGCTTTAATCCCACTATCCTAACTAATATTAAAATAGCGAATGAGAGTTTGTTTGTTTGTTACTAAACCTAAACCGCTAAACCGATCGCAATGAAAGGTACGCAGATTGCCTATGGTATGGAGAAGTACATGGGCTACTTTTTTCTCGGGAACGCAGGTAAAACCACGGGAGCAACTAGTAATAGTAATAGCATATAGCTCTAGTAATATTATTTTATAATATAAATCCGAATGTTTGTAAGTTTGTGAATCAATCACGCATAAATGGGTAAATGGATTTGGGTGAAACATGGTACCTGGAATAACATATAGTAAGGTACTTTTTATCGCGGAAAACGTAAGATATCACGCGCGTGAAACCGCGGGGCAAGCTAGTAAAACACAAACATGAATGACAATTAATATTTTAACAAACTCGGCAAATATATCTGCAACTTAAGGTGGTATTTAAAATTGATAATTGATTTTTTCGACATTAAACAGCCTGACGTGAGCTTCAGGAAGCTTCCGCCAGTGTTGAACGTTGCAGTAATAGAGTACGTGACCGTATCGCACGTGTAGACTTCTATTTGAGTTTTATTGATAAATCGGATTCTTTTGTGGATGGTTATAGCGGAAAAAGGTTGATTTTCGTTGAGGCTGAGTAGGATATTGTAGTGTAATATTAATAAGTATTTAATTACTGCTATTATATATCGATACAGATCAGATTCATTCTTCCATAAATATTATATTGTTTGTTTGTTTTTCACGATAGATTCTTCGACCCGCCTACCTGTCTGTGTAGGCAAATAAGCCCACGAGGTTTCGTGTAGGCTCTTAAACTGTAAATGTAATTTATTATTGTAGGTAAATTTTTTTTTCAGTCAGACTAGAATATTAACAGGGTTTTTTTTAAATTAAAAGTTTGACAAGGAGATAGTCCTGATGGAAAATGGTCAGCGCCGCCTAGAGACAGCAGCACAACGATACCAGAAGATCTTTTTTACGTCTTTTCCATTTTTGAAGAACCCTATTTCGTAGTGCTGAGGTAAAACCATATAATAAGAACATCCAACTGAATCTTTTCGTGGATTTTTGTGATTATGGAATATGTTTTGAAAATAATTAAATTGTTGAGTTTGTTGCCGAATTTTCTCACCAAAAGTAACCTTGCTAATTAGGTATAACTTGTTGTAAGTTCATCATCAACATTATGAGTAAGCTAGCTACCCCGGCGGTATCACCCGCGATCCCGAGAAAAAAGTAACCAACGTCCCTCTCCATACCATAAACTATCTAACATACCAAATTTTACCGCGATCATCGGTTCGACGGTTTAGGCGTGAAAAGGTAACAGTCAGAATTACTTTTGCATTTCTGATATTATTATAGTAAGAATCGATAGCATCTTCTTTGGCGGTGTAGTACTAAATATACAAAACAAGAGTCAAAACATCATTATTGACATGAAACTAAATGCAAAGATAATAATTAAGGCGGAGGAGACGTGACGTGCGCTAATATTGTACGTGATCCTACCTTAAAACTGAACGTGAGACACAGTTCCAGCCATGACGAGTCTGTGAGATAAAGGAAATGGTTGACACGATTTTTAGATCTGACTTTTGAGTGTCAAATTTTTGTTTCTTTTACGTTTCTAATAAAGAAAATATATACATAAATACTATATACCGCCTCGCGGTTTCACCCGCGTTCCCGAGGTATCTTATGTTTTCCAGGGATAATATGTAAGCTATAGCCTTCCTCTATAAATGGACTATCCAACACTAAAATAATTTTTCAATTCGAACCAGTAGTTCCTGAGATTAGCGCGTTCAAACAAACAAACTCTTCAGCTTTATAATATTAGTATTGATAAGTGCTACCACCTGCTGCTCGTAAAATCAATAAAAACATTCAAAACTTACATACTTATCGACGTAAAACAGATGAATAGAAACTTAAAAATGGGTATTTTAGTGTTTTTCGATGCATAGAATCAGAATTTAGGCATTAAAACAGAAACCCAAAAAAAAATCATTCACCTTCCCTATTCCTAATTATCTGGGGAGAATGTACTTAGTATGCTTACATATTCCGTTTAACCGTTTCTTCCGACATCTCATTTATTACCTTTTATAACCGACATCAAAAAAGGAGGAGGTTCTCAATTAGTCTATGTTTTTTTTTTGTATGTTTGTCACACGATTACTCCACCAATTCTGAATCGATTTTGATCATTTTTTTTTCGTTTGGTAGGTCATACTTAAGAGGTGGTCCCATATAAATTTTATTATGATCTGATTATGGACTTTGACGATATGACGGAATTCCTGAACGAAAAGGAGCACGAATGTCGAGATTGAAATATCTGAATAGAATAGAGTAGAATAGAATAGAATAGAATAGAATAGAATAGAATAGAATAGAATAGAATAGAATAGAATAGAATAGAATAGAATAGAATAGAATAGAATAGAATAGAATAGAATAGAATAGAATAGAATAGAATAGAATAGAATAGAATAGAATAGAATAGAATAGAATAGAATAGAATAGAATAGAATAGAATAGAATAGAATAGAATAGAATAGAATAGAATAGAATAGAATAGAATAGAATAGAATAGAATAGAATAGAATAGAATAGAATAGAATAGAATAGAATAGAATAGAATAGAATAGAATAGAATAGAATAGAATAGAATAGAATAGAATAGAATAGAATAGAATAGAATAGAATAGAATAGAATAGAATAGAATAGAATAGAATAGAATAGAATAGAATAGAATAGAATAGAATAGAATAGAATAGAATAGAATAGAATAGAATAGAATAGAATAGAATAGAATAGAATAGAATAGAATAGAATAGAATAGAATAGAATAGAATAGAATAGAATAGAATAGAATAGAATAGAATAGAATAGAATAGAATAGAATAGAATAGAATAGAATAGAATAGAATAGTTTATTTTGCTCGAAACTGTGGTATACATTAAGGTCTTATTTTAATTACAGTATGTTCTCACCTTTCACCAGTAACTGGCATGCAAAATTTTTATAAATTTAAAATAATTATATAAATATAGACTCTGCATTTTATACAATATTAAGCATTTTAATTATACAAATTTATCCAACCAAGTACAAATTTCAATGACTTATATGCAAAAAATTTATTACAAATAAAAACAGACAGCAACAATACACAAAACAATCAATCACATTATAATCCATTTCAATACAATAGTCATTCAAAATTTATATTAATATAAATAAAATACCTCCTAATTGTATGAATTTAAATGAATTTCTGCATTTACCTATTTAAATATTCATCGATCGAATAAAAACATGCTTGAAATAGCCATTTTTTAAGTTTTTGTTTAAACAGACTTAAGGGTACTTTTTTTAGGTCCTCTGGAAGCTTATTATAATTTTTTATAGCCATTGGGTAACTGTTTCTGTAGTATAGCGTCGTTTTCATTTTTGGCAGCATTAGCTTATTAGGATGTCTAGAATTAAAATTACATGTTTTTGACATTTTTGTAAATAAAAGTGGATGCGACTTTACAAAATTGCATATTTCGAAAATGTATAAAGAAGGAACTGTGAGTAGATTATGCTTGAGAAAAAGCGGTTGGCAAGATTTAAGACTGTCGACATTTAATTTCATTTCAAATTTCAATTTGATTCAATATTATCGATAATTATTATTGATAGGCATATCCTCGATCATTCAATACACATAAGAAACTAAAAATGGAAAAATAAAATTAACATTTAACAAAAAAGTAAAACTGGTTTGCACTAAAAAGTATAAAATAACGATATTAGAACTCGTTCTGAAGTCAGGGAAGGAAAAGCACATGTTCCAGAATCTCAAATTCTTTCGCTGACTTCAAAACGAGTTCTAATATCGTTATTTTATACTTTTTAGTGCAAACTAGTTTTGAAGTAGGTTTTACTTTTTTGTTAAATATTAGTTTCTTACCATAACTTCTTACTCGTATCATTCTTCAAACAATATTTATAAAAACAAAAATTATATACTTCAATAGACAATAACACCCAGAATCAAACAGACAGGATTTAGACCCACGACCTGTGGCGTGATAGATAGGGTATCTTACCAACCACGCTAACTAACCAGTCTATTAAACCCTATATTTGAACTACATTTCTCCATGGTTCGATAGTTATACAACTTCTCTTCGACCTTATTCAGCTCCCTGCAGTCTATTACATAAATAATTTATTTTTCTATCAGCGTCTGTGTTCCAAACAACAGCTTATTTTTAATGTAAATAGAGTCAAAATTGGCATGAAGGTGTTCCGGTACAAAAGGGAAGATGTTCCTTATGAAAATTTGATTAAAATAAAAGGTTTTTGCTTGCATGGTGACGTGATGACAGGAGTAGAGTATTTGTTAAATTGGTTTATGTTGAGGGATGTTTTGAAGTTTATCCGGGTTGAATTTACGAGGGGTCTTTTTATAGTATCTAGTGTAAAATATGGTTTACTTGCTTCCGCCCCAGGGTTTCCCGCGTTCTTTATGTTTTCTCGGGATAAAAAGTAGCCTATATGTTATTCCAAGATATGACCTATCTATGTGCCAAGCTTTATCCAATTCCATTGAGCCGTTTATGCGTGATTGAGTCACACACAAACATAAGATCCCTCGGGAACGCGGGTGAAACTGCGGGGCGGATGCTAGTAATATTATAAATGCGAAATTAACTCTGTCTATTACCGTTTTACGTCTAAACCGCTGATCCGCTCACGATGAATTGGTACGCAGATAGCTTATGGTATGGAGAGGGACATAGATTACGTTTTCCTCAGGAACATGGGTAAAACCGTGGAGAGAAACTAGTTTGTTATACAAACAGTTCACAGAAATCTCCATGTATCTGGAAACAGAAGCCGGTTTAGACTAACGCACTAATGGATATGCCTGGTCACTGGATGTTGAACTAACATGAGTACTGGCGTTGATATAGTGCAAGTTGATACTGGATAATGGTCGCTTATCAACGTTTTATTTGGTCAATTCTATACAATACATATTGGTACTAGCTGTCCCCTGCGGTTTTACCCGCGTTCCCGAGAAAAAAAGTAGCCCATGTCCTTCACCATACCATAGGCTATCTCCGTACCAAATTTCATCGCAATCAGTTTAGCGGTTTAGGGGTGAAAAGGTAACAAACAAACTCACATAAGCATTTATAATATTGGTTAAGATAGGAAGTTAGGATTAGGATAGTTAGGATAATATTAGTTAAAATTAGGATTACTTACGAACCCGTACCAGTTAATAGCACCCTAACAAAGACGCTAGACGCTGCCCACCGGGGCCTGCCGGTAATCTAGGTTGAAACCTGTAATTATCCCATCATCTTATTTACCCTACATATTCATTATTCATATCCTAATTTGTTATTCTAGATTTGTTATTGTTACTCAATTTACTCTGTGATGACTAAATGAATTTGTATAAAATTGAAACAGATTATACTTTTAAATGCATTGGAACGCGAGTAAACCCGCGGGATAGGAACTGGTTAATTATATACTTTATTTAGTCGTAAACAAACAACAAAGCTTGTCGTAAGACAGTGTTGAAGCCAAGATATTTTGGATCACTGACAAATTTAATCTCCACTCCTATTTATCTCGAAAGTGGTAGGCAGAGGACATCCTGTCTGAACATATGTCGTGAGACATCTGTCTCAGTGTTGAATAAGTTTACCTTTTGTGTATAAATTCAACATACCAACGTAACTCGAACATTGACGATCGCTCGTGCAGATAATCAATATACAGGATGATTTTGTTATCACTGGCAATACTTGCAAGGGTGGAAGTACTCATTAAAATGAACAACTTTTATAATGGGACTATCTGTGAAATCATGAAAAAATTATCAGCTGTTCCATACAAAAGTTCAATACCTACTCGACCAAAATGTATGAAGCAACCGTATTATTTTACGCGATATCCGAGTTAGCCCTATAATAAAAGTTGTTCACATTGATGAGTACTTCCACCCCTGCAAGTATTGCCAGTGATAACAAAATCGCCCTGTAGTAAACTACACATAATCAAGTTCGTGAATCAAACTTTAAACCTCTACCCAAGCTCTGAACTATTTAAACACCATAGCGATAAAATCAAGACATAACAATAAACTCAATTATACATTACAAATGTACATCTTTACTACAGAGTACCTGTTACAGTAACAACTCAATTCCCATAAGACGGTATTCAAAAGTTCACAACTACACAGTTACCCCATAACTCATACAATACGTCATTTACTGAACTATTTGTAACTATGGGGTCCAAACTATGTCGCAAGCATACCATTGAAACGGAAACTATCCATGCCAAGTCTAATATTGTATCGGCCGTTTTTGTTTAAGAATTTATTAATATCCGAAACTAGTTCTGTTTGAAAATTGTTTTCAGTTTCGAATGGAATTGAAATGGATTTCATTAGTTCGATGAAATGTTTGGCGGTTCTATTCGGACGACTTCGGGATCGATGACATAGACTTTGTATGTTATGTTACATTTTAGCATTGAATTGTATAGAATGCATAACTTTGGATAGTTTGTCTTTTAGATAAGTTGTAATATCGACTTACATTTGAGCTTACAATTATTATTATTTTTTATTTTTTTTTACTTTGTATAGGCTTGTGTTTGACCACAATCTCACTATGGTAGGTGATGATGTGGCCGAAGGTAAGCACACAAAGCCTAGAAGGATCTGGCTCTCAAGTGCAGCTGCCGGAACATACCAAAAGGTGTTTGGCGACAGATTTTCAACTTGTAGGTGGTAGCCAGCCAGTCGGGTACTACAAAGTACCCTACCACCGTGCAAACAAATATTCCGTACCTCAAAAGGAAAACAGGAACCCTTATAGCATCACTTCGTTATCCGTCTGTCTGTCTATCCGTCAAGACCCTTTTTCTCAGGAACGCGTGGAAGTATCAAGTTGAACATGTATAACATCAACAATCTTCGAGACTCGATTCCCGTGATGTATGAACTATCTATATATAAGTTTGTACGGAACCCACGGTGCGCGAGTCAGACTCGTACTTGACTGGTTACTTAAATGTTTAGTACCATACATAGGTATTATTAGTAACTGAAGTAAATAATGCATAATGTAAAAGATAATGTAGATCAAATTAAAAAAATATTGTACTTCAAAACAATGGTGTGTTCCGGCAGCTGCACTTGAGAGCCAGATCCTTATAGGCTTTGTGTGCTTACCACCTTCGGCCACATCATTACCTACCATAGTGAGATTGTGGTCAAACACAAGCCTATACAAAGTAAAAAAAAAACACACACAATTTTATTTATTTACCTTATTTGAGGTTGGTGCCAATTAAGCTAGACCTCTAAATTGTATGAGCGCCGATACAACTCAGAGCCTTTATTAATTGGCGTAATTATGTATGTATGGGGACAGCCTCTTTTTGCCATTTTTTTTTAATATTGGAGTTGATTGAATGAAAGGTAAATTGCGGTTTTCGATTTATGACGTATTAAAAACAAACTACTAATTAGATCTCGTTCAAACCAATTTTCGGTGGAAGTTTGCATGGTAATGTACATCATATATTTTTTTTAGTTGTATCATTCTCTTATTTTAGAAGTTACGGGGGGGGGACACACATTTTACCACTTTAGAAGTGTCTCTCGCGCAAACTATTCAGTTTAGAAAAAAATGATGTTAGAAACCTCAATATCATTTTTAAAGACCTATCCATAAACACCCCACACTTATGGGTTGGATGAAAAAAAAAATTTTGAGTTTCAGTTCTAAGTATGGGGAACCCCCTAAATTTATTGTTTTTTTTTTCTATTTTTGTGTGAAAATCTTAATGTGGTTCACAGAATACATCTACTTACCAAGTTTCAACAGTATAGCTCTTATAGTTTCGGAAAAAAGTGGCTGTGACATACGGACGGACAGACAGACAGACAGAAAAAGTTGAAAATTAAAGGGTGTCCCCATACATACATAGTTACGCCAATTAATAAAGACCTCTGAGTTGTATGGGCGCTGATACAATTTAGAGGTCTAGCTTAATTAGAACTAACCTCAAATAAGGTAAATAAATAAAATTGTGCATTTCCCGTGATGGACGAACGATGGACGAAGTTTGTACGGAACCCTCGGTTCGCGAGTCCGACTCGCACTTGGCCGGTTTTTTTTTTATACCGCTACGCGGGTGAAACCGCGGGGGACAGCTAGTAGGTATATAAACTTTGGACCTTTCTAAATACGTTAATGCACTTAACTCCATTTGGTAAAATTTGTGACTTAGCTCTATTGATTGGCCTCCAAAGCGACGATTTTAAAGTAAATCCAGATTAAATTAACAAAACCACAATGGAAAATTGTACGTAATATAATTATCTGTGTCTTTCCTTAGCATGTTAAATCAAAGTTGTGTCGTAATCGTAATGTAGGTATATCGTATTAATTACTTATACTTTCTACTGTCTCACATATATTATACCTACATAAGAAAAATATCCTTACATGAACACTCGTTGAAAACATTACAACGCCATCTTGTGTCAAAAATACATGACAATATAATATCTAAGTCATATAAACCAAATCACAAAGCAAAATCGAAATAGAAGGTAGTTATATAGTTTATTATATGTAAGTATTCCGTAAAGTTATTCGCATTTTTTTTTTATAATTTTTAAAAGACCGATCGAGTCGTTAGCACTTCCTGACTTTCTATTAAAATATTAAAATGACGATAACTTTTTTTTTGCAACATCCGATTTTAATGAAACAAAGCCTATATTCTGCCCCAAATAAATCTCTGTCTACACGTGAAAATTACATGCGAATCTGCTCAGTATTTCCAGAGATGTGCGTGAACAAACAGACAGACAGACAGATAGACAGACAGAAAATAATTCTAAAAATCACAGGTTTTTGTTCTATTACCCTTCTTTAGTTACCCCCTTTCTATTTTTATAACTTTTCTTCAATGTACAGACACACCGGACTCTACTGTTTTATTATAGTATAGATAGTTTGTAATATACAAATATATAAATTATTGAAATATAGAGGTGTCCTTTAAAAGGAAAAGTAACTAACACTCCGACGGTATAAAGAGAACGTACTATATCGGGTGATTGTACGGCATGCAACCCTATCCAACGAGGATCGTAAACTGGACCACCTAATGCACTCCATTCAGCTACTAAACTTATATTCTGAGGATATACAGCATTCGGTGAAGAATGACGTTTAAACAAAGAGATTAAACACTACTACTTTAAATGTGATTGAATGTGATTGACTAAATGTGAATGACTAAATGTGAATGACGAATTGGACTGAAGTATTTAGCGTTAAATTGTAAAGAGCTTTATTAAAGATAGCTTTTCGCCCCGCAGTTTCACCCGCAAACCCTTATTTTACCCCCTTAGGGGTGGAATTTTCAAAAATCCTTTTTTAGCGGATGCCTCAAAGTTAAAGTCAGTGTAGGCCCTAGGAGGGCACTTATGAAGGTCGAATTTACTGAAGTTACCACCGGTTCGGAAATCAGCCTTCAACTGAGAAGAACCTATATCATAATAGCTATCTGTATGCCAAATTTTAGCCCGATCCGTTCAGTGGTTTGAGCTGTGCGTTGATAGAGCAGTCAGTCAGTCAGTCACGTTTTCCTTTTATATATACAGAAGAAGATTTTAGGTTGCTATTTGAATGTATTCATGGCTTTTATTATGCACAACGAACATACAGAGAGGACAAAAGATAATTTATAATGAAAAATAATAAGATATTGATTAGCTTCAATCAATCTGTTTCACAAGTTCTCTCAACAATTTTATTTGACGAGAATTTTAAACTACTCGACGGGCCGGTTGGCGTGGTTGGTAAAATACCCTATCTATCACGCCGCAGGTTGTGGAGTCGATTCTCACTCAGGACAAACATGAACATGTCTGTTTGTCTTGAGTCTGGATGTTATTATTTATTATTTGTATGCATTTACAAAAAAAGGAGTTTATGTAGTATATCAGTTATCTGGCTTCCATATTACAAGCTCTGCTAAGTTTGGGGTCAGATGGCCGTGTGTGAGGAATAATGTCCCAGATTATTGTCCCAGAACTGCGGTACATATACGTTGTTTTTTTTTCTTTGTTTTTAATCAAACCTTTTAAATAGAAAAATGATGGCAAGACATAGAACACACTTAGCTTTATATCACACATTTTATCCTCGACAAATCACGTAAAAATCTAAATCCTGCAGCAGCGAAATTTTTCTAAAATTCTTCTCTCCTAAACATTCCTCTTTAGTAACTCCATGTACGTTGGGTTTTACGTCCACCACGTATCTCAGTACGCAGCTCTGCACTCTGCGCTGACTAAAGACCTCGATAAAGGGCTTAGCTCCGAATTAAAAATACACTTCATACTAATTTAATGGTTATTTGGACGGTAGAAGAATTTTATAAAAAGTTTAATAAAAAACGCACCTGAAAACATGAGAGATTTTTTCTTCTTCTAATAATATTGTCGGTATTTTTAGTGAAAATCTTTATTATTTTACTTATTTTTGTTTGGTTCTTAAAGGATATACTGCTTTTCAAAGTGTTAGTGTGGCAACTAGGTTTATCAACATCATTATTATCATTTTAACCTAAAATCTACTTGTCGATTGATTCACACATGGATTTTATGTGATTTCTAGTGTAGCTCTTACGGTTGTAACATCTTGATTGATGACAATTTACAAAATAAGTCGAACATCCTCATGACGTACTTACTCATATGCTAAACAAAATATTTGTCGCTAGTATCTGCAACTAAAGAAATATTATAATCTAAAACTTTTAAACCCACTTCATCTAAACGAAGACACATTATTTCAACATCACTTTTGCAGTTTTCAGTTTTTACTATAAACGTGTGAGCTCCAGTTCTCAATGTTGTGGCTTCAGAGCTGTGTTTGATACCTCCCAACGATTCTTTAATATCACTCCGTTCTAAGTTTTTGTCGTTTCTACATTAGTGGACGTAGTTAACTGATCGTGGTTATTCAAGTATCGTTCTTCATGTTGAAATTCTTTCAAGTCATATTTGATTTTAAGTTTTATTTGTTACTAGCTTCTCACTTCGCAGTTTCACCCACGATCCCCTACTTTACCCTCTTAGGAGTTGAATATTCTTATTCCTTGGGAATCTCTTTAAAAAATTTCTGCTTTTAGGTCTTGTCTTCTATCACCATATTATTATTATTGGGAGGGATCGAAAACCAGTTTAGGTTTATCTGTCACTGTGGTTATTATTAATACAATTTTTTAATACAAATGATGACACTTTTATTTTAAAAAAATGATGTGAAAAATGAAGATAAGATATAATTTATAATTATTATTGATCACTATATAAAATAAATTCTAGACATTTTTAAACATTAAACAACCCATTACACAAGAATCAACCTCCAACATTCAACCTTCCAGACCGACGGGCTAAACCAGCCCCGTGAAACATCGATCACGACACAGTTAAGATGTAACCGTAGAACACCGTGGGGTCTCTCAGACCGTGACCCATAAATAATATCGGTACGCGGCGTACCGTGAACCGCTTGAAATATAGACGCAATAAAGATCGGTACGTGTGTATCTATTGCATACATGTTGTATGTCGTAGGTGATGGGCGATTGGTCAAACGTCTAGTTGGACTATGCAAAAAAAAAAATTGCACTACCTACAGTCACAAATTCACCACGAGGAGCAATAATTTGATGTGCCCATTTAGGGACTAAACTGAATAAATGACTTTAACTCCGACTACGACTTTGACTTTGACATAAAGCCTAGAAGAGGCTTTGAAGCTCGGCTGTCAAAACGTAATGGTAAGCGTTTGGTGGCAGACTTTTAGTCATGGTTATGAGTTGCAATTTAAGAAAGACTAAAAACAGTTAATAACATTAGTTTTTGTTACGTCTATTTGTAAATAAAATGTAAATTAATTTCATGTTTAAATAAAGGTCTTCACTGTTCCATTTTTATTTATTGCTCTTATATGTATTTATTGGCATTCGAGATAAATCCTGAAATCCTCCAATAACCGCAACATTGATGTAACGTCCAATAGATGGAATTGTTGTGTAAGGAAGATGCGATTGTGAATTATAGGCGAAATATCGGAGGCTTCAGCACGGGTACGTAAAAGCTTCTACCCATTTGTGAGTGTAACGCTACTACCATTTCTACATTCATATTTATATAAAGATGTGATAGTTTTGCATAGTAGTGGACAATCTACCGAGAAAATATCTGGGGTTTTTTCTAGGTAAAGGGTTTCCATTTTTTTGCACATACCTACAAGGTTTTGCAGCGCAATTATAAATGTGAATGTTTGTATGTCTGGATGTTTGTGAATGAATCACGCATAAACAGCTGAATGAATTTGGATGAAATTTGGCACACAGATTGAATATATTCTAGATTATAGGACATATAGGATACTTTTTATCCTAGGAAAACATAAAGATCCCTCGGGAACGCAGGTGAAAACGCGGGGTGGAAGCTACTTAGCTTATAATGATTCAAATGACTTACCTATGTTTAAACACATTTGACCGTAGTATCTACCCATAGGTTTCAAATCAAATCGGTTTGCCTATGTCGATGCAAGACAAACATTCATAAAAACTTTCGCATTTATATAATAAGTAGGGTATTGGGATAAAGCTATAGTACTCAGAGATTCAAATCGTTAAATGCGCCCTTGCCATACATAAGGCGCTCGAAAATGTGTCATCTTTGGGAAGAGTAAGCTCACTCTTTCCATCGTAGTCGCTTGTAGGAAGCAATAAACGGTGCACGTTGCGCGCAATCATAAAACGTGAACTGTTTTTTGCCAGTGCATGGGCACATCTTATGATTTAAATCTCTGATAGTAGTCTCCCCAAAGGTCCGTCAGCTCAAACGTGGAGTTTATTAGCATAGCTTTGAGTTGAACCAACTTTGCCCTTTGCAAAACTGGTGCTGCAAGTTGTGCCTTATTTCACTAATGAAGTTATTCATGTAGATATAATGATTTTTAGAAATTGTGTCTATGGACCTTTGATATAATAATATATAGTTCAGTGTAGAGTTTTGTGATATATAAATGAATTATATGCATTCTCTTTTCTATGTCGGACTATCAATGCATACAACACTACCTCAAAATTTGTGGAAATATGAGTATCGTATCGCTGAGGCGACTACTTAGTGAGCAATTTTTCTCAAACAACTGATTTTATCCAGCGTTTACTTATTATATTGTACATTATTTTTATTTTTTTTTCCGTAATTTTATAGCAGTATAATTGTTTATTTTCATACGTTAAGTTTGTTCTTATATAGACGATACAACTTACTTAATTCTTCTGTTTTTCTATTTCTATTGGTGAGGACCTCTAAATGGCTCACACATTTTGTAAAACATGACTTAACTGATGTACAAGCTGTTGGTCTTCCAAATAAATAAATAAATATGGATGTAGAGAGAGGATTATGTCTTATCTGTGTGCAGCTAACACCTTCATTCCAAAAAAAAAATATTGTTTACTAGTTTTTTTTTCAGAGACAGTGTAAATTTTCCTCTATATATACTTCTAATTGGTCCCACAAAAATCACAAAATACATACAAAGTGCCCTGAACCAAATTTTTACAGATAATAATAATAAATATTCTGGGACATTATTCCTCACACACGGCCATCTGACCCCAAACTAAGCAGAGCTTGTACTATGGAAGCCAGATAACTGATATACTACATATACTACTTTTCTTTTGTAAATACATACATATTTAGATAATTACACCCAGACACAGGACAAACAGACATGTTCATGCACGCAAATGTTTGTCCTGAGTGGGAATCGAACCCACGACCTGTGGCGTGATAGATAGGGTATCTTACCAACCTCGCCAACCAAGATGGTTGAATTTTGATAAAATCAGTCCTACGACTTGATTACATCCTGGATTTAAGAAACTGCGAGTGTTGTTTGCTGAAAATTTAACTTCATCGCTATAATCTAATTTAAGATTGTTTACACAGGCTAAGTATTTGTAGAAAATATTTTGTTAAAATCTATAACTCCTAAAGAAATATATCAATACTACCATCCATTGCATACCCTCAAATATGTCAAGTAAGAACAGTAGTATTTTCCATTCGCTAGACCTGCCCATACCTCCGTATATAACCACTTTATATTTCATATTTCTCTGCAATAAAATTCACAAGTTCCCCCTTGTAACGAATGGATGCCGATAAATCATCGACAGACCGATCTTGATAGCAGAATATATATCATAGCATTTGCCTCCGACTTCGTCTGGATTCAGGAAGGTTTAAGCATCATGGACAATATATTATGTTCTTTGATAGTTTTTATTATTAGTATCTTCTGTTTTACTAATCGGTGTCAGTCTAAAAATATGAGACAGAAAAAAGCATTCATAGAAAAATACGTTAGAAAATGTTTTGTTTAAAATTTAGAAAGTTTTCATGTAGGATAACTAGTTTTATATTTAGTTTATTGTAAATTTACCTACAATGATAATCATAACAAAATGATACTTGTCAGAAGTGGGATTCGAACCCACGCCCACAGAAGTGGACTGCGACCTGAACGCAGCGCCTTAGACCGCTCGGCCATCCTGACACATCATTTGAATTGTGTATTATGCTATCATTTTCATTTTATTTACCGTCAGAATGAAGCATTTAAAGTCTATTTTTAGATAAAATCTTTCTCTCACGTTCCCTCAACACCACAGAATAAATATGTTCTTACAATGTGTAAATTTTGACAATAATGCAATTAATAATATTTAATGTAATATACTTAGGTTACTTCACTTAAACCCAACTTGTGCAGCTTATCAACTTATTGCTTATTATATTGTTTCCATATAAAACTTTTTCTTAAAAATGAAACATTTCAAAGAATTATAAATAAATAAATTATTTTAAGGCCCTAGGGGCCCCTAGGGGGATTATCTTCGACGTTTATAAGTGGCCACTTATGAACGTCGAAGATAATGAATAGTTTCCACCGGTCCGTAAGTCAGCCTTCAACTGAAAAGAACCGGAAAGAAACACAGCAAAATTACTTATTATTATTTTGGACCTTCTGACTACGTTGGCTATTTTTTCTATCAAATGTTAAACGATTTCAAAACAATATTATAAACATAAAAATAAATAAATATTTAAATATTTTCTTTTAGTTATAATATGCAAAAATAATGTCTATTGACTAAGAAGTAAATATTATAATGTATAGTAGCAAAGATTTACAGAGAAATACTTACAAATGAATAAAAATAATTATAATGAATTACTTATTAGTCAGAGATGGTAATCATGAATTATTATTTTGTAAACAAACTTGAATAAATTTGTTTTATCTCTAACTTCATACGGTATTTATTTTTACAGTATTGACATTCCTTTTTCAGAACATTAAAAACTAATAGAGTTTATAATTTTCTCCGCAGAAACAGTAAGTATTTTCTTTGCGACAACATTATTTCTACTGTTTGTTTTAAGCTTGATTGGGTGCACCCTATTTATTTTGGTCCCCATTTAGTCCACAAGAAAATTGGGATCCGTTAGCTGTATTTGGTGAGCTTGTTTTGTGATGAACGTTTTTATTTGCCAGCCGTGGGGAAAAATCTCAAAGATTAAAATGTCTGTCTACGAAAAATATATGAAAATGATTTATTCTCGTATTAAATTCAATTCATTGAAATTTTGAGGTGATGATAGCCTAGTGGTAGTGATGTCAGACGCCGCGGTGAAGGTCGTGGGCTCGAATCCTACAGTGAGCTTGAGCTTTCGGTGAAGGGAAACATCGTGAGGAAACCATAGCACGGTGGTAGGTAACTTTTTAACCGCCTGGCTGGCTACCCACCCTCAAGTTGAAAATCACCAATCACCTATTGGTGTGTTCCAGCAGTTGCACATGAGAGCCAGTTCCTTCTAGGCTTTGTGTGCTTACCACCTTCGGCCACATCATCACTTATCATAGTGAGATTGTGGTCAAACACAAGCCTATCTATACAAAGTAAAACAAAATACGTGTGGCACTCGGGGACTGCCGCGGTAAAGCTATTGCATAGCATTTTTTATCAACCTATGCAATCATTTTTATTTTTATTTTTTTCTTTTTATTTTCTTTGATATTAATAGATATGTAAAAAGAAAAAAAAGGTTTGTAGACACCTATATACTTTCTCACAAACAAATGTGTGTGTGGGAGGTGTTAGGTTTTTTTCGTTACGGATTTTTTTGTTACGAAATTTCTTGATTCGGTCGCCGCGCTCAAAACCCGAAGCCCGCGATAAAAGTTATACAATAACTTAAAAATATTCTTATAATCTATCTCTAGATTTTATCTATTGATCTAATAAAATTGAAGCAGCAAACCAATTACACATTCACAAATTCTCTCTCACAGCAAATAAAACATTGTCACTACCTAAAAATACATTACACCCTAAATACGACGAGCCACAATTCATACATAACTCCCGACAAAACGATCAACTCTCCGTTCTACTAAAACACTAAACTTCTACTGGAAATGTATCCGTTAACATTAAACAATACAATGTATGTGGACAGTATGTTTTGTTTCACATACTCGTATGTATCATTTATTTTTACATTATAAACGTGAGCATGAATTTTTAAGTTTAGAACGGGACAAAATACAAAAAGGAATATTTTATATGCAAACTAAATATTTCTGCAGTAAGAATCTCAGTTTAGAATAAAGTAGGAAGAATTTTGTAGAATAACACTAGATGTGTAGGAATATCCTTGAGGTAATCTAAATGGCAATACATAGTAAGATGTTCTTTTTTGTAATTATCTATATAATGTATGTATTTACAAAAGAAAAGTAGTATATTATTATGTAGTATATCAGTTATCTGGCTTCCATAGCGCAAGCTCTGCTTGGTTTGGGGTCAGATGGCCGTGTGTGAGGAATAATGTCCCAGTTTTTTTTTATTGAAATATAATCTAGAATCTTTCAGTAAATAGTTTATAGGATAGAATAATTTTATTTTGTTTTCTTAAGTTCGATGGATGTATCACTATCGAACTAAACTATCACTAACTCACAAACTACTGAATGGATTTTCATACGGTTTTCACCAATGAACGGAGTGATGCATGAGAAAGGTTTAGATATTTAATTCATTAAGGTTTTGTGAAAATTGGCTGAAATATGAAGATGATTTTTGAAGATATCGAAAAAAATCCTGGCGTTTGGGAGCTTTACTGGCGAGAGCCGCGTAAACCAATAGAGTTATGTATGCTTATTTATTTGATGGTGATTTAATTTGATTTTTCTTTATGTGTAGCTAGTTTTTTTTTATGCTCATTAAAATAAATGTCAGCGTATATGCTCTGATACCCATGCGAAGCCGGGGCAAGTCCCTTGTTAAATATATTTTGCTAATATACCTACTTGGAGTATTCTCACTTTTGCCTCTGCCTGCCTTCTCTTGTCTTTTAGGTGGCTTTGCAGGAATTTAAAAATACATTCTACATGAAACTTTATACTCTCCCTTTGACACCCTAACCTGTATATTTATATTATTCAATATATACCCCAAGGGGGCGGGAACATATAAAAGTCAAAGCTTATTATTATCATTGCTCGTGATAAAAGGTATACTTAAGTTACTCTGGGGTATGATCTATCTATGTCCCAAGTTTCATACAAATCCGATCAGCCGTTTTGCGGCTTAGTGGTAACAAATTTACACGCACACATACACAAATTATCATCCTACTGATATTATCAATGTGAGAGTTTGTATGTTTGGATTTTTGTTACCCCTGAACGGATTTGGATGAAATTTAGAACACAGATAGAATATATTCTGAATTAACATACATGACCTTTTTATCTCGATAAAACATAAGATCCTTTGGAAAAGCAGGTGAAACCACGGGGTGGAAGCTAGTTGACTTCTATATTATATTTGTTAGATATGTTATGTTAAGATTTATATAAGATTTTCAAGTGAGAAGTTCTAATCTCACTTCAAACCATTTTTTATTGAATTTTCTTGTCCAACAAAATTCATTTTTTATTTACTTATATTTGAGTCAGTAAACACACAAAATGTAAATTTAGTTCTACAATTTCTCGACAAGATGTGTTGTCACATTTACGAGATTGTCCCATCAAAACCGAGTATTATGGTCACTCCTATCTTTGACAATGTAGAGCGGAGTGTAGTAAACTATATGACATATATTATACCTAGTCAACAAAACGGTTTCCGAAATACAGTATGACTATGTTTCACACATTTATTTTTATTATTTATTCACTAATTGCTTGCTTTGCTTGTGCTTGTGTAATCTTTATTTTCATCATCAGCAATATTATGGACTAGCTTCCACCCCACGGTTCCCGAGGGATCTTATGTTTTCCCGGAATAAAAAGTAGCCCATAGCCTTCCTCGATACATGGGCTATCCAACACTGAAATAATTTTTCAAATCGAACCAGCAGTTCCTGAGATTAGCACGTTCAAACAAACAAATAAACTCTTCAGCTTTATAATATTAGTATAGATGAGAGAGGCTGTCGCCGCTGCAGATGGGCATGATTCCCAGTAATCAGGCAGCGTTTCCTCTTTGAATGGCCAAGCTAATGCCCTGGTGAAAAAAGCTCTCACTCCAAGTCTCCCGAATCGGCGAGCTTCGGACCCCTATAAACCCATGGTTCCAACCACAAAATGCATAAATGTCTATACAAGTTGTCAGTATATACAATGGTGCAATTAGTGTAAGAACTAATTTGACATCCTACACTTGAAATAAGTACTGTTTCGAATTGAATGACAAAATTGCAGTATTACATTATGACCTACGTTTGGGGAGTTCCATGCCGTTTTTTCAAAGTGCATGATATTAGATTACTAGCTTTTCCGCGCGATTTCACCCGCGTTCCCGGGATAAAATATAGCCTATGTTACTCGGTGGAGATGTAGCTTTCTAACAGTGAAAGAATTTTTAATATCGGTCCAGTACTTTATGAGCCAATTCGTTACAAACATACTTACATACAAATCTTTCCTCTTTATAATATTTGTATAGATAACCAAATTTATATTGAACTAGTTACCCTGATCGTACACGCCTTATTTATTTACAAATGAAATCAGGAACCTCCTGTTTTTAAGCCCGACAAAATAACCCTTTAATTTTTTATGGCAATGCTACTTTTTTTAACAAGATTAAAGTTAGTAAGTGAACTTAACTTAAAATGTAATTACTATTACGAATCTTATTTTGTTTTTAATTAAATTTTGATCCCATTAGATTAAAAAAAACATATATTACTAAACCAATGACACATTCCAATAAAAATCGATACGCCATACTCTAAAAATAAGGTACTAACAGAGTATTTTAAAAGTAAACTGAAAAGAAACCAAACCAAAATGAGCTACTAAATAAAAAATCTAAACGGGAAAGCCAACCAACAAAGAGCACAGTTCTGGTGCACCTTTTACTGTTCTCTGTAGTTAGTTGCGTTCCAGAAAATAGAAAATATTTTCAATTCACCTATTCTTATAACAATTTAGGTATTGCGGGAATGTATCGTATATTTTCCTTTTTATTTTTCTGTTTTGTGGTGACAATTTTTGTTGATATTATAGATTTATGGGCTAAAGTGTTGTTGACTTTTATATAGCCAAAAAATAAACCAATTACTTACTAAGGATAAGTTCAATGTTAAACCTATAACAACATAAAAGGGATCAAGAAATACTACAATTTTCATCGAGCACTGTATAGGTACCTGGCAAGTAATTTAAGTATAAATTGCAATGGTTCCAATGAAAATAGCTTGATGAACCAAAAACGTAGATTTACAGAAAAGCTAGATAAGATTAGTTTTGCATTTTCGCAATATATTTTGATCGAGCAAGTTTTACCATTTGTACGCGATTTCAGGGTTGGTCCCAATAATAAACGTTGTTCTTATTGAAGAGTACTTCCACCCCTTAAAGCACTGCAGGGGAATTACAAATAACCTTGTATATGGGCTAGATGAGGACCAAACGAGTCAATTATGCCATTTTCTTAAGAGGTAAAGACCCTGTTCTCAAAATTTTGGGGTCGGTGCATTAACTTGGCATTCATTTCTTTCCTTCATATATTCTTCAGACAGTCTATCCATTAATTCTTCTGATGTACAAATATTATATTCAAAAATTTAACCGTTTTAAATACATTAAATGGAGTTACAATTAATACATTGCATACGTCGTAAACATAACAATATTTCAAATTGAAATTCTCCCTTATTAAGAAACATCTCTTCCTAAACTAAGACTCTTTAAACCAAGCATAGCAAGAGATAAAATACTTTACTCAGAAAGCAATCTTCTAATTCAAATTCGTTCTCAATGACATATCAAGTTCAAGTCTATATCCCGTACCGGAGTGCTGCTGACCACGACTCCTAGCGCCTGTCGTTTACCCCGCCCGAATTGTGGGCTTGCGAATTCGGCTCGCGCCGAGAAAATAGCTTTATTCAATGGACTCTGGCTTCATTTGATTTATACTGATTGGATCTTTGTTGCCCGTACCTTTATTTGTGCCGTGATTGGTTGATTGATAAAATTATTTGTCCATGCAATTGTTTTTTAATGTCTGCTGAGTACATTTTTAATTTTATCATTATTGAATCATTAATCCGAAATTAATAATAACTACATTTTTTACACACGAATTAATTTCCACGGAATCCATTAGAATAGCAGTTGCTTTAATATTTTGTACTTTTATTTTCTTCTTTATCAAAACTTTTTATCATTTGTATGGCATCTCTCTTATACTCTGTTTAGTATGTGCTGATCTTTTGTGTCTTCTGTCCAGTTGAGCGCAACATGACGAATGGCAACTACTGAAAATCATTGCTGCTACCTGGTATCAAGCTATCAGTGTTTTACTTAGTTGCTGACCAATTCTGATGTCATACAACACTACTCTGATTTTTTGAGCTAGTGTAGTGGGTATAACTTTAGAATAAATATATCTGTCTCCTATCTACTTATTTTTGTCTTTCTTCTTTCAATTTAAACGTAAATCTTTTGCTGCATTTTGCTAGCCAATATCTTATGCGCCATACTTAGAGCATTTCTTCTAAATGTTTCACAATCTGCCATCAAAATGACATCATTCATGTACGAAAATATATTACTTTTATACTTTGTGAAACAATCATGAATTATCTTATTAAAATGATATCTCTCTTGGTCGAGCAACTAAGTAATCAAGTAAAATGAGAATATAAGCCTCAACTTGGCTACCGGCCAAATTTTGGAACCTCATAACTTGGCAAAACCATGTTTTTACTTAAGCAATAGTTATTGTTGTTCACTTTGTGAGCTTGAACTTTTGATATTTTTTTAATTTATTTAAGTTTAGATTCTATTTTGAAATAGGTAATCCTTTGTCTAACTTTAATAAAGGATTTTACTGCCTATTGTAATAAAAAAAGATGACAAACAAGGTGGAAAATTGGGGATTATCAAGCCTTATCTTATATTTTAATCCCCAAAAAGCTCTTGCATGAGACGTCTCGAAGTTATTAACTTTAGATTGCAATAAACGAAAGTGCGCCATACTTTTATAGCTGAATTAGAAGATGTTACAGTCTGTGCAAAAACAAGCTTGTAATTTACATCTGTGCTTAGCAAATTTTAATTCTACAGCTAAAGAAATAAGGGAGGTAGTGATGGTAAAATAATTTGTAAGCACATTGTGTTTATGATATGGTTTAGAAGGGAAATATCCCTTTTTTATGAGGTAAGAATGGCAGGGCTTATATATGGAGGTTGATAATAAGATTGTTTATTTTGTCATAATCCAAGGTTTGACATGTCTCCACCGTTGATTTGGGATTATAGTCGTTCAGCTATATGGTAATAGAGACTCGTATCTCTGGCACTTGAGGCTAAGG